>JAZEWT010000002.1:6176996-6187330 GCA_036362905.1 Mordacia mordax
GTCGGGTGGCGCGGTGGCGTAGTGAGCAGTGCTATCGCCTCAGAGCAAGAAGCATCCGGGTTCGGGTCCCAGCTCGGGTGCCTTTCTGTGTGGCGCCTGCGTGTTCTCCCTGTGTCTGTGTGAGTTTTCTCCGGGTACTCTGGTTTCCTGCCATCATCCAAAGACACGCTGCTGCCTAGGTTAATTGGCCTTCAGAGTAAACTGCCCCCAGTGCCCTGCTATATAATGGCGTCATATCCTGGATATAGCCCCACCTTGCGCCCTTTGTCTACCAGGATAGGCTCCAGCTCCCCGCGACTCTATACAGGATTAAGCGGGTATTGAAAATGATAATGGATTCGGAATTTTTTTTTTATATATACTTCTTGACTCAAAAGTTCGTAGAATCGTCACTTTAGTATACCAATTTCCTATTGTCCTTCAAAAAATGTAACAAACATATTTGCGGGATAGGAACAAATGGAATATTGAACAAGTCTCCCCTGGTGTTTATCCGCAGCAGCAAGCTTAGTCATTATTCAGCCGCCTTGAAATTGCACATTTAAATGTTGACTTAGCTCGTGCCCCACTGCGCTGTTATTGGCTGCTACGAACAGTCAATGCCAGTACATAAAGTCACATTTACACATAATAATAATCGTTGCACTTCTAGAGCGCTTCACCTGAGCGTCACACAGCGCATCACAGAGCTGTGGAGAGAATGGCATGTCAACAACAACGACATAAGAACGGTACATCAACAATAGTAAATTAATACACTTAATTACCCCCTTCTCTGTCATCACATGAGTCCAGTGTTCGACCGATATAATCAGTAGAATAATTGATCAAGTAGCTAATATGATAGCACAACTTGAGACTTGGGCGGCGCGGTGGCCCAGTGGTTAGCGCTGTCGCCTCACAGCAAGAAGGTCCCGGGTTCGAATCTCCGCGTGGGTTTTCGCCGGGTACTCCGGTTTCCTCCCACAGTCCAAAAGCATGCTCCTGGATAGGTTGATTGGCTCGCAGACTAAAATTGTCCCGCAATGCCCGGCGATGGACTGGCGTCCCGTCGTCGGGTGTATTCCTGCCTTACGCCCTGTGTTTCCGGGATAGGCTCCGGCTCACCGTGACCCTATATAGGATTAAGCGGTTTCAGATAATGAGATGAGATGAGATTTGAGACTTTTGTAGCAGAACCCTATCTACACTGGCACGACTTTTCCATGGGTGCAAATTGCCCACGCTGGCAGTCACACGTTTGTGCATGCGTGCAAGGCACCCCATACGGAATGCGCAACGGTGGGAGTCTTGTGGCTCAGGGTTCTGTAGTCACGCTTCATGTCGTGTCGGGACACGTGTGTCTGGAAACACAGGTGTGGGGAATTAGCCCCACACTCAGCACTTTAGAGGGGAAGGTACATTCAACGATATTCTGCGGGTTACACGATGTCATCGTGTCATGTTTACAAATACTAGCAGAAAACCCGCCCAACTGTGGGCAATATTGCTCCAAACGTTCCAAACATTCTTCTGACATGTCTTCTCGGTATTGTGTTCTGCTGGCATGACTGTTTTGACAGGATTTTTCCTAGATAAAAGGCTGAATAGTGCTTAAGAAAAATAATGGAAGTGTAAAAGTGAACATTTTAAAGCTGATCTGGTGTTACAGTTTCAGAAGAGTAATCGATACGTGGGAAGTGAAGCTGAGGCAAGACATACAAACCTTAGTGTTGTGCAGATAAAATATTGCAGTTATGTAGTATTCGAACTCGGACCCCTCAGTGCGGACATACATATATGTATTATATATATATCGGTTATCACAACACATGGCAAGATGATAGTCATAACGTCATAGGCTGATGGTGCCTCCAACGTGGGAGTCGAAACGTCGCGAGGCAGAGAGGAATA
This sequence comes from Mordacia mordax, assembly GCA_036362905.1. NCBI lineage: Eukaryota > Metazoa > Chordata > Hyperoartia > Petromyzontiformes > Petromyzontidae > Mordacia > Mordacia mordax. The sequence goes on from JAZEWT010000002.1 coordinate 6,178,890, forward strand.
ACAACTGTTAAAAACAATTCTCATGCTTCGACCTATGAAAACCTACATCACTACATTGGCATAACGTCTACTGTACACATAATGACTGATCTCTGCCCCTGTCTCCTAAGTTTCTAAACTCTCCCGAGTCTCGTTCTCACTCATATCTCTAATGTGTATCTCTTTATGTCTGGACGAGTCATATCGCTCTAGGGGACGAGGCTCGGTGGGTCGCTTAGAACCTCGAACATGTGGAAGCACTGGATGGGCTTTATCTGTCTTCCTGCCCCGCAAATAAAACCCCCACTGATAATATACGCAAGAGTATGTGTTGTGACTTACGATTGACTGATAATATAATGAGATTTACATGTTCATTATTTTAGTCGTAAATATGTGTTTTGCTAATGTTTTGTAAAATGAACAACTATCAGTTATCACTTAATATCAGTATGGTTTAAAGGTTTTCGTTGAAGGAAAATATTATTGTCACCTATTACGGTCAGTGTTTGGCCACCCGCTTTAAGTCAGTATCCCTAGATAGATTAATGTTGTGTTCAAAAATAAGATTTTAATTTTTATCCTATTTTATTTTCTAATTTGTTTATTAGTGCTGTAAACTTCATCACCCGCTGCACGACCAATCAGGCGGCCCGCCCAGCGAGCCTCGAGTCAGAAACCGCTTAGTCCTGCACAGAGTTGCGGTGGGCCAGAGCCTATCCCGGCAGACACAGGGCGCAAGGCAGGGATATACCCACGATAGGGAGCCAATCCATCAGGGGGCACTGCGGGCAATTTAGTCTGCAAAGCCAATTAATCTATGCATCAGCATGTTTTTTGGACTGTGGGAGGAACCCGGAGTGCCCGGTGAAAACCCACGTGGACACGGGGATAGAACTCGCAAACTCCATACAGAAAAGCACCCGAGTCTAGATTCGAACCCGAAGCCTTCTTGCTGTGAGGCGACAGTGCTACCCACTGGGCCACCGTGCCTCCCCGCTAAGATGAGTGTGAAGTTAAAAAACTTAAACTGCCTCAGGATCAGGACTGACTGCTGGCAGGAGTGCAACATTTGGGAATTACTGACTGCGAATAACTCGATTCAAATATATATTCGTAATGAATAAAACAATACGTGTTCAGTGGATATCTCAATGAAAACAGAGCGGCCGTATTCCACAGTTTGGTTTCTTCTTTGTTCCATCTCAAACCTGAGTCATTGAACTTGTACATGCAAGGAACATGCAACATCATACTGTACTATGCTAGTCTCAAACTGTTTTGCTGGCTGGCGGGAGGGATTGCTGTTTGACCGAATGAACAGTCTAAAGGACGCACGAGTTACTAGTTTTCCAACAATTACACTCTCAATATTATACCACAAATGTATATATAATACAAGTGTCGCGGTGTCATTCCAGATGGTTCCTACTTGCTGTTCGTGTCATGTGATTACTTTGCAGAGGGCGCCAATTGACTGTAGGCTGTTCTGCTAGCTCGGAGCTGATCGCATCGTCACCATCTCGCGGTGGAGTGGACCAGCAACATCTGAAAGCATCCTGGGATTACACTTATGGCTGAGATGATTGACGAAACACGTAAAAATAACTACGGATTAATCACATCTCTTCTTCAAGAGTCTGCAACATTGGGCGGCTGTGCATTGATCACTCGGCCAGCGGTGATCTGAACGAGATGGTGGCAAGCCACCGTAAAGGCCAGTAATAATAACACACTCTAATAACTACCGTGGTTGTGGAGAATATAATTAAGAACATATATGTCTCTCCACAGTAAACAAATATTACACAATTATTTTACACAACCCAGTGGTACCACGGTATTGTGGGGGGAGCATCATAAAACAAGGTTTCAGTACCAGCCGGACTGAATTGAACCCATACCGTCTCGCCATCACAGCCAGACTTGCTCGCATGACAGTCCATCAGTACAGCAGAGATGGCCTCAGACAGCAGTGGACTTACATAAAGAGCTGTACAGCAGAATATGTACTCATCTCATTGTCACAACCGCTTATTCCTATACAGGGCCGCGGTGAGCCAGAGCCTATCCCGGCAGACACAGGACGCAAGGCAGGTATATACCCACGATGGGACGCCAGTTCATCACCGGACACTGAGGGCAATTTAGTCTGCAAGCCCAATTAACTAATGCAGCAGCAGGTTTTTGGACTGTGGGAGGCAACTGGAGTGCCCGGCGAAAACCCACGCGGACACGGGGAGAGCATGCAAACTCCACACAGAAAGGCACCCAAGCCGAGAGATTCGAACCCGGGACCTTCTTGCTGTGAGGCGTCAGCGCTACCCACTGGGTCACCGTCCGCCCAATATATGTACTGTACGTCCTATTTGTAGCAATTCGTAAAAAAGTTACTGGCTGCCCCGAGCGACAACCCCGCACTCCGCACATAACGAAAACCTCTTGGGCAGCAGAGGCAGAGCGGGTCTCGGCGTATTAGACCATGACAACAAAAAGTGGCTTTTGGAACGTGGAAAATCACCTCTCTGGGAGGTAAGGGACTGGAACTTGTGCAGGAGTTAAAGAAGTGTGATTCCTGGCGGGGAACCCTCTCAAAAGGAGTCGAACTCGTCCCGCCACCATGTATCGAGTTCAGACGCGTGCAGGTGAACACGTGGCGGCCTGCTTGCGACCAGCAGTGACAGCATGCACGTCACATTCACTCAGCGAGCAGGCCAGAGGCTTCTGAGTTTTCCGATGCTTTATTAAATCTATCGTAATAACACAACAACCGGCCGGGGTAAGACCACACACTTATCCTACCCTCCCGCTCTTTGCTCTCTAACTGCTCAATCCTGCTGCTACATTCTAACGTGGGTTCCTGACCATTTCCCCATGGGAACTCTCTCTCTCTTGCGCTTGTGCACACAGCCTTAAATATCTCCCCAGATGTCACCTCGTCACGTCACATCACCCCACGTCTTCACCCAATCCGTACCGCCCACGTGCCTCTATCGTTCCAACCGAATCTCCAGCCTATGTCATGTTTACTCACTGCCAAATCGACCTCACTGACCACCTTTGGTACCCCGGGCGACCCTAACCCCGTCTGCTCATTCTGGCACGGCCGCCACGATGCACTTGCACCGGCACAGCGCGAGGCTTGACACCACAAAAATATCGACTGGATATGGTTGGGCTCACCTCTACGCATCGTGTCGGCTCTGGAACAAACTCCTTGAGAAGGGTTGGACTTTATCCTACACTCGGAGTCGTACAGGGGGAGAGGCGCCTGACGGGGGTCAGGATACCCACCAGCCCCTGGCTGGGTGCCACTCAGTTGGAGTTTGTCTCTGTGAATGAGAGGGTTACCTCAATGCGACTTCGCGTCGCAGAGAGGAGGACTCTGACTGTTGTATGTGCATAAGCACCAAAAAGCAGTTCAGAGGACACGACCTTCTTGGAGATAGAGGGTGGGATGCTCGAAAACACTCCACTTAGTGACGCCATAGTTCTGCTGGGAGTCTTCAATGCCCATGTAGGCAATGATGGAGGAATCTGGAGGGGTGTGATTGGGAGTAATGGCCTGCCCGATCTAACACGAGCGCTGTTCTGTTATTGGAGGTCTGTGCTAGTCATGGACTGTTCATAACAAACATCATGTCCAAACACAAGGAGGTTCATAACTGTGCCTGTTACCAGACCACTTTGGGTCGATCCCCCAATACGGGTTTGCTGCATGTGCCAAGATCGCACCTCCATTTGATGGGTGACAGAGCCTTCTCGCGCACTGCTCCGAAACTCTGGAATACCCTTGCATTGGAGATTCGGCCAGCTGAGTCCCTGGACATCTTTAAATCTCATTTTAAAACTCACTTCTTTGGTAAGGCTTTCAAGTTCCTTGGCTAGGGCTGTTGATGCGGCTCACTGTTGCTGTGCTAGGATGATGGCTTGCTACCGACAAGCGCCTGCTCATCTCATCTCATTGTCAGAAACCGCTTAGTCCTGTACAGGGTCGCGGTGAGCCGGAGCCTATCCCGGCAGACACAGGGCGCAAGGCAGGGATATACCCACGATAGGACGCTAGTCCATCACCGGGCACTGCGGGGCAATTTAGTCTGCAAGCCAATTAACCTATGCAGCAACATGTTTTTTGGACTGTGGGAGGAAATCGGAGTGCCCGGCGAAAACCCACGCGGACACGGGGAGAGCATGCAAACTCCACACAGAAAGGCACCCGAGGAGAGATTCGAACCCGGGACCTTCTTGCTGTGAGGGGACAGCGCTACCCACTGGGCCGCTGTGCCGCTCGCTTATTGTATGTCCTTCTTTAAATTATAGCGATTATTTGACTCTCAATTGAACTGCTTTAATGCTGTTGTTGTTGTTGACATGCCGTTCTCTCCAATGCTCAGATTACAAAAAAAATTGTTGCTGATTTGCCGTTCATATGTCGTTATTGTCGCTGACGTGTCGTTCTCTCCACAGCTCTGTGCAGTGTGTTATGACCCTCAAGTGAAAAGCGCTCTGGAAGTTCAATTATTATTATTAAAGTCATATCCCAACGGACCTTACCTTTCAGAAAACTTGCCCATAACCTAATATTTTGGCATGCTTATTCCATAATTTTATATTTTTCCACGCCGATTCCATAATTTTATATTATCCAATTTTGCAAAGCCCACTCCATAGTTTAATATTATCACATTTTTGCCATACCCACACCATTATTTAATATTGTGCCACGTCCACTCCATAATTTAATATTTTTCCATTTTTTGCACACCCACCTATTTTCACTCGAAAGTTCATATTCGCCCATCACGCCAAGCCCACACATGATTATTCATAACTATATTTCACATTTCATCCCATTCATCCTTAATATCACCCACAATGTCATCTGCCCACTCACCACGCTCTTTTAGACTCGTTGCCCAAAATGTCGTGTTTTTCTCTCTTGTCACGCCCATTCACTGTTGTCGATTATCTCATCTCATTGTCTGAAACCGCTTAGTCCTTTTCAGGGTCACGGTGAAGCCGGAGCCTATCCCGGCAGACACAGGGCGCAAGGCAAGGATATACCGACGATGGGACGCCAGTCCGTCGCCGGGCACTGCGGGGCAATTTAGCCTGCGAGCCAATCAACCTATGTAGCAGCATGCTTTTTGGACTGTGGGAGGAAACCAGAGTGCCCGGCGAAAACCCACGCAGACACGGGGAGAGCATGCAAACTCCACACAGAAAGGCGCCCGAGCCGAGAGATTCGAACCCGGGACCTTCTTGCTGTGAGGCGACAGCGCTAACCACTGGGCCACCGCGCTGCCCTGTTGTCGATTATTTCATATTCCAAATTCCGTCACGCCCCTTTTTCATTATTCGGCATAATTTCATATTTCCATAAGCCACCCCCCATTCTTTATTATTGCCTGCAACCGAACAACCCACTTCATTAATTGCCCCCATCCAATGTCGGTGTATATTTTCTATACAAGTAATTCTCGCGCGTTCTGCCACTTCGTCAGTATTAAGGTAAACACACACTGACTATTTTGGTAAGCCTGAGATTTAACCAAAGTATGCAAGTAATAGTGATAAATCCCATGACAGTATCGCTCAGTAGTTGCATAATTAACTCTCGCCCGCACGCGGCCCTTCTTGTTGAAGACGAGACACTCTTTGCCTATCAGGAACATCCGAATCTCAAGTGTGCATTGGTGGTGTCCATATGTATAATTGAGCCCCATCGGCCATTGAAAAAGGCACTAATTATGACAGAAGAATAATCCACACTCCTCGCGCCCAACACAAACATATGCCTTTTTACCACAGCAGTTTCCATTTCCACCAGTATACACACAGGTTTCCATCCCCATTAGTATACACACAACACATCGGGCGACAACGACAGGTTTCGACACCCACCACTACACACAAACAATGTTTAATGTTGCGCAGGTGTCGGGAACAGCACCAGTGGATTTGCAGGCAGGGGTGGTGGTTCCCATTTTTTATGGGACCGGAGGGTGTGTTAGAACTATCGTGGAATCACACTACTCAGCCTCCCTGGGAAATCCTATGCCAGGGTGCTGAAAAGAGTATCCGGCGGATAGTCGAACCACGGATTCAAGAGGATGAATGCAGATTCCAGCCTGGCCGTGGAATAACTGACATTCTGGAGGGTTCATGGAAGTTTGCCAAACCAGTCTACATGTGTTTTGTGGACTTTGAAAAGGCATGTAAACATGTTCCCCGACGGGTTCCCCGAGGGGTTCTGCGGGAGGTATTGCTGGAGTATGGGGTACCGGGGTCATTCGATCCTTGTACAACTGGAGTAAGAGCTATGCTCACATCCTTGGCATTAAGTCAAGCCCATTTGCAGTGGACGTAAAGCGCCTGCCAAGGGTGCGCCTTGTCTCCTATTTCGTTCACAATTTTCATGGACAGTATATCAAGGTGTAGCCAAGGACCGGAGTGAATCCAGTTTTGGGGATGAGGGTGGCATCTCTGCTTTTTGCAGATGGTGTTGTTCTCTTTGCTTCATAAGATTGTGACCTCCAGTGTGTACTGGAATGGTTTGTGGCCGAGTGTGACATGGTGGGGATAATATCAGCAAGTCTAAATCTGAGGCCATGGTTCTTGCCCAGAAAAAGATAGCTTGCCCTCTCTGGGTGGGGAAGTTCAAGTATCTGAAGGTTGTTTTCACGAGTGAGGGTAAAAGGGAGCATGAGATAGATGGATGGGGACAGCGTCTTCAGTAACGCAGACGTTATTAATTTTTAAAAAAATGTTGTGTGTTATGTCACGCAAACATTGTATCGTTAAAAAAATGCGGGAGTTAAACCGGACCTTCGTGGTGAAGAAGGAGCTGAGTCGGGAGACAAAGCTCTCAATATACCGATGAGTTTTGGTTCCAACACTCACCTATGATCATGAGCCTTGGGTAATTAGCGAAAGAGTAAGGTCCCGGATACAGTAAGAGTGAGGTCCCGGCTGAAATTAGGTTCCTCCGTAGGGTTGCTGGGCTCAGGCTTAGAGATAGGGTGAGGATCTCAGTGATCCGGGAAGATATCAGAGTAAAACCGCTGCTCCTCCTCTGCATTGAGAGGAGTCAGTTGAGGTGGCTCGGTCCTCTGATAAGGATGCCTCCTGGGCACCTCCCTCTGGAGGTGTTTCAGGCACGGCCAACTGGTAGGAGACCTCGGGACTGACCCAGGACCCGTTGAAGGGATTATATTTCTCAGATGGCCTGGGAATGCCTTGGAATCCCCCGGAAAGAACTGGAGGAATTTGATTGGGCATAGGACGTCTGGATTGCTTTGCTAAGCCTTCTGCCTCCGTGACCTCGACCCGGAAAAGCAGTTTGACAATGAATGGATGGAAGCTTTACATTTGTGTATACCGATGTGAGTGTAATGTAATGCAAGCAATATAAAATCGCAAATACACAGGTATTACGATCCTACAACACCAAATAGACACCTTGCACAAAGTGTCTGATTTGCAAAATGCTTGTGGCAAAATATGCAAACAAAAACCTCTGATAATATATTATGCATCGTCCTTGAAACTGATTGGCCCACACCAGATATGGTTTTCTTTAGAGCCTGATTCTGAGTGTTAGCCAGGTGTTGCCAAAAGCGAATCAGTTCACGACAATGCAAAATCAATGCTTTAATAGCTCAGATCTAGGTGTTTAAACTCTAGGTACTTCTACTACAGTTTAAACTGTGGGTACTTTTACATGTATTATCAAAGCTTTTTGTTTGCAAATTTTGCTACAAGTATACTTCGCTTTTTGCAAACTGGACACTTTGTGAAAGGTATATAGTTGGTGTTATAAGATCGTAACACCTGTATAATTGCCAGAAATGGTAAAATCTTTACTCTGTTTTACATATGTATACTGACAAAAGCACCTATAGTATAAACGTTATCAACCTGATATAAATAAGTCAGGGTTATTTAAAACAGAACTTAATCAACAAAGGAAAATATTTGAGGGCTCAATAAAATGGGGGCCGCAAGACATCTGGACGACCGTATATATAATTTCCATAACGGTTCCCCCTGTATAAGATTACAACAGGTTTTACCGTATCTGGCGATTATGCGGGTGTTAAGATCTTAACACCTACAGGTTTTACCGTATCTGGCGATTATGCAGGTGTTAAGATCTTAACACCTGTTGTAATCTTATATATGTGTACTGGCAAAAAAGTACCCATAGGTTCCCCCTGTATTATTATCATTATTATCTCAATAGGTTCCAACTGTGATCCCACGCCGATTCCTGTGCTGTGAACATCGTAATAATAATAATAATAATTGCATTTCTAGAGCTGCCGATCGAATGTGGTGTCCTATTTATACCGCTGGGTGGACAGAGACGGGATGGGGTGAGGCGGGATCTGATCATTGTTTCAAGTTCCGCGCCGGGAAAACGAATAACCACCAGTGAACTAATACGTAGACTCATCTGT
>JAZEWT010000002.1:6201625-6211670 GCA_036362905.1 Mordacia mordax
TGCACCAACAGCACTGCTCGTTAGCAAATACTTTTGACAAGTGAACCTTTTGTCAATCCAACTCTGCATGAAGGCCTCCAAATAGTCTACGTTTTGTGGGTGGTTTTTTTGTTGCCATACTTCACCATGCTGGTCAGTAAAGGAAGGTGAATGTGGGGATGAAGAGATACAGCGCAATAATTTCTTCATCATAACGCTCTGTATAGAAGTAGGTTTTTATGGCTTGACATATGTTGCTCTTAAGAGCTGCTCCTTTGGGATATATGCGTTGAAGGTGAGCAGAAATGCTCGACAAGCTATTCCTAAAGAGTGGCTCTCGAGGATGACTCTCACAATGCTCTGCCGACCACCACATAGCAGTCCAAATAATCACCTTTGCCAACTTGTGGTGCATGATGGTCACCCATCCAGCACTAGCCAGACTCAACCATGCTTAGCCTCCAGTCTAAAGAGAGTTTGAGGACACTTAGTCGAATTTGGTGACAGACTTTCACACACAGGGCAACCTTGAATCAGAGAACCTGGAACAGGGACCTCAGCCGCTGAATCACCCACACTTGCAGGGCACACAGGATGTGTGAGGGCATGCATTGTGTACCGGATGGCCAGGGTACACTTCGCTGATGTGCGACTTGAGCCTGTGTACAGTCCAGTCCAGTGCACACTCCAGGGTCTGGTCATCGTATTTCAGGTTGGGTGCCTTGATGACCAGCGTCACCAGCGAGCCGGCTGACGCCTCCATGGCTGTCTGCGGAAACACAGAGTCCCGTACAGGTGTAATCAATGTGTTTCTCTGTAAAAGTAACTTTACAAAGGAACAGTGACACGGCCTCGTGGTAGTGCCTTTTCCATTTGTTGCAGAGATTGCGGTTTGAATCTGGTAGGTCACTCAAGTTAATATTGTAGATGTATTAACGTCGATGTATTTTTACAGTGATGCATTCATATCGGTTTTCACTGCTCTATGCATGAGAACTGTTCTCAATGGCTACTCTTTCAGGATAGCAGTATCGAGCGTTTCTCTGCCCATTACTCTGATGACTCCAACACGGGAGGAGAAACATCGTGGAGTGGAGGAATGCTTCAAATTACTTTCCCAAAAGAGCATCTCGAGAGTATTTCTCAAAATACACACTGACTGGGCATTAAAATGCCCCTTATGGCACTTGAAACGGGTAGCACATTATGCGCTGGGATCACGACTCACATTTTGCACAATTTGAATAGTTAACCACATATTACTCCAGTGGGGATTACAAATAGCAATCCTACTGGCAGACTAATCGCTATGTGACTCTCGGCTGAAAAGTGCTCTGTAAATGCAATTATTAACTTCGAAGCAGGTGCTAAATAATCTTGTACCACTGATACCCAGGTGCAAAGGTCGCTCTATCAAAATGAAATTATCATATCCCAGATGTGATATTGGTTTCGAGACATGATGGTATCTTTAGGCGTCGTGACCACAACATCCCAAAAATGGTGATTTATAAATCAATGCATTAGTATTGCGTAATTACACCAAGCATAGCGAAATGTTTATTTAACGTTCACAGGGGAAACAATGCTCGATAGTAAGAATAATGTAATAGTAGGGCTGTGGATAGAGCAATTTGGTTCACAATTGTATACATCTGTCAAGGGTTGAATAAACCCATTATCCCTCCAGAACAAAGAAACCCTGCTATGTAGGCAGCTAAAAGTAAATGTCCTAAGAGACGGATTGTCTCAAGCGACAGGAATGTGAAATTTTCAACCTCAAGTATTGGGCTGACAAGAGGGACGTGGGCCACTCTCATACTGCTATGGATTCATTTGAGATGTTTTAACACGACGGACTAATAACCGTATATTATCAGTTAGCACATCTTATACTTTAAAGCTGCTTTTATATGAAAGAAGGTCAGGCTTTCCTTCACCCTTCAAAAACGATCATGTGGTGACTCAAACATGTGGAATGTCGTCAATTTAACAGCTGCTGCCGATTTTTTGCCTGCTGAGTAAGTCCCGTTTCCAAAACATGATTTTTGTTTGTGGATCATTGTCCCAGGCTAAAAACCCCCCCAAAAATGAACTTCTTAACATCCAGGAAGGAAACACAGTTCACAAGGTTTCTTAATGAAGCATAAACACATCTATAAAGGGTTAAAAACTGATAAAAAAATAACAATTAAGCCAAAAACACTGTGTGCACACAGGTGTCGGTGCAATATTTTTTTTTTAAATTGACTGAAAAACATTAAATTCATCCTTTTGAAAATTACAAATCACTCGGAAGGGAGTAATAATAAAAAAAAATCTGTATACAGCACAACTAAAGTGATGAGAGATATTTAGGAAAACAAGTTTAAAGTGCACAACGCATATTTTTCCAGTCAACTTTTGAATTACTCAATGTTGAACGCATTCTTTCCGTTCAACTTTTGCACATTCAGCATCAACTTACAGAACTATTTTTCAGTAAATGGGCAATGCCATTAAAGTTTCATGATCTAACCAAAGCCACGACAGGCACACATGTCACACAGAACTTGGCAGAATAAACTGAATAAAGCATAAAAATAAAAGGTACTTTTCCATACGCGGTCACTGTTTATTTTGTGAACGTAGGCAGAAATGTGAAGCAAATATGAGATGTATTAAATCAAGACCCATGAAGAAGGCGATTGGTCTTTTTCGATCAGACAACTCACTTAGTACCACCGATGCAGCAGCTTGCTTCCTTTGGCTTTAAAAATGTCAGGCTGGCACAGTGATAAATGCACCTCAGAAAGCCCTGCCCGAGGTGGTTTGAGTTCTGCATCAGGCGCGCATCTTTCCGTGTGTTCTTTCCTTGTTCTCCGTGGGTTTCTGCCGAGTTCTCAGATTTCCTCCTACAAGTGTAAAAAAAAACTGGCCGATATCATTATAAATATATCGGAAGTGGTGTCTGGCCGGTTGGCACCGGCTGATTCTCCCACCACCACCACTCTGCCATTTCCTCGTGCCTCCGATTCCACGTCTCATCCATGACCAGGCGTGGAATTTGCGAGGAAGTATAAAGTCTATCAATCTACGTCATATATTACGAAGTCACAAATAATAATTTATCAATAACTTAAAAGGCCTTTGTCAATGGAATGTTGGAAGAAGGCTTCTCTACGCTGTCTCTCCAGTGGGTGTTGTTTTACCATCCGTCCTCATGCTGGTGAAGTTAGGACCCAACCAACACCCATTCTGATATCACTCGACCGGTGCTGTAGCTGTAAGTAAATTAAGGTCACGAGGTTCATTGCAATCTGTGCTAACTTGTGATTTCGTCAAAGTTTTAAAATCACTGCTTGTTCATCAGTAAGCCAAGATGACACTTGGGTCAAAGCTTGCACGACATTTGAAGTGGAAGAGAGAAAACTTGGTAGAGGTAAGCCGATAAAAATGTGGACACAGTGAAAGAAGAGTGATTTAATAAGCAGATGCAAAGGACAGGAAAAAAGTGTTAAAGAATGATCCTTAGTAATGGTACACCCGATTACAATTGGGAAAAATGCCTTAACGATGATGATGTTCATAAGTCAGCTGGCTGTTCTTTACAAAATAGAAGGGGTTTCATCATTGGACTTTGAAATGGTTTATGCGAGACATTTTAATAGTTGAACCAACAAAGAGCAATCCTGACAACAATCAGTGATTCATCAAAGTTATGAAGTGTGGAGTAATGATGGTTTCAGCAAAGTTTACAATGGTCACCGAAAACTCACCTGAGTCTGAGAATATGAACGCTCAATTAAAAAATAAGAAATATTTCTGTTTCACAGCACAATATCTAGGTATTACAAGTAGAATGCAAAAGATTTTCAAAAACCGAATTGATCGCTCGGCATGGCGAGCCCGAAAGAGCTATCCCTAAAGAGCAGCTTTTGGAAGCAATCATTATGCATCGAGTCATGAAAATCTACACCTGTTCAACCGACAAATGTATTCATTATTTAGATAGTTACCTGGCTAACAACTTCGCTTAGGCTAAGTTTGTTGAGTTGCCATCACTGTCAATTTTATTGGAACTTGATGGATTAAAAATATTTGCACTTCGAGAGCAACTTTTCACCCGAGGGTCACAAAGAACTGCACAGAGCTGTGGAGAGAACGGTATGTTAACAAAATCAGAGTAAAAAAAAAATGGCCATAAATCAATGAAGGACAAAATAGAACGTAAAATAATTGTGAAACAAATAAAGGAAGGAGTAAGTGTTCCTGAGCAGGTGCAGGTCAAGAGCAATTAACCAAGAACACCAACAGCGAGCAGCATCAAAGCCCTAGCAAGAGGACTTCAATGCTTTACGGAATAAGTGAGTCTTGAAACGGGATTTTAAGACGCCCAGGGACTCAGCTGACGGAATTTCCAATGGAAGAGCGTTCCAGAGTCTGGGAGTGGCACGCGAGAAGGCTCTGTCACCCATCGAATGGAGGTGCGATCTGGGCACATGCAGAAAGCCCGTATTTGAGGATCAAAGTTGCCGTGTTGAGGAGGATGCCTGAAATGGATAACTGATGTATGTCGGAGCAGCGCCAGTGAGAGCCTTGTAGGTGAGAAGGAGGATCTTGAATTAAATCCTGTATTTAACCGGTGGCCAGTGCAGAGGCACCAGTACTGGGGATAAGTGATCGTGGATGGGTGTGCGAGTGAGGACTCTGCACAAGTTGGAGACGAATGATCAGGCAAGCAGGGAAGGCAGGGAGCAGTGCAGTGCAATAATCGATTCGTGAAGAGATAAAGATTGTGATTAGCTTCTCAGCATCGCAAGGGTAACCGGATGCTGTGCAGTCTGGCAATATCAAAGCCTATTATATTTTTTGTATAAGTATACTCGCAAAAGAATCTACAGTTTAAATAGCTCGACCTAAGCAGTGATATTGCATTGTCCTGAGCTGATTGCCTTTTGGCAACATCTGGCTAACAATGACAATTAGGCTCTAAAGAAAGCCATGTCCAGTGTAAACCAATCCGTTTCAAGGACAATACATATATTATTAAAGCTTTCTGTTTGCATATTTTGTCACAAGTATGTGGCTTTTTGCAAACTGAAAACTATGTGAAAGGTGTCTATTTGGTGTTTTAAGATCTTAACACCGGTATAATTGCTATAAAATCCTTTTACATATTTTTACGTATGGAACTTGATGGATTTGCCTATTTCAAAATGCCAAAAAAACCTCACAAGATGCTGTAACTAAGAACAATTCAGCAAAGTAACAAGGCATAACAGACATAACATGACATCATATCATGAAGTGATATTAAGGAAAGGCTCAGTAGCATGTTTAAGTTCATGGAAGACATTCCATTGCACTGTAGTCAACACATGGCTTTCATGTGTTTTCTAAAAAATCATTGATACCTATGGCCTTTGCATAGTCTGTTTTGCTGACACTGAATTTTCTTACGGTGGGTTCTATGTGCTCAGTACATGACAAACACGTCAACTATACAGCTAAGCTGAATTGGCACTTGAGAAGTAGCACACCTGCACACAAACACGTACCAATGTTTTCAGGTGAATGGAATCTCAACGTCCGAAATATCTCCGCTGTCGTCTACTGTACGAAGTAACTAATGTTATTTTTAAAAATGAATTTCCACATTTCCTTGGCAGGCGCCGGTCTCGACTTGGCATAAAAAACTGTTAACTTGATAAGTGGTTCTCATTTCACCACCAACCATGGATACAGTGAGCTCGATTACACCTCTCAAATAATATTTGAACGTACAACATTCCGAACGTAAGTGTTCAAACCACAGCACTAAACAGAATGATGAGTCTGTGTTGGTCAAGGATGGGGTTTAGTTGGGTGCAAGCCAGTCAGAACTCCTGAGTGAAATGCCAGCGTCACTGTAGAACAGAATTCATGCCAGATACTGTACTCTACATTTCAGTACTTAGACATGCATTAGTGAAGTAAAAATATGTTTTTGCTCAAGTTAATATGGGATGATACCCAAATCTATTGGCAGCCGTGAGCTAGAGAAGAAAATTCCGCATTCCCATAAAAAGGCCAGCTTCTTCACAGCTTCACTGTATGCAAAATGTAACTCACTTTGTTGAAATTTGAGAGATGGACGGAATCGGCTTAACTAGACATTAAGACACATTATCGTAGTACTGTCGAAGCATTCTATAAAACCCACACTGTAAAGACAATTCCTGTTTGGTAAGGCTTACATGAAAGTAACAAAATAAGCGGTGATATGCAGGATTCAGTATTGTAGAGAAATAGGAATGCACAGGGCAACGGGGCGCCAGAAATTTCATTGCACAGATCACCAATTCATTTAACATCGGAGATCCTCACTTTAACCATAACAATCTAGCCGACCCGTCACCTGTAGCATATCTACACCTAATCTCAAAGCATGACGCCAAAGCGCCACAAGGTCTACCCACGTCCATATAAAACGTTTCAAACAGCCACTAACTCGAACTAGCTCGACTCACAATCCAGATTTAGCAAACTAGCCACTAGAGCCGTACCTCCTTTAAAAACTTAACGCCTCCCGAACCCAATCTTCTTGTCGCCAGACACGACACCGTGCTGATTAAAAGTGTTCCCAGAGTTTCCATAGTCAAAGCGCCCTCTGCCAGAGACGTGGACATCACTAATTCCACCTCGCGCACACATAGGCACGCACTACACCAGCACTTTTATGTCAACTACAGCACACAGTACACGTACGCTGGGATGTGACCCGTGGACTGTTGACACAAGATTTAAGCTTCGCGAATGATACGTATCTGTAACAACGCTCGTCCTAGGACTTTGGTGGCACAACGCAGTACTTTTAAAGCAATTCGTTTTTGTTTCTAACATTAAGCAAGCTTCACAAGCTGCACGCCAAGTCAGCCCCAGGTGCTTGCCGGTGGTTTCTGGAGTAAGCCCTGGGGTTTGTGCAAGGTTACGCGAATCTCTTTATTTACAGCTGTGGGTAAAGGGTGGGGGGGTGTGGGCGCTCTCTCAAGCACACTGAGCAGGCACCACAACGTCTCACCGGTAGCGTTACCGCTTGCTCTCCTCGAGCAGGCGGTGAGAAGCGGTCTAACTTCGTGCCGTGGTGTTGCGCTTAACATTCGCTGCCGAGGTGAATCACTCGTTCCGGCCCCCACCCCACCACCACCGCCGCCGGCCCCAACACCACCACCAACACCACCACCACCGCCGCCCCGGCCGCCGCGCACTGACTTCGGGGGAGGTGAAAGTGCCACACGGCCCCATTGCATTTCCCACAACGCACGCGCGGGCCCCGCTCGCTCATTGGGTGCGAGGGCAGAGCGGCCGACGGCAGGCGACCAATCGTGCGCGCGGATGGTGCCGCCCCGCTCCCTATGCGCTGTACGGAATCTAATCGCATTCAACAGATTAACCGCCCCTCCCCCCACCCCTCCCTTCCCCGTTACGGAGGCGCACGGCGGGAGGTAGAACGGGACCGCGCGCGGCTCCAGCTCAAACAAGGGGAAGACGTACCTGCAGCGAGTATCCGGGGGAAGAGAGGCGCGGGTTGGAGGCTAGGCGGGGAGTCCCATAGCGCGGAGCAGCAGCAGCAGCAGCCGCTGCCACCTCCTTCCTCCTCCTCCTTCTCGGCCCTCGCCGCCTCAAGATGGAGCCGGGCCGGTGACGTCGTCGCGCCACGTGACCTTTGTTTACAAGGGGCGGGGGTCGCCGGCGTGACGTCACGTGCGGGCGCGCGTCACGTGCCGCGCGACGTGACCGCTTGGCGGCGTCACGTGACGATCGCCGAGCGTTGTTAATGATGTTTGTTGTTGTTGTTGCTGCTGCGTTGTTGTTGTTGTTGTTTAAACGTAACGCGACCTGACTTTTGCGCACCGACAGTGACGGTGTAAAAATCTTGCACGGGTTGCTTGTTTCGCGGTGTCTCCTGGGTATGGCCCCGGGCGCCTCGCGCCCTCTGGCTGCCAGGATAGGCTCCGGCCGCCTCCCCTCCCCTCCCTCCCCTCCCTGCTCCGCAACCTCTGTGCGGCATTAAATTGGTATTGATAATAATATGTCTCATCTCATTGTCAGAAACCGCTTAGGCCTGTACAGGGTCGCGGTGAGCCGGAGCCTATCTCGGCAGACACAGGGCGCAAGGCAGGGATATACCCACGATGGGACGCCAGTCCATCACCGGGCACCGCGGGCAAATTAGCCTGCGAGCCAATTAACCTATGCAGCAGCGCGTTTTTTTGGACTGTGAGAGGAAACCGGAGTGCTCGACGAAAACCCACGCGGACAAGGGGAGAGAACCTCGCAAACTCCACACAGAAAGGCACCCGAGCCGAGATTCGAACCCGGGACCTTCTTGCAGTGAGGAGGAGGCGACAGCGCTACCCGCTGAACCACCGTTAGCCTCCTTATTGATCTGTTGTCATTAGTTTAGTGTTATAGACCTGCCGTTCTTTCCACAGCTCTGTGCAGTGCTTTGTGACCCTCGGGTGAAAGGCGATATAGAAATGCGAATATTATTTACTTTTCACAGGTTCTTCCAAGCGCTATTCTCAACGCTGCTAAGCTTTGGAAATGTGGTTGATTTGCTCACAGACATACATCGTTAAGTGCCGGCGATGGACTGGCGTCCCATCGTCGGTATTTCCTTGCCTTGCGCCCTGTGTCTGCCGGGATAGGCTCCGGCTTCACCGTGACCCTGTATAGGACGAAGCGGTTTCAGACAATGAGATGAGATGAGACATACATCGTTATTAATGCAGACAGACATATACCGTATGCCCTTCACTTGGATCCCACTGAGACAATGAGCATTTCATTTCAGGGGATTCCTGAGTGTGGAATTGCATCATCGTGTTAACCGTGTAAGAAAATCAACATTAAAAATAAAAGCGGTCATAAATAAAGCATTGCTTTTCCTTTCACAAATGGACTCGGTGGATGTAATAATAAAAATAATTGCACATCTCGATAGCTGTTCACCCAAGGTTCACAAAGCGCTGCACAGAGCTGTAGAGAAAGCGACATGTCACCAACAACAACGACATACGAACGGCAAATCAACAACAATAACGGCTTTGTAGATAATTACGCATTTGGGTCCTGTAGTTCTTAGCAAAAGAAATCGGACTAAAATTCGTGCTTATGAGTGTAAATGATCTGGCATGTGATGCCATCTGCTGGAAATATTGTGACAATATACTTTGTAGTGGTCGGGTCTCGTGAACAGTGATGCAAATAAGTTGTCCCAGTTCTATCATATTTTGTGACTGATTAAAACAAACAGCAAACAGTAAAATAATGCTATTGTGAGCATAGTTCGATCCTTTGGGCATCCATTGCATGACACGTGACATTCTGATTGTTTTCTGAGTGTCAACGATATTCAGGATTCAGCCACGTGTTCGCAGTAGGTGGCACTGCTGTGTGCGGCTGCTGTGTGCGGCTGCTGTGTGCACGCAGCAGCAATATTAATAATCGCCCTTCGTGCCTTCGTGGGAGGTGAAACGCCACGAAGGAGAGAGAGGATGACCTGTGAAAGGTTCGAACCCGAAATCCTCTCAGTGTGGACATACAGCACGTAATAATATTTGCACTTCTGGAGCGCTTTTCACCCGAGGCTCACAAAGCGCTGCACAGATGCACTGTCACCACTGGCACCACCACCGGCAATGCTGCACTAGCACCACCAGCGTGTTCAAAGGCATCCTTGCTAGGCTAATTTTCCTGACCAAATTGCCACCTGTACCCTGAAATGTAACTTTCTTGCGCCTCATCCGTGGGACAACTGTTAAAAAGCGCTGCTACGTCGTTAGCGACGCTCGCTGCAGTGGACGCGTGCCCGCTGGTCAGCTGCCGTGCCAGTGAATCGCGAGTGCGGGCAAATACGGCGAGCGCAGTGTTACATTTCATATGTCGTTGTTGTTACTGACATGCCGTTCTCTCCACAGCTCTGTGCAAAGCTTTGTGAAAAGCGCTCGAGAAGTGTTAACTATTATTATTTCATTTTGCATTTTAAAATTATGGTTGAAAGTCTGATCATATTTTGCTTGTTCTTCTGCAACGATGTGTA
>JAZEWT010000002.1:6211752-6235603 GCA_036362905.1 Mordacia mordax
CTGCTGAGTTTCCGTTCTGGTGCCATTAATGTGTTGACGCGCCGTTCTCTCCGCAGCTCCGTGAAGCGTTTGTGGCCCTCGGGTGAAAAGCGCCCCAGAAATGCAATTATTATTATTCAACACAAACAGATAAATCTCATCTCATCTTATTGTCAGAAAAAAAAAACTGCTCGGTCATGTACGGGGTCGCGGTGAGCCGGAGCCTATCCCGGCAGACACAGGGCGCAAGGCAGGAGTATACCCACGATGGGACGCCAGCCTCGTAAACAGTCTGCGAGCCAATTAATAATAATAATAATTGCATTTATAGCGCTTTTCACCCGAGGGTCAACATGCGCTGCACAGAGCTGCGGAGAGAACGGCACGTCAACAGCAACATCAGAGCAGTTCAACCGAAAGTCAAACGGCGGCGACAAATCGTCGGACGTAAAAAGTCAGCAAAAAATAAATAATTTCTAAAACAAACAAGGCAGGAGCATATGTTCCCGAGCAGGTGCGGATCGGAAGAGAGCCAACATCCCGATGCAGCAGCATGTTTGTTTTTATTGGACTGTGGGAGGAAACCGGAGTGCCCGGCGAAAATCCACGCGGACACGGATGGGAGAGAAGCTCGCAAACTGCCACACGAGAGAGCAGCGCCCGAGCCGAGAGATTCGAACCCTGGGCCCCTTCTCGCCGTGAGAAGGAGTCGGCGACAGCAGCGCCACCCACTGGGCCACCACCGTGCAGCCCAGCCTCGGATCGATCGACGGGGCGATTCCACGCGAATCGGATTTGCGCTCCTGTCGGGAATCGAATCCGCTCGCCCGCCATCTTGTCGTTAGGCCTGGCTCGCCGCCTCAGCTTCCCCGTCTCTCATCGCCGTCGTCTTTCTCGAAGGCTGTCGCCGACAAATCGTTTGCGCTCCGAAGAAAACGACGACCGTCGTTGTCGTCGTCGCAGTCGCATCGTTCGGAGCCGGGCTCGAGCCGGCGCGCGTCAGGTGAGCGGTTGAGCAACGCGCGCTCGCGCGTGCGGGAGTGAGGCCCTCGCGTTTTCAGCCCTGCCGCGGATAAAACATTAACACAAAATTTAAATTGATATATATATACGTAAATTAAACGTGCGACAAGGCTATGCGACTGGTGAACTATAGAGTTGCGATGCGACGCTTTGAGACGTGGAAATGCGTAATGCAGTTGCTTTGCGCTGTTACGCCATTTGTGCCAAGTTGTGGGGGGAGGGGGGGTTAGCCTCTCGGTGTTTTAAATGGATCATAGTTTGTGACATTCATCAACAGTACCGGCTTACTCGGCGGGTCAATTAAGATGGGCAGTAGAGTGTATTTGGACGATGGGAGGAAACAGGAGTACCCGAGCACGGGGTGGGGGGAGAGAACACAGGTAAAGTCCACACAGGCATCCGAGCCGGATATCGAACCCGGAGATTCTTGCAGTTGAACTTAAATGGTCTGAAATGTAGACGCTTATTTTTGAAGGGCTTGCACCACTTGTCTGGTCCGGATGTGTGCAGTGCAAGGATAGGTTGAATGCCTGCAGTGATAGTTGAGCTGTACAAAGTCAATGGACTGTACAGAGTGCAGCACTTTGTGACCTTCGGATGAAAAGCGCTCTGGAAGTTTAATTATTATTAGAAGAGCGAGTCCGTTTTTCAAGCTCCCAATTTCAACGCGACGAGTTGAACGAGAGACTCCCCGTTGCACAGAAATCACTTGTCAACAGCACTACACGGCCATCGATGCAGTGAGAACTTTTTGCAGTGAGAACTTTTCCCTTTGGGACCTTAATTATTTCTCGACATCGACGCGCGGGCAGTGACCACCACCACCACCACCAACTGCGGGGTTGATGCCACCAACGTGGGGAGGAGGAACGCTGGACACTCGGCTCTCCCGAAATAGCCGCTCTTGAGAGAGAGAGAAAGAGTCTCGTCGCACAATCGAGCAGTGTTCAAAGCTGCACCATTGCATCGCCGATTCGGGCGGAGAGCACGCCGATCCGCTCTCGGATGCTCAGACGCGAAGATTCACCACCCGTGGTTGTAAATTACCGTGGCGTGGGTCGCAGACAGCCGTGCAGCGAAAGCCCGAGTGTATTGAACTTTTAGGCCACGAACTTTATGCTCTCCGCATTGTTAAACAACGCATGATGAACGGCGTGGTGTGGTAAAGTTTAATCTCACTACACGCGCCGCGTTGGAAGATAGCCATGCCGCAGTGCAATGAGGAACGTGCTGCACTCTTGCAACATTGTGTTATATGGTTGTCAGGCGGCAACTATGTTTAATAATAATAATTGCATTTGTAAAGCGCTTTTCACCCGAGGGTCACAAAGCGCTGCACAGAGCTGCGGAGAGAACGGCGCGCCAACAACAATGGCATCAACATTAAACCGTTTCCCAGTATATGCGTTATTGACACTGATAATTCTGCATCTTTAAGTTATTGTTTAAACTGTATAGAGGCTTGGTATTTGTGATTATGACCATGGTGTACCATATGTCGCCTAGCCTTTTTCTTTGGTTTATTGCCTGTTGTGTTGACAAGCGGTCTTAGATCATAATGAGCTTAACTTTGTTTGCAGAAATCTGCCCGGAGAGAGCGCAAAGAGACCAATGCCTAAAGTCAGTCCACCAAAAAGTGACAAAAAGTAAGAGCATTAATTATTTGCAGAGGAAATTGTATGTAGCTTTGATTATGAAGTTATGGTTTTATCATACAATTTTAAATAAAGTACTTTGTGTGTGCTTAAGCGCCACAGCTACCACTTAAATTGTAGGTGTGTGCATTGACTCAACAAAATTTCTCATCTCATTATCTGAAACCGCTTAATCCTACATAGGGTCACGGTGAGCCGGAGCCTAGCCCGGAAACACAGGGCGTAAGGCAGGAATACACCCGACGACGGGATGCCAGTCCACCGCCGGGCATTGCGGGACAATTTTAGTCTGCGAGCCAATCAACCTATCCAGGAGCATGCTTTTGGACTGTTGGAGGAAACCGGAGTACCCGGCGAAAACCCACGCGGACACGGGGAGAACATGCAAACTTCACACAGAAAGGCACCCGAGCGGAGAGATTCGAACCCGGGACCTTCTTGCTGTGAGGCGTCAGCGCTAACCACTGGGCCACCGCGCTGCCCAGCTCACATCATTATTGTAAAGAAGGAGCCTCAATATTTAAACTTATGTGATGCTTTTATACAGATTCCTATAGCCATTGAATGCAATTTGGCATACATTTTGTTAAATTTTTGATTGTAAAAAGTACAGATTGAATTACTGGTAGAAATTGGTGGTTTAGACAGCTTTGGAAAGTGTCTTTCAAATGTCACACCGGCAATGGGTAATGTAAATGTATTGTCTTGTCTCATGAAATGTACTGGTGCAGCTGCAAGACAAATATTGTTGGTATTCTAGTCTGAAATTCTACCGAGCTGCTTCATTGCTATCAGCGCATCACAAGTTGCCTTTTTTTCCCTCTGACGTACAAAGCGTTCTAAACTTAGCACTTAATTACTTTTCAGACTTTGCTAACATTTTGCACCAATGAATAGGGTCTGGAGTGGATTTGTCAGCTTACATTATTTTAGAAGACACTTTACATGCAGCTTTAGCAAATGATACATTCAGGATGAACGTGAAATTGGCCAAATGAACTCTTACCCATTATTGTGTAGAGGCCACTTACTGAACAAGCTTTACCTCAAATGAGTTTAATGGATTAGTATATGAATCATATTGTTTGAATTGTGTTTTTCGACAGAAATGATGATTCAAAGAGGTCAGTGCTTGCTTTTCACTCTTTTATATCAAAGTTGAAACTTGTATTTGATGATCAATTTTTTATGATTGCGTACCAAAGCTGTTTTTTTTAAGATTGCCATGTCGAGCACTCCTCTCTCGACTATGCTTTCCCAAAATAAAAGCGTTAGTCAGTAATAATCATGCATGAAGCTGTGAAAACCTACATCAGATAATTTTATATATGTAAAATAATTTTTTGAGCACTTTCATTTTATGTTAAAACTAAAAACGTTGCAAATGTATAATAGTCAATTGCTTTTAAGTTTGGGCCGACATTGATAAATAATTTCAATCAAAATAATGATTTTATGATCAGCTTTGCATGACTTATTTCTCATAAGTAATTTTTGTTTTCAAATATCTATTGGCTCCAATTTGTTCATCCCAGTAGTTCGGCACCTGTGTATTGCATGCGAAGTTTGGCAGACCACTGCAAGTTTGTTTCGAGGGTGGCGTTTGCGCAAATGGTGATGCATGTAAGGTTTCCCCTCAGGCGGTCTCGCGAGCGGTCACCTGGCCGCGACTCGAGGCACCGCTCGGCACGCGATAAGTCCCGTTCACCCGCGTCACGTGACGGCCACCGCGACTCATCGGCGAGAAGTGGGAGAGACAGGCGTTCCAGCCGGGAGCACCGTGATGACCGCAGGCGTTCAAGGGAGGGATCGCGTGACCGCAGGACCTCGCGGGAGCGGGACGACAGGAGGGGGCCGGGGCCACGGCCTCTCCCACCCCGAGACCGAATGCCCCCGCGAAATGATCGTCTTATGGGACAGGGTGGTCCCCCTTACATGATGAACAGCAAACCGCTTATGGGTGGCATGCCTGGCCAGGGTGGAATGCCTTACAGAGGGGGCATGCCTGAGAGGGGTGGCATACCTGGCATGGGAGGCATGCATGAGAGGGATGGCATGCAACACAGAGGGGGCATGCTTTATAGGGAGGGCAAGGCTGGCAGAGACAGCTTGCTCGATAGGGAGGGCATGGCTGGAAGTGGAAACATGCGAGATAGGGAGGGCATGGCTGGAAGAGGCGGCATGTTTGATAGGGAGGGCATGGCAGGCAGAGGTGGCATGCCTGACAGAGGGGGTATGATTGGCAGAGGCGGTATGCCCGAAAGGGGGGGCATGGCTGGCAGAGGTGGCATGCCTGAGATGGGGGGCATGTATGAAAGAGGGAACATGCACGAAAGAGAAGGCATGCACGACAGAGGGACTATGCACGAAAGAGGGGGCATGCACGAAAGACGGGGCATGCACGAAAGAGGTGGCATGCACGAAAGAGGTGGCATGCACGAAAGAGGTGGCATGCACGAAAGAGCTGGCATGCACGAAAGAGGTGGCATTCCTGGCAGGGGGGACATGCCCCGAAGGGGGGGCATGCCCAGCAGAGGGGGCATGCCTGGCAGGGGTGGCAGGGGTGGCTTTGGAAATAATGGACCCAATTCTTCGCTGTGGGGTGGCGACAACCGAAACGAGCTGCCTTTCAGGTAACTGGAGACTTTTTTGGAACACAATCTTAATTTTGAGTCATATCTGCTTGTGAGGAATGGTATAATGGTTGTTTATTATTTGTTGTTTAATTTAATAGGGGGCCATCATACGATGATGAAGACCAGGGGCCAGCCAGAGACATGCCTTCATCAGGTCTGTCAGCTTGTTATTTCAAATGTGTTATCTCGAAATAAATATGCATACCATTTATTTTTCAAATTGTGATTCAAAATCTAGCGCAAAAATAATGAAAGGACCGTAGTGTATTATATGATATGTATATATTTTTTTCTCTTACAGCTTTGTAAGTTATTGTTTCATATGCTAGTGTCAGCCGTAATTGTGTCCTGTCAGTTCTTGAGTTCTAACTTGTCACTTTTTAAGATGACATCAAGTTTGTTGGTGTTTAATGTGTTTAGCAATGAATGTGCATTATATATGCCATAAAATGTGCTGAAGGATGTTTTTAAAATACTATAGCTTGCTTCACCAGAAAGGATTTAAAAGTTTGGTAAATTGTGTTCTAACGTTGTGCAATTATCTAAAGTGTAATGCTTCTCAATTTTATTTTGGTCAGGAAATGTAACGAAGCGTGGAGAGCTCTACCTAAAATTTTTTGATGAAATTCAGAAACAGTATGAGAATGAAAGACCTGTTGACTGTGTAGTCATTGTGTCTTCCCGACAGCAAAAGTAAGTGTCCGTAATATTTTATATGGGTCTGCCACTAGCACCTACTCTGTTGACTGCCGTATTTTATTGAACTTGCCATTAAGTTGTGGATTTACTTCACATTTGTTTGAAATTTCCATCTAATCAGAAATGGATATTCTTACAGTGGTGCTGTATTGACACTAGGTGGAGACTTAGGCTTGAGAAATTGTGATTTGGGAAACATAGGATTTACATTTTGAAAATAAATTAGACTAAAAACTAAGCACCCCCCTCCACATTTGCCGAGCTCAAAGCATGTGTTAGTGCAATGGCATGTAAAATTTGAACAATGAGAACGTTCCTTTTTCAGAAAACTTTTAGAAAATTTGCAGGTTTTAAATAAAAACCTGACTTTTACCACATTTATGGTTGATATTTTAAAATATATATAAACTATGACATCTTCCTGAAGTAAGATAAGGAAAACAATATTTAACAACTTCAACACCGGCAACAGTTGGACGTTTTCACTCATCAGTAATTGCAAGTCCTTATACCAGGCTTCTCATATTGGTCTGATCTTAGACCAGTTCCATCATGGGACTTTTGAGTACTTGACCTAGTGACCAAGTGTCAATATAACCTCTAATTGGCAATGTTCTAAAACAAAACTTTCACAATAGTTTTTTTACAGCTATGATTACCAACTCGGCTTAAATTGGAAAACATACTATAAATCAGGGTCCATTTTGTTTTTAGGGTGAGTCTGAAATTCAGGTCCACTGTTGCAGTATTGTTGGATGATTTGGTATTTAACATTCGTTAACCCTCACAGCATCGTCATAGCTTATTATTATTTTTTACTTAATTCACGGGCAAGGCATAGTGTCAATAGTGTCGCTATTACAATCAAACATTGCGAGGAGAAAGCCCAGGCAAAAAGTAACTCAGCCTATAATATGAGTGGGGTTTGTAAAACTACATATCAAGTGTATGGGAATTCAATCGCGGATGTCAAACTCAAGGGACTGCCTATAAAGAAGAGTGCCGCCAAATGCTCATGTAAGTATGTGATGCAATTTTGATTACTCCATTCCTGACATTTTGGTCCTATGGCATTGCAGAGATTATGCAGAGAATCTGGGCAGGCAAGTTCGGGATATGGGGCTCACTGTGGATCTCATTATGCTGAGCTCGCCGAACCTTCTGGGCCAGGCCCTGAACGATGTAAGCAACGGGGGCTCCCCCTTCGCTATCGTGGTGATGCCTCACCACGTGACGCACGACTGTTGCTCCGTCCACGTCCTTCAGGGGAACAAGCAACGTAAGCCCTCCACCCCCAGTACGCACTCTGGCAACCGCAAGGCAACCATCATTTGTGGATGTGGATGGCTAGCCGTTCACTCCATACAGTTGGAAAGAGTGCGAACGGATTCATACGACGCTGTGGGAGACTCATTGATGTTGGTGAATGCTTTCTGTAGGCCTGATCAATGCTGTGTTGCTAAAAGTTGTGCAAGCTTCATTTTTTTTTCACAGCAAAACGTGAACTTGTGCTTAATCTCACCGGCCACGATGGAAAATGCTTGTTCCCCATTAATATGGAAGTTACATATTTTTTACACGTGCAGTGTTTATTTGTGCTGTAATTTCACATTTTACATAATCTATAATTGGCAAAATATAATCTTGCATCCAGCCATAGTTGTAATGTGTGACGGTATTTTTTTGCAATGCGATATCTTGTCCTCTTGGCGTTCCTTTCAAATAAATGGAAACGAAGATCAAATAAACCTATGTTGGGCTTACAGAAAACAATATCTCTGTTTTGATGACACCTAAGGTGGCGTTTGTAGTGTTTGACTTTATCCAGGTAGCTATGATGTGGCGCCATAAACATCGCGTTTTCCACCAGAGTACCACGACACGCCTCTGTCCATGGCCATGGAGCGGGTTGGTCGCGAGTTTGAGACTTACATGGGCAACCTACGCTCGCAGCGGCGGAGTGAGATCATCCGGCAAGCGACTGAGCGTGCCGACAGCGTCATTCGGCGCCAGCAGCGGCCGAACCGTTTTTCGGAAGTTATGGAATTCCGAACCAGCTTTTCGACAGAACCTGCTCATGGCCCACCAGCTCTGGACACCCCAGTCCCCCCACCCCTACGTGCACGAGCGTCGCCCACAGATTCGCCTTACCGGTCCGGTCCAGTGCGCAGCGACGCGTCCGGGTACCTGAGTGAGCAGGCAGCACCAGCGAGCTACTCGCAGCATGGCAACACGCTGTCGTCGCTACACAGCATCCTGAACGAGGGGAAGGACGTATCTCTGGAAGAGCTGGATCGCATTTCGGAGCAAGTGCGCTTGCTGCGAGAAAAGGCGCTCAGCGAAAGAGGTACGGTGGCAGCGTGCGGGGACTTGTAGGGGCCCTCGGCTAGTAGACTGTTTCTTGGGGTTGCTGCAGATGAGTGGTGGGCGTTCATGATGTGTTACAGGTGCTGTGCGACTCGACGAAAATTGTAAAAAAGATTTGTGCAGGGTGTGTGCCTTTTTTTGGAACATGACTAATTTCATGGTCTGATATAAGCACAGGCTGAGGGGTCTCTGTTTGAGACCACCTTTTGGAGTTGAGTCTATTAATATCGGGAGGAAAGTGCCTGCTTTAGACTTTTACCATTGCCATTAATAACGTGTTGCGTGAATAATGCAGCCTTGTATGGCTACGAAGAAGGACGGTGTTGAAATGGTATAGAAATGTATCGTTACTTAACCTTTACAAGCATTAACATTTATTAAAAGCAAGTACAGGACGGCACGGTGGCCCAGTGGGTAGCGCTGTCGCCTCACAGCAAGAAGGTCCCGGGTTCGAATCTCGGCTCGGGTGCCTTTCTGTGGGAGTTTGCATGTTCTCCCCGTGTCCGAGTGGGTTTTCGCCGGGCACTCCGGTTTCCTCCCACAGTCCAAAAACATGCTGCTGCATAGGTTAATTGGCTTGCAAACTAAATTATCCGCAGTGCCCGCTGATGGATTGGTGTCCCATCGTGGGTGTATCCCTGCCTTGCACCCTGTGTCTGCCGGGATAGGCTCCGGCTCACCGTGACCCTGTACAGGACTAAGTGGTTTCTGACAATGAAATGAGAAAAGCAAATATAGACGGTACCTTTAAGCCGTCCAGTGGTAGTTACAGATGCGTTTTCATGAATACTCTGGGTATCGGGTAATGGTGTCAGTGCTGCAATTATCAACTATCATAATAATTGTTTTATTAATGAAACAAAACACCTAATTGTAATATCATTTACATGAGCAATTTATCATACAAAGGCTCTAGACATATTAATATTGCAGTCATAAAATGTGACTTAATTAGAGCCATACTGGAATAAATAGTAATTCTAACACTGGCAACAGCATTATACTTATGAAATGACAGCAAATTCAATTAATGCCCGGCGATGGACTGGCGTCCCGTCGTCGGGTGTATTCCTGCCTTACGCCCTGTGTTTCCGGGATAGGCTCCGGCTCACCGTGACCCTATATAGGATCAAGCGGTTTCAGATAATGAGATGAGATGAGCAAATTAAATTAACACGGCACATGTACACTTATCTCAGCTTTTTAATTCCACCGCTTATTATTACCACTATATTAAATAGAGGAACACAGTATTCCTTGATTTAAAAAGGCAACTGAACTCAAGACCAAAGTGTCATTCTGACATCACAAGTGATTATTGTAATCACTGGAACAAACTACATATTTTCAAAGGGCTGTGAATTATTGGCAGAATAACGATACATTTCGTAACACTGCCAATAAGTCTATCAAACTTGAGGAGGCTAAGGAATTTTGACAACGTCTTCATTTCCAATCAAAGGTGAGTTTCTCTTGTTATGGGGGCCAAGGGCCTTAGTTCAAAAAAAATTGGCTAAGTCTAGGAGTGAAGAAACTTTTCTTCCGCTTTGAAAATGTATTGCAAGAAAAGCAAAGCTCTCAACCGTGATGCAGACGTGGACGGGCAAGTTGACCGTTGCTGTCGCTTGACATTACTCGCGCAACACCAGCCAAACGGCCGCAACGGGGGATTTTGGCACAACTTTCCATAGTTGCTGTGACAGCAGCACCTCAACTTCTCCTTCTGAGAGAGAGAGAAGTGAACGTCACATCTGATGAGGTGGACACCTCATTTATGATGCGGGTGTCTGCCTCTGAAATCATCAACATTATGAATACTCGCTTAATCGTGTACAGGGTTGTGGGGAGGCCGGAGCTTATCCCGGCAGACAGAGGGCGCAAGGCAGGGCTATATCCAGGAGGCGACACCGGTGCATCGCAGGGCACTGGGAGATATTTATTCAGCAGGCCAATTAACCTAGGCATCAGCATGTCCTTGGATGGTTGGATGAAACGAGTACCCGGCGAAAACCCACGCAGACACGAGGAGAACACGCAAACTCCACACAGAAATGCACCCGAGCGGGGAATGGAACCCGGGATCTTCTTGCTGTGAGGCAACAGCGCTACTCGCTGCACCACCGCACCGCCAGAATTAACTCGGCAATTGAGGGCAACAGCAGCGGGAGCCACGCACTAAAGGAGTGCGCGTCGCAGAGGTAAGCACAGCTGTGTTCCATGTTCTGACAGCGTTAAAGCTACTGATGTAGCATTATTATATCGTTGTAAATAAGGATAACCAGTATTAATATAGTACAGGAGGACCTGACTGATCAAGGGGGGCTTGCGTTCCTGGGAACATGGCTTGGATAATGTGAGCTGAGGCACATCCACGACTGGGGAAGTCATGGATGAAAAGACGGACGATGGTCAATGTTTGGTACTTGGGATTAATCAATGATGCACTTATATTGGTTAATGCGTTTTTTGATAATAAAAAATCCCAATAACTAGAACAACTGCATAAAAATGTAATCATGGCAGAGAAATGCAAAGGTTTGGCATATTAACTGCTTGTTAGGTGATTCTTTTGCCAGACAATGAAAACAGGTGCAGTTGTTAAGCTAATACTTCCATACCAAAGCATATTTTTTTTTAAACTTTGATTTTAAGCATGTGGTCGAATAGCTGCAAGCTCTAAGAAAATCTAAACAATCCTGTATATAGATCATGCAGACATTTCCGTTAATGCAAAACTTGTATAAAAGGGTTAATGTTACTGATGATTGCTTCCAAATGCTGCTCTTTTGGGATAGCCGCGGCGATCGCTGCTCCTGTCTCGCGGTGTTTTGCCTACAATGTTGGAGGCATCTTCAGGCATTCTGTGTGTGTCATGTGTACGACTCCTATTTGTCCAGTCACTCCCTTCTACAGAGTTACTTTCTTCCAGGGACAATGGAAAGGGAGGGGGGAGTTCATTTGAAAGAGTTCCATTGTCTTGCTCGCATTACTTATCCCGGCAGACAGGGCGCAAGGTGCCGCTATACCGAGGATGAGACTCCAGCACAGTACATCGTAGGGCACTGGGGTAAATTCACTCAGTATGCCAATTAACTTAGGCAGCATTGTGTTTTAGGACGGTGAGAGGAAACCAGATTATCCAGTGAAAACCCACGCGGACACAGGGAGAACACACAAACTCCAACACAGAAAACACCTGAGCCGGGAATCGAACCCGGGTCCTTGTTGCTGTGAGCAGCAGCGCTACTCACTGCATCACCACACCGCCAACCTAAATGTGAACTTAAAGTAAAACCTCTTGAAGTCAGACTAACTGTGGAGAGAACTCAACCGGAAAGTTATGGGGTGTCTTACAAGAGAAGAGAAGGATTAAAGGTGGTTTTAGAAAACTTAATGAATTACAACACACCAATGTGCCTAAGAAATAATATATTTTGGTCAACATTTTGTACGTTTTAATAAAGATAAAATTGTATTATATAAGCACATTGGTATGTAGTATTTCATTCAGTTTTGATTAGTTGCTGTCATGAATCAAATGCTGTGAGATTGACAGGCTATCAAAAGTTGACATGTACAAGTGGCTTGGGAGTGGTGCATGCTTGTCTTTACACAGAGGAATGCTTGGATCAGGGGATCGTATATTAGTAACATAAGAAAGGTGGCATTGGACAGTGCACGAGAAGAAATGATTGGTCATCAAGACCAGTGACCGAGTGGCAGTTGAACGACACACAGCCAATTGACATTCAATACAGAGATGGAGTGATGGAATTGGCTTGTGTGCAAGACCTTGTTGGATTGTTGCATCACTGACCATTATTGGTTCACTCGAAGTTGCAGGTTTGATAACGATTTCCACCCAGTGGTTCCTGCGGGGGATTGTCATTATTTGCTTTATGTTGTCGTTTTGCTACTAAAAACCCTGTGAATGTCATTCAACAAACTTAAGCGACTGCAAACTCTAAATTGAAAATGGACATCTCATTAAATGAGATGTTTAATGCAGTGATGTAGTTTTTTGTGACGATATGTGAGATTATACGTCTTACTAGATTCTTCAGAAATTCCTGGATTTTAATTACTAAGCTTCCTTCGGCTCATTAAAATTAGATAACAGTAATACTGAATTCTCCGATTTAAAAACGATTTCCTGCAGTATTAAATAAGCTGTAATACCTTCCTAAATCCCTAGTCTTGAGTATGAAAATAGCAAACATTTGGTGAAAAGACATTGCTTGTAAGAAGTGTTTTTGTGCAGTTTCGTTTTCAGTGTCAACATATGCTTTCGTCTTTTGATTGTGGGTAAAAGAATGTTAATATATTTAAAAAAACAATTCCCATATTTCAACTTGTAATGTCTATCACCTTTAGCAAGTGTTATTCCAAAGCGATTTTATAACTTTAAGTATGTTATTCTTATAACTGCTGTACAGAAACCAAATTATAGTAGGGTGTTAAACCTTTTCACATCGCACAGTTTGCTTCCACGAAGAGGACGCAACAAGCGGTACTGTGAAAATTGAGCCAATGTAGATTCTTAACACGTCGCGTTATATATTTTGATTTCAACTGTGTGCCAGGAATGCGTAATCAGCCACCCGCCCCGCCTCGCTTGGCTGAGGGAGGGATCGGAATGCATCATCTTCAACAGAACACACCGCAGGCTCACCAGAGACTTGACCAACAACTGCCAAACATGGCAAGCAAACCAGTAGGTGCGTACGGTAACAGGGCGCCCGGCGAACCGCCTGGTGCAACTTTTAACAGCGGTAACAACGGTGGTGTCGGCGGTGCGATGACGGCGGGGATGGGGAGGCAGGGGGGCTTACTCCCGTCAGGCCCCATGACGGGCAGGCAGCAGCTCAACAACATGGGGCAAGTGGCAGCATCGCTTCCCGTCTCCCCGTCACGACACAGCTCGGGTTGGCTGCCAGGGCCATCGGTAGGTGCGCAGTCGGAGCTGAGCCACGCGTCCATGGAGGATGTGATGCAGCCACATGCCACGGCCTCTGGCCAGGGAGGTCAGGGTCAGGTCGGAGGGTACAGCAACTACATGGGCATGGATTTTTCTGATCAGAGCGTGCGAATGACATCTCAGCAGCAACTGGCACCTCCGCAACAGCAGGAACGCCTCGCCTCTGGGGGGGGGACCGGCACAACAGTCGGTCCTACCTCTGTAAACCCGTCATCCATCGATCTGGATAACCCCAACGTGCGCAAGGCGCTCGACATGCTCATGCAGAGTGGTCCGGCGATATCCCAGCTCGTTAAGCAGGCATCAGCTGCCGGGTCGCAGCAGGTGCAGTCGGCGTCTTCGGTGGAGCCGCAGGTGCCCTTATTTCGGTCACCACCGCAGCAGCAGCAACAACAGCAGCAGCAGCGACCGTCAATGCAGCAGCAACAAATGTCCTCGCAGCCAACTCACGGGATGGCCCAACAGGGCTATAGAGCGGAGAAAGGTTGGGCCAGGCAGCAGCAGCAACCAACTTTCCGGCAGCAGCAGCAGCACCCACATTTGCAACAGCAACACCGCTGGGATGAACAGTACCAGCAGCGCTACTGAATCAAAACTTTTTGGACCACGTCGTTCGAGAAGGCCTGATGTCCCTTTAGGTGTATTGAAAGAGTCCAGTGGTACACAGTGTATTTATG
This sequence comes from Mordacia mordax, assembly GCA_036362905.1. Taxonomy (NCBI): domain Eukaryota; kingdom Metazoa; phylum Chordata; class Hyperoartia; order Petromyzontiformes; family Petromyzontidae; genus Mordacia; species Mordacia mordax. The sequence goes on from JAZEWT010000002.1 coordinate 6,225,767, forward strand.
AATTGGAGGCAGAAGGTTCACTGTCCCTCTAGTCCCACAGAGTCATCTAATTACAAAACCATACAAAGATCTCATCTGTTGTCCTGAGGAGTTTTCACGAGAAAGAGAATGGTAAGTGCATGTATGAGGTAGCGTCTGCTTTTTGGCAACAGCAAGTGAAGAGTGTCCACAGCAGCAGGGTTTACAATTGTACTCTGGGTGTTTAGTGCATCGATAGAAATTCAGATTTAGTTCCCACTAATGTGGCAAGCATGTTAATGGTAAGAGGCGTGCTGGTGGACGGGGGGTGTTAGTGCTGTTGCATAATTTGTCTACTTGTACATTATTTCGTGATAACCTGTAAAATGGTGCACAGCTTCTTTTTTGCATCTCCAAAATGTTGACAGATCGTGTAAGGACCATGGTGTGTGTAGCTTAGGTTTGTTGTAGACCAAAACTTGCGAGCTTATTTCATGGTGATGCTTAAGTGTGTTAGCCCTGCTGCCCCGTTGCTAAGTATAATTGTTGAACGGTGTAAAAAAAATATTCAACACTTCACATGCATACGTTTGAATTGTGGCTCGTGGGGAATGCTCGGAAGATTTCGTTGCCATTTTATATATGCCCTATTGTAATCCTTGCACACAATGTGATTATAAAGTAATGGTCTGGATAATAAATGTCAACTGAAAAAAGAAATGTTTTTAGCAAAAACTTATGTCGTTACGTACGTTTTTGGTACTCTTAGTACTACGAAGAATGTATGCATTGGCGATCAATGTAGTACTAAATGTGTGCATGTATATCTGCTGCTCGTGCTGCAGCTACAATGTACATTATTCACATATTAAATGTGGTAGTTGGCTTAATTTTGCCTTTTTAACATAGCTAATACTGTCACGATGTAGGATTTCACGGCTCAATTGATGATTGCTTCGAAAAGCTACTCTTTCGGCACAGATGCGGTGGTCGCTCCCCCTCTCCGCGACGTTTCGCCTCACGTTCGAGGCATCCTCAGGCGCTGTGTGTCACGTGTGTGACTCCTATTTATATGTGGGTACTATGTATATGTCAAGTCCCTTCTACAGAGTTGCTGTCTTGCAGGAGCAATGGAAGAAGGGTGGGGTCCATGTCAAAGGGTTCCATTGTCTCGTCTCGTCTCATCTCATCTGAAACCGCTTAATCCTATATAGGGTCACGGTGAGCCGGAGCCTATCCCGGAAACACAGGGCGTAAGGCAGGAATACACCCGACGACGGGACGCCAGTCCATCGCCGGGCATTGCGGGACAATTTTTGTCTGCGAGCCAATCAACCTATCCAGGAGCATGCTTTTGGACTGTGGGAGGAAACCGGAGTACCCGGCGAAAACCCACGCGGACACGGGGAGAGCATGCAAACTCCACACAGAAAGGCACCCGAGCCGAGAGATTCGAACCCAGAACCTTCTTGCTGTGAGGCGTCAGCGCTAACCACTGGGCCACCGCGCCGCCCCGGGGTTCCATTGTCTTACTCGCATATTAGAATCACATTAACTTAATCCATTTCCACCTCTGACTCACCTACTAGTTTGTATATCATGAAAGCCTGCCCAGTTTTACAAACACTTGGTAATTCTCTCTTGATGTCCGTAGTCCATAATTTGCGGTTCATAGTGAACGTTCATAATGAACTGCAAACAAGAAATGAGAATTATGCTCAGCCAAACCTGGAGGCCACTTTTAAAAATCAGCAATGTACAGCTATAAAGCGCTGGACTACGGACATCTGAAGAGAATCAACAAGTGTTTTGAAAACTGCAGGCTTTCATGCTGCTATAAAAACTAGTCGGTGAGTCAGGCGAAATTGGATTAAGTTACTGTGATTCTAATTTGTGAGCAAGATAATGGAACCCTCTCAAATTGACCCCCATTCTTTCATTGTTCCTGGAAGAAAGCAACTGTGTAGAAACGACTTAACATATAAATAGTACCTACATATAAATTGGAATCATACACGTGACAGCGCCCGAGGATGCCTTCAATGTGGGAGGCGAAACGTCGTGAAGGAGAGAGGGGGAGCGATCGACGCTGCCATTCCGAAAGCAGTTTTTCGAAGCAATCAAAGGTAATATTGTGCATCCATTGCAGATGTAGATGGTTTTCAATTGGTGCTGCAGCCATCATAACCTTTTGATCAACAGACCCTCCTTGACGTGATGATGGGTGTTTTTATCATTGCTACTGTACTCCTGGATGTATTCGTCTTTACAAAGCGATGTGTTTGTGTTCGGATAAAAATAACAATGCTAAAAGTATGTTGTGTGGCAACCACTTTTCCATCAAAAGTGGAGAATATTCAAAGACATGTTAAAATGTTGACACCTCCCCTCCTCCACATCGGATCCTCTGAACATGCGCCCTTCACATTGCGGCAACAACCGTTTTTTTAGCCCACAGGCCTGTTCACAGACTCCCGACAAACAAATTTCCAATGACGCCCACGTGCAAACACATACAGGCACATGCAAAAGTGTCCCGTATAGCTCTGGTGGACTTTGGGGCCAAGTGCTGTTACTAAGCGCCTGTCGGGGTCAACACAGTACACGAGGAGATGGGTGGCTGCCACCGCGCCCGGCTCTACCTTTGTCTTCCTGGTGGCAGTGTCTGTCCACTGCATGGAGTACACGATGCGCCGATCGAGAAGGGATCTGATAATTACTCGATTTGACTGTCCAAGAGTGCAACCTGGATCAGACACATACGTCCCTTCGCATCCGCACACTAACCAATGAAGAGCGGAAGACATGAATACTTTACAGCTGCCTCCGGAAAATAATTAAGTGTAGTTTAATAGGACGACACAGAAGTTTATTAATTCTTGCTCCCCGCTTTGCTGCTTGCCCTCATGTCGCTGCTAACATTACTGCTGGCTTACTGCGCTGCCTTTGTTCCTTGCTCCCTCTTGTCCTCATCCTGGTTCCGCGATGCGTGCCCGTGTGTCCGTCATTGCTGAGGTATGTCAGCAAACTGGGGAAGTATGTTACACTCAGTTCACGGAATACATGTGTACAACACCGAGATACGCATGTTACCGCTTAAGATTGCCCACATGGCGTGCTGATCCAAGAGAGTTTCATTTAAATAGAATTACGACTGGATGAATTCCATTTTTTGGGTTGTCACAAGTTTGTCGTAAACCCTCCACCACCCGACAGCACAGTAAAGTTTGTCAACGTGAATAAAACGTGCCAATTCACTATCTCAGCACACCGGTGTGTTGGCACGCAAACTCACAGCATTTATAAATTAAATGCGACGCATCGCTGATAATTGCGATCAGCATCATCAAGCAACCCGTACCTACTTGAGACGAGCTCGCTTCGGTATAAAGGGTAACCGTTTAGATCTCGTCAAATGGAATTCATTGATAATATAGGTCACGTAAGCCTTCGAATTAAAGAATTACGACTGTTTCACCACGTGTCTGAGTCGCATGGTAAATAAGTTCACCTCATCAAACCGCCCAGTTTCCGGACAGCCAAAGTCCCAGTTCATGCGTGAAATTGTGTGTTTTTAAGATTGGAATTAATCCTCTCGGGTTAAATCGTGGCTGCTTTATTTGAGTATGAATTGTGTTCTGTTCTTAACGAAATGCTAACGAGTCACGCTCGATTATTGTTGGGCTCGGGCTATACCCTAGGGCCCATGTGGCTGTAATGCGGATACTATATTGTCTGAGCGGAATCGCTAAGTGTTGTGTTCTCCCAAATATATATTGTCGCCGAGGGTAGAGTGATAGTCCCTTGCTAATCTGATGACTCAGAATCGCCAGCTCATCCGGTCACTGCTCATCGTGAATATCTGGTGGCAGTCACAATGACGGCTCCAATATAGACTAACGAGATGATTTGGCAAGAGTTGATGTGAGTTAATTGTTAAACAGGAAATCATGATGACTGTTAAATAATTCATTTTATTATACTCCTTTGTGTTATACGTGTTAAACCGATTGCCGAGTGTTCGTGATTGTTTTCCTTACCTGAATGTTACGGTGAATGTTAAGTTAAATGCCTAATTTTTTTTTAGTATAAATAGAATAGAGTCGTGTGAGTTTTGTGTTGCACGAGTCATAAATGATCTGTTCTCCCACTACACATGCAATTTTGCAGCCCCCTAAAGTCGGCAACACACATCTCACACCCCGAGCACAAATTCTTATACCAGCACAAATCCAGATGATTCAGCCCTCCTAACCCTTTTATCATTGCCTTATCACGCCACGCCTGTAATTAAAATTATCAAGGAAAATATCACATTCCCACATGCCATCACACCTCATTCGTTAAGGTTATTAATGCAAAAGTCCCATCACTCCCATATTTTGCCCCGTCACATCCATTAGTATAATGCGTAACTATTTTTTAAATATTTTATCACATTCATCCTTTAATATCACCCATAACTTCATATTCCTACTTTGCCAGACCCCTCACTTATTTCCCATAATTTCATGTTTTCCTGCACCCACTCATTATTGTCCATAATTTCATATTTTCACATCTTACCACACGCCTTTTCAATTATTGGCCATTTTTTGACATTTGCATATGCCAATCTCAATTCTTTATTATTGCCATAACCATGCAAACCACTATTCACTGCCACTATCGAATCCCAAGTGTATGTTTTTCATGTAAGTAATGCTCTCGCTACCATATTCATTGGTTTTTAAGGTAGGGACATACTACTATTTTAGCAAGCCTGATATCTAACCAAGATGCGTAGGTAATCGTACTAGGCAATATCATAATATCGCTCATTTGCATAATCAACTCTGGCCTGCACGCAGCCCTTCTTGGTGAAGACGAGGTACCCTTTGCTATCAATAACATCCGAATCCTAAGTGTGAATTTGTAGTGTACATATATATATATATGAGCCCCCTCGGTCATTCAAAATGTCAATAATGACGATAAAAACCCGACCTACTCGCCCAACAGAACTTGTGACCACAGTAGGTTTCGATCCCTACCAGTAGAAACAACACATGGCGACCACGGCAGGAGTTGACAACCACCAGTATATACATGTTTTCACGAGTCCTGTCAGATGACAGCGTAGTGTTTGGTCCTCTTATAGCAGTCTCACTTCTGTTAGCTTTCAGTTATCAAATTCGTTAACGTTTTAGCTTCATACTTAAATAGTATTATCGTGGCTATAAACTGTTTAACTGACTAATTAAATGTTGATTTGAAACATGTTGGTCTAGTTTTGTTTGTAGACCATTTATTTTTCGTGAGTTTTGTGCAACTTGCTTAGATCGTCAGCCTCGGAGGACGTAACTCATAGATCCATCTTGTTTTGTCTGGTGTTCCTCAGGGTTCAGCCCTCGGCCCACTCCTCTTTGGCATCTACGTGCAACCACTTGGCCATATCCTCTCATCTCATCTCATTATCTGAAACCGCTTAATCCTATATAGGGTCACGGTGAAGCCGGAGCCTATCCCAGAAACATAGGGCGTAAGGCAGGAATACACCCGACGACGGGACGCCGGTCCATCGCCGGGCATTGCGGGACAATTTTAGTCTGCGAGCCAATCAACCTATCCAGGAGCATGCTTTTGGACTGTGGGAGGAAACCGGAGTACCCGGCGAAAACCCACGCGGACACGGGGAGAGCATGCAAACTCCACACAGAAAGGCACCGAGCCGAGAGACTCGAACCCGGGACCTTCTTGCTGTGAGGCGTCAGCGCTAACCACTGCGCCACCGCGCCGCCCTGGCCATATCCTCTGCAGCCTCAATCTCAGCTACCATTGCTATGCCGATGACATCAAAATCTTATCTCCATGCAAAAGCCATCCATCTATGCGTCTGGTCTTTGCGTGTCGTCCTCACTTGCAACTGCGAAAGCTTGTGTAAATTCAAATTTCCTAAAACGAAATGGTGACAAACAGAAGTTTTGCTTGTCGGTATCCCGCACCAATTGTCCAAGGCTGAACCCATCCGATTGATGCCTGACCAGAACATTGAAGTTGCTAAAGCAGTCCGGAATCTAGGAGTGATTCTTGATTCTTCACGCACCTTCGAGACATCATCAGAAGGTGACGAAGGTAGTCTATTTTCATCTCGGAAACAGCCAGATTGCGCAATATCCTGCCAACCCCCGATACTGAGAAGCAAATATATTTCTTCATCTCTTCACGAATCGATTATTGCATCCCTGTCTGCCTGATCAATCGTCTCCAACGTGTACAGAATGCAGATGCTAGAGTTCTCGCACACCCATCCACGATCACATATCTCCAGTACTGGTGTCTCTCCACTAGCTACCCGTTAAATATAGGATTGAATTGAAAATCCTCCTGACCTATAAGGCTCTTACTGGCGCTGTTCCGACATACATCCGTGACCCTCCTTCAGGCAACCTCTTCAACACGACAACTTCGATGCCCCAATACGGGCTTGCGACACGTGTCCAGATCGCACCTCCATTTGATGGATGACAGCCTTCTCGCGCGCTGCTCCCAGACTCTGGGACGCCCTTCCATGGGAGATTCAGTCAGCTGAGTCCCTGAGCATCTTCGACTCTCGTCTCAAATCTCACTTGTTCTGTAAGACTCTCAAGTCCTCTGGCTGGGACTGTTGATGCGGCTCTGTTCGTGTGGTGCAGTGATGGCTCGCTGCCGACTTGTGCCTCTTCAGGAACACTTATTCCTACCTTCGTTTTAACAAATGTTTTTCTCTTATTTTATGTCCTCGAAATTATAGGCATTATTTGACTTTCAATTGAACTGCTCTGATGTTGTTCACGTGCCGTTCTCTCCACAGCTCAGATTTATAAAAATTTTTAAAAAATTCTTGTTGATATACAGTTCATGTCTCTCTTGCTGACATGCCGTTCTCTCCACAGCTCTGTGAAGCACTGTGTGACCCTCGGGTGAAAAGCCCTCTAGAAGTGCTTGCAATTATTATTATTGTTAGGTGTGTAATAATTCAACTCCTGCAACTTTGAGTCAGTCAGATTTGCGATTGAATTTAGCACTCGTTTCGTTTTAAACTTTTGCTTTTGTTGCCTAATTATCGTTTCCTGTTTTGTTCTGTTTGTCTTTTTGACGAGACTAATATATTAGAATTAGATCGTGTCACTGCTGTAATGAAGCAAACACATTTGCGCTCTTGTCTCAGCTCACTTTGATTATCAGGTGATCGTGATAAGATTGTGCATGGTATTGTCCCAGCTGTCTCTCGTCCAATACGCAACCTTTTGTCCAAACAACATCAGGATCGCTTTCATTTGTTTCATATGGGGCAGGCGTGTGTACACCTCATCTCATCTCATTATCTGAAACCGCTTAATCCTATATAGGGTCACGGTGAAGCCGGAGCCTATCCCGGAAACATACACTTCAAAGAAAAACAAATCCTTCTCTCAGCCATATGGAGGTTTCATGCAACTTGCCCTTAGAACAATTCGACGCCTTCGATCCTCTCAAAGCTCGGCTGAAAAATTAATAATTTGCTTGCACTTTACTGGTGTAGATTTGCTTCCAGTCATTCAGGCATGCATTCTGTATTTAAAAATCCAGCAATTTTAATGGCAGTTTTATCTTATGTTACTACTTTATTTATAAATATACACACTTTTATACCCTTTATTTACGGTATTTTGATCATTTCAGTTTGGGAATTTTGTTTTTCTCTTGTAAAGTACTGAATACGACTGGTTGATTTTATATATATAACTAATAGATTTATATACGTTGCACATAGAGGCTGGTCTGAATTGAACACGATATATATTTTATAATTGGCGTATTATTTGTGTGCATTTATACATGTGCAAGTCAGTGCATGTGTAATTGACTTCGAGGCAGTGTTGGGGAATTCTTAATTTGATTTAACTCAATAAACGATATAGAGTAAGTAAAGTTGGTGGCATGTTCTAGACTCGTTTAACACAACTGGTTTCATTGTAGTGTCAAGCCTCGTGCCGTGCCAGGAGAGATACACCATGACGCCTGTGTCAATGTAAACGAGTGTGGTTAGGTTTACGGCAGTGTGAGTGGACGGGGACGCCCGGAGTGACAAGGGGTCAGTACTTGCTCCGGCAGTGCATACACTAATATTGGAACGATACAGAGAAGATTAGCAGGGCCCCCGCGCAATGATGACACGCAAATTCGTGACAAGGGGTCAGGCGAGGAGAGGAGGGGTCACCCCCCGCCCTCACTTCCCCCGCCACCTCCCGCAACCCTTACCCCCCTCCCGAGATTTTACCCACCTCACAAGTTGGCGAAAAATCACGTGGGTTGGAGAATTGGTGGGAGCGGAAAGGGGTTCGTGGGAGATTGTGGTTGATTAAGCGGGCGGTGTGAGGATGACGCGTGTGTGTGTGGGGGGGGGATATAAAACAGCGCGGTAAGGCGCGGGTCAGTTCCGTGGTGGTGTTTGAGCCCAAAGTCGGTGTTAGTGCATTTGCCACGTTGTTGACCGCGCGTTCGTCTGTCGAGTTTGGCCCCGGCAACGAAGCCTTTGTTGTTACAACGAATCGTGAGCTGAGACGAAGAATGCCTACTCTGGAGAGTGAGGACGAGCGCCCAGCGCCAGCGCGATCGGCGCGAGAACGTGGAGTGGGCGACTGGGGGACCCGAGGGACTCACGTTTCGCGACATTGTCACACATCGGCTCTATCCCCATCAGGCTTCATCCACAGCTAGACTCGACCGCAGTGACGACCTCGCCCGCTGTCTGGCGTGGGTCTAAATCACCTTCCTCGTTTCCACGCTTGGTCTTCCCCCATCTCCGCCTGAGGCCATGATCTGTGTCAGCTGGGACCAACGAGATTGAAGGGGACGGGAAACCTGGGAGACTAGCCAAATCTCAAACAGGCCTCTAGCGATGCCCCTGTTTTAAGATCCTTACACGTGTATTGTGAGCATTTTAATTCAAAAATAGTTACATGATTGCTTATTGTGACACTTGCGTGTTCAATTCCACTCACTTGTTAAAATGATTTTAGTCTTTTAAGTTTATTTCTGTATGAAGGCTTAGCAGTGCCAAACAATGGGGCTAATTGACAATTGTCCAAATTTTACAAGCTGGTAAGTGAGACGCAGGATGAGTTTAGAATATTACTTGCTGATGGCTTTAGCTGAATTGGGCATCGTATTCAAATTTGCGTCACCAGCGTAGAATGAACATAACTACTGTGCTACTGTCCGACACTTTAAACATTAGGTCAAATCATTAACCATGTTTTAATAGTACGGTTGGGTGTTGCCCATGCAGAAATTGAGCATTTATGCAGAAAGAAGGATGTTCTAACAAGGTGTTGCACAAACAGCATTAGTTGTGATTGTCTTTATATGACCCAACCAAGTGCATAATTTGTCAACGATTTTAAAAAAGTGTTTTTTTTTTTATGACTTGTAAGTCGGGTGGCACGGTGGCCCAGTGCGTAGCGCTGTCGCCTCACAGCAAGAAAGTCCCGGGTTCGAATCTCGACTCGGGTGCCTTTCTGTGTGGAGTTTGCATGTTCTCCCCGTGTCTGTGTGGGTTTTCGTCGGGTACTCCTGTTTCCTTCCACAGCCCAAGAAGAACATGCTGTTGCATAGGCTAATTGGCTTGCAGACTAAATCGCCCGCAGTGCACGGTGATGGGGACTGGCGTCGCATCGTGGGTATATCCCTGCCTTGCGCCCTGTGTCTGCCGGGATAGGCTCCGGCTCACCACGACCCTGTACAGGACTAAGAGGTTTCTGACAAAGAAATGAGATGAGATAACGTGTCAGTCATACTGGATTGTTTTGTAAATGCAGAATTTGCATCAGAATGTGGTGCAATGAAGGTGAAGATGTGGAACTCTACAAGACGTAT
>JAZEWT010000002.1:6240832-6254790 GCA_036362905.1 Mordacia mordax
TTACGCCCTGTGTTTCCGGGATAGGCTCCGGCTCACCGTGACCCTATATAGGATTAAGCGGTTTCAGATAATGAGATGAGATGAGAATAATTGTTAAACAAATGAAGAAAGGAACAAGTGTTCCTGAGCAGGCGCAGGTCTACAGCGAGCCATCATCCAAGCACAACAACAGTGAGTAGCATCAACAGTCCTAGCCAGATGACTTCAATGCCCTACGAAACAAGTGAGTCTTGAGACAGGATTTGAAGATGCCCAAGGACTCAGCTGATCGAATTTCCAATGGAAGGGCATTCCAGAGTCTGGGAGCGGCGCGCGAGAAGGCTCCGTCACCCATCGAATGAAGGTGCGATCTGGGTACACGCAGCAAGCTGCCCGTATTGGAGGATCGAAGTTGTGTTGAAGAAGGTGCCTGAAGTCGGAACAGCGCCCGTGAGAGCCTTGTAGGTGAGAAGGAGGATCTTGAATTCAATTCTGTATTTAACCCGTAGCCAGTGGAGAGACATCAATACTGGGGATATGTGATCGTGGATGGGTGTGCGGGTGAGGACTCTAGCATTCTGCACATGTTGGAGACGATTGATCAGCTAGGCGGGGGTGCCGAGGAGACGTACATTGCAGTAATCGATTCGTGAAGAGATGTAGATTTTGTATTAGCTTCTCAGCATCAGAGGGTGACAAGATGGTGCACAGTCTGGATATGTTTCTGAGATGGAAATGTTTAATCGTAAAGCCATGGCATTGTAACTGTTGGTAAGTGACAGAGAAGGACCTTGGTTGGCATAACAACACAATTTTCCTTTTGCCTTTGGTTTGCTGTGTTTGTGAAGAATAGAAGAATACAGAAATGACTTGACGTGTGTAGGGAAAAATAATCAAAGTTAAATGCAATGAATATCAAATCAAGGGATTCTGAATATTCCTGCATGGGGACACGTTGAAGAATTTGCTTAAAAGGTCGTTTCATACTTTGTTCATACCGTCAATAGTCCAAACACTAATTATATAAGCAGCACTTATTTCAACTTTAAGATCAATTGAAAGCCAGTGGATACCATTATACACCGAAACTTAACTTTATCAGAGAACACATTCACAGCAGCAGCCTCATTATTTAGCAAATGATATATGACTTTACAGTAATAATCTTTATGGTATAGCATGAATTTACATTAATAATAAAAATAGGATAACAATTAAATTTTTTAATGACCCGCTTTTACTGCACTCCAAAGGAGAAAACATTTTTTTCGGACACAAAATCAATCTATCTAGGGATACAGAATAAAAGCGGGTGGCGATAGATTGATTTTGTGTCCAAAATATTAATTTTCTACTTCGCAGTGCGGTAAAAGTGTGTAATAAAAAAATACAATTTTATCCCATTTTATTTTACACTTTTTATTTTAGTCTTAGCCATGTAAAAATGTCAAATCAGCTCAGTGCGTGTCTGGCATCGGGAAAATATCGCCCCCATCAGACTGAAAAAAGAATCGTAATTTGAAAGGATCGTTTGTATGTCGGACCCAGGATCGGCTTGTCACTGGTCCTGAAACTCTTTTATCACGAGATTGCATCGTCTGCCGAGTTATGCCTGCGGGTAAAATTTCAGCTCTCCAGCTTGATCGGAAATGCTTTAATTTTGTGCTCAAAGATTCTAACCAATACACACATCCCCAAATGGAAGTTAAATTAAAGCGGGTAAAAACAGGAATCCTGCACAGCATGTTCTAACATTTAAGTTCATGTTATGGCCATATTGGTCATAATCATCTCTTAGGCGCATCATTTGAAATGCCCAGAAAAGTCTCATTATGTTGAAGACTTGACAACATTTGCTTTGGGATAGCAGAAAATAATAATCGTCGAGGAGTAACAATAAAAAGCTACCCTTCCCTTCACATTTCTTGCCCTTCTCCCCCCAATAAAGCAATTATTTACGCATCCCATAAGCCACATCAACATCATTGATTCAACGCAAGCAAGATGCAGAAGTCCCTCGCCAAGCGCTGGTTTTCCAACCACGGTTTCAAGTGTTCACATAACATATTGTGAAGACTGTTTCATGCAATCAGAGTTCTTCCGCCGCCGGCGACATAAAGTATCTCGCCGTGTTCCAACATCAAGTGCGTACACCCACGCTCACGTTGTTCAGAGTTCTTCAGTTGTAACGACAGCCCCCTAACCCTGAAACCAAGCCCCCAAAGATAGAGATTCCCCATATAGCCTAAACAGATTGTGGGGTCAAGTGCCGTAAGCGAACACCCCCCTCTCCCACTATTAAACGTAAATAAACGTTTTTAAGATTACAGGTATTTTGTTCGTACAAGCTTCTGTACGTTATACTGCATATATTTATCATGTTTAATAAATGGCCAGAATGCGTAGTTCACCCACCAGGTGTGCAACCACGGTCGTTAAACCTAATCCCCATTTCCCCATAGGCCGTCAATCTTTCCAACCACGGTTTAATCAACAACGAGGGTTTTCAGGAACATAACCCGCGTAGTTTGCGAGGGAATGCTGTACTTGTTTTATCATTCGGTGTCTCGTTAACAGCGGAAGGCTTGAAATAAGACCTCAATACCTGAATATTTCCGGTTACTTAGAGGCAAGCTCTCTCTCTCTTAGATATGGGTGCTATCCATCTATCCATTTTCTAAACCTGCCACCGCAATCCTGCTGAGGGTCACGGTGGCAGTAGTCCAAGGAGAGTGGGACCAGACATCGCTTTCCTCAGCAATAGATTCCAGCTCTTCCTGGGGGATTCCCAGGCGTTCCCAGGCCAGCCGATGGATGAAATCCCTCCAGCGTGTCCTGGGTCGGCTCCTAGGTCTCAGCCCAGTGGGCCGTGCCTGGTAGACTTCCCGGGGGAGCCTTCCAGGGGGCATCCTTACCAGATGCCCGAACCACCTCAACTGACTCCTCTCAATCCGGAGGAGCGGCGACTCTACTCTGAGGTTTTCCCGGATTTCTGTGCTCCTCGCCTTGTCACGAAGAGTGAGAACCCTGCCCGGACTAGGGTTATCGGGACCCAACCCTGGAGCCAGACCTGGGGATGGCGTCCGTCGGCAAGCGCCTAGTGGCCGGGTGACCCACGTAACCCGGTCGGGCTCAGCCCGAAATGGATGCGTGGAGCAGCCTTGTGAGCTCACCACCTGCAAGGCGAAGCGTGAGGGTCGGGTGCGATGCCGTCACGGCAGCGAAAAGGATGGGCACTATTGTAATGCGAAATCGCAATAAATAATACAATCTAATCATGAGCGTCGTGGAGATAATAATGGCAAAAAAAAAGCCAGCGACGTAGCCAACACATTCTGTCCCCTCCATACACACAATGTGGACAACGATACCGATGAAGGTTGTGTTGTATTGTGATTGTGTTACATCACTGCACTCCCAGAAGGCCGTGTGGCTTATGAGATGTGTAAACAAAACACCTGAGTCTATGCTGCGTGCGGGGACAGATATGTGAGGCAGATGGATTGTCTGCTTGTTTATTTCCTGCGTTTGGACGCCTGTTGATTTATTTTCGCCTTCAAGTGTCAGATAAATTCGACTCTCAACTCGGTGAACACACATGCATTAGCACCGTCCATTGCGTCTGCATTATTCTCCGGAATGCATCATCCATTACTTTATTGACCTGAACAACACTCAAGCGGCATGTTAATCTGGAACAATGGTGCACAATGTACTGCCCTGTACGGACCCTACGTGGAAAGTCATCAGACTGAAGCTTTCTGAGTAAATAATGTAGATAACGTAACAGTGGTGGGCACGGCCTAGCAGTAGTGATTTTTTCATTCACTTGTTGCAGTGCATCGCGGTTTGAACTCAGCACCACTGATTAATTATGTGAGTGTATTGGCTGTAAGAAGAGTTCGCGTTAGATATTATACAGGACATTCGCAAGAGTAGACCGCTGTGTGCTCGTGCCGGGATTCAATTAGCCAGACTTTGAAATTGCCTGCACATTAACTCGATTTAAATCTACATGGTATTCGCCACCCTCTGCTGCGGAAAGCTTTGCGGGAGCGAGCCTATGTCGTGAACCCGAGGCTTTCTTGGGTAAACAAGTGTGATCACACTAATTTAATTGCAGGAATGAGCACTGAAGTGGTGTTGATATATACAACTCCGAGGCAGCGACGGTAATTCCTCATTCCTATGGTGGGGTTGAGCTTGTTTATTGGACAACCACTGTTGACTTTCACAAAGCGGTACGTATGTTTTCGACTCCGAAGGGATGATGGGCTGAGTCAACCCAAAGTCAAGATATGAAATTGCAAGCTTAGTGTTGTGAGCAGCATCCTCTGCCACTGAACCATCTACAAACCGTGGTTCTCTAATGGAGAGATCACCCTTCACCAGATGTGGAATTTCCATCGCTGACTTAGGGCCAGAATGGAAGCTGAACGCAGCCACATGCTCAATTGATTTTCAATCAAAAATACACAATTGAAGATCAACATAACAATTTGCAAGCCGTTCGTTTTTATTTTTTTCCAGAATCATAAATATTTACAAGCTAATGGATTTTTTTTTTAATTCCCCAGATTAGAACGCAGTGGCTGAGCACGGCTCATTGTTTTAATGTATTTAAGAGGATAAATTTAACTCACTTGTAGCTGCAAGCCCGTCGTGATGAGAGCAATAAGGATGGCATTTATATCTGCATGAAAGGACCGTCACTTACGTTCAGACGCTAGAGACAGTCAAGAGGGGAGCCGTTTAAACTGGCGAGATGGTGTGTAGGTGAGCAGAGGGGCTTTGATGAGATGGGGAGGGGAGGTGGGGGGGGTAGCGGGGAGTGGGAGGGAAAGAGAACTGGAAGACCCAGCCAGCTGTGTTAAAAGCTCCCTCCTCTGCACACAGAGCTTCTTCTGGCGTTGGATTTAGCGCCGGGTACAGCCAGAGGCGGTTAGCGTGACTGGAAGAAGTAAGCTTCGCAAAAACTCTACAAGGTAAGTCTGGAATGATCCGTTCCGTTTGAATAGCTTGTTTTGTTTTTAAGGAGGGTATTGATTGTATTGCAACACCAGCGCTTTTATAAAATGCTCATTCACATTGTTTTGTCCGTAAACACACATCGTTATTCGATTTACTTCACGTTTAAATAAATGCCTGCTTTGAATTGGTGCAGGGGAAATGAACCATGTGAAAACAAATTATCTTCTGGTAGCTGTTGAAATGTATAAGTATTGCACTACGTTTCATGTTAAAGATAAGCACAGACCCCCCCGTATAGCCTAGGCTGAGCACCTAGTGATTAGAGTGGAAATAATATTAACAGCATTTTGGCTAAAGCGCCCTTAAATGTCGAAGTTTTATATTGTATATTATGGGTGTAACAGTATAGCGGAGCTATACATGTACATATATTTTTTATATATTTACGGTTTCATGTACTGCAATGTACATAGTGTGGAACAGTGGCGCAGTGCTTAGGGCATTACACAATAAACACACCTGCCAAGTTCGATTTATGACCACGGCTAACATCAGTGGCGATTCATTTTCGAACTGGTCTTGGAACCTCGTTCCTTATCAAGCGGCATTGCATGGTGTGGTGAAGTATGGTCCAACATCTCGCCGCGACCAGCGTGGGGAAGCCCCTATCCAGTCGGCAATTTGACTGAGAGCGCTGTACACGTGGGTGATTAACGACCAATGTGCAAATGCTGTCACGGGCACGCACGTGATTGATTACGTCGCAGACTTTATTAAATCGCCACCAGGTAAAGGAGTTGTTTTTGAAATATAGATTTTACGCATTTCAAGACTCTACGGTTGCGAAATTATGTATTTATTAGAAGGCGTACGCTACCGGCATGCACTCACTATATTTTTTTTACAAACAAATGTTTATTGTGAATCAGTAGCAAAGTCGATGGTTTAGTAAGCAAACTGTCACGTATGTACATACAGTTCTGCATGTGTATATATATGTCTCGTTTAACCTTACTGACTTGCAGGGTAAGTGATGTTAGCGAGCACCTATTTAGACCAGCATGTCACTACACTTGTTCCCTCCAGTACAAATGTGCACCTGCATGCATGTCCAATAAATAGCTCGTTTCTGACTGGGTGGGCCTAAGAGAGTGCTAATTGAATTGGACAAGTTTGTCTTTTTAATGCCCGTGACTTTAAATCAATCGCAAACAGACGAATGCTGTACAGTAAATTAATTGCTCTGATGTTTGTTGTTGTTGTTGTTGACATGTCCTTCTCTCCACAGCTCAGATTTGTGTAACAAAAAAAACCGTTATTGTTGTTGATTTGTCGTTCTTATGTCGTTGTTGTTGCCGACATGCAGCTCTCTCCACAGCTCTGTGCAGCGCTTTGTGACCCTTGGGTGAAAAGCGCTCTAGAAGTGTAATTATTATTATGAATCGCCGCTGTCAACAATCTGAATGTTTTGTCTTTAGACATTTCAAGATGTTGTCTTAATGAAACGAGCCATGGGCACTGATGGTTTGAGTTCTAAGCCCTGGGCTATCGATGCTAAGTCCACTTTGCTCTAGCATGGCTCAGGATATCCAGACAGCAAACTCCTTTGACTCAATAATAATAATTGTATTTCTAGAGCGCCTTTCACCCGAGGGTCACAAAGCGCTAGTTCACATAGACTTGCTTCTCATACATAGTTAATTTGGCGTAAAAACCTGGAAAGATGATGGTCATGATGATGAGTTAATATGGTCGGGCTTACACTCGTGTATTTTTTAGCTTAATGCTTCCTTCAGGGCGGCACGGTGGCCCAGTGGTTAGCGCTGTCGCCTCACAGCAAGAAGGTCCCGGGTTCGAATCTCTCGGCTCGGGTGCCTTTCTGTGTGGAGTTTGCATGCTCTCCCCGTGTCCGCGTGGGTTTTCGCCGGGCACTCCGGTTTCCTCCCACAGTCCAAAAAGCATGCTGCTGCATAGGTTAATTGGCTCGCAGGCTAAATTGCCCCGCAGTGCCCGGCGATGGACTGGCGTCCCATCGTCGGTATATCCGGCTTCACCGTGACCCTGTATAGGACTAAGCGGTTTCAGACAATGAGATGAGATGAGAAATCAATGCCATTTCAATCAATGAATAAAAAATCACGATCCGCCCCGAACGACGCGACAGAATATATTTAGAGAAGATATGTAGATAAAAGACAAGTAGCCGAGTGTATAGTGTTGTTGTCGTTACTGGTTCACACTGCTGCTCTCCAGGGTTATCCTGGCTTGACCGGTAGCCCCCCAGTGATTGGCGTATTTTACGGCCAGATACCGTTCCCGACGCCTGCCTCCTTTAGCCGAAGGGTCTTCGAATCGTTATTTGTCTGGAGCGTATTCCCAGAATCGTTTACCAAGGCAGATCTCAGCAGGAGTGCTGGACTCCACGTGTAATAGCTCAGGAATTCATTGTAAAACACAAACCCCTCCAACACGATACAGTTAAGATCCGTGGGGGGAGTAAAGATGACGGGAATGATTTGAATGGCTTTCTCGGCCCTCTCCTCTTCAGCATCTACATACAACCACGTGCCCGTATCCTGCGCAGCCTCAAACTCAGCTACCATTGCTATGCCGATGACATCCAAATCGATATCCATGCAAAGCTATCAATCTCTGCGTCTGGTCTTTGCATGTCGTTTTCACTCTCAACTGTGAAGACCTGGCTCAATTCAAATTTCCTAAAACTAAATGGTGACAAAACAGACGTTTTGCTTGTTAGAACCCCTTACCAATTATCCAAGGCTGAACCTATCCAATTGATGCTTGACGACCAGACCATTGCAGTTGCTAAGGCAGTCCAGAGTCTAGGGGTGACTCTTGATTCCTCACTCAGCTTTGAGACACACATCAACAAGGTGACGAAGGTAGCCTATTTCCATCTCAGAATCATAGCCAGACTGCGTAACACCTTATCAGCCTGTGATGCTGAGAAGCTAATACACATCTTCATCTATTCACGAAATGATTATTGCAATGCACTACTCCCTGGCATCCCTGCCTACCTGATCAATCGTCTCCAACGTGTCCAGATTGCGGTTGCTAGAGTCATCACTCGCACACCCACGCACGATCACATATCCCCAATACTGATGTCTCTCCACTGGCTACTGATTAAATATATGATAGAATTCAAGATCCTGCTTCTGACCTACAAGGTTGTTCTTGGCGCTGTTCCGACATACATCCGTGACCTACTTCAGGCAACCTCCTCAACACGACAACTTCGATCCTCCAATACGGGCTTGTGGTATGTGCCCAGATGGCACATCCATTCGATGGGTGACGGAGCCTTCTCGCGCGTTGTTCCCAGACTCTGGAATGCCCTTCCATTGGAGTTTCGGTCAATTGAGTCCTTGGGTATCTTCAAATCTCGTCTCAAGTTTCACTTGTTCTGTAAGGCTTTCAAGTCCTCTGGCTAGGACTGTTGATGCGGCTCACTGTTGTCGTGCCGGTATGATGGCTCGCTGCCGACCTGCATCTACTCAGGAACACTTATTCCTTCCTTGGTTTGTTGACAATTATTTTGAGCTCTTATTTTATGTCCTCTAAATTATAGCCGTGACTTGACTTTCAGTTGAACTGCTCTGATGTTGTTGTTCACATGCCGTTCCCTTCACACCTCTGTGCATGGCTTTGTGATCCTCAGGTGAAAAGCGCTCTGGAGGTGCAATTATCATTATTATTAAAAATGTTATATCCGCTCGTAATATTTATGAGTGTGGAGTTTGCATGTTCTCCCCGTGTCCGCGTGGGTTTTTGCTGGGCACTCTGGTTTCGTCCCACAGTCCAAAAAAAACATGCTGCTGCATAGGTTCATTGGCTTGCAGACTAAATTGCTCTCAGTGCCCGGTGATGGACTGACGCCCCATCGTGGGTATATCCCTGCCTTGCGCCCTGTGTCTGCCGGGATAGGCTCCGGCTCACCGTGACCCTGTACAGGCTTAAGCGGTTCTGACAATGAGATGAGATCTTTATTAGAATTTGAGATCGAGAGATTTACGCACCTCCGTTTTTTTTTTTCCTCCACACATCTGGGTCCTCTTGAGCTGTTTGGGGAAGCATACATTTTTTTTCTCGTTCCTTTTTCTCGCTTCTCCGCTCATCGGCGACGCAACGCCGCGCGCGTTGTTTCCTGCGGGAACTCGAGCTTCCCTGTCGTTCCACAGCGCCACGTGGACCTCGGCTCTCGACATGGACTCCCCGTCGCTCAATTTCACCGGCAGCGCCACGCTCTCGGGCTCAAACGCCAGCGGCAGCGGCGCCCTCCTCGCCTCCCTCGCCGCGCTCGCCGCCCCGCCGGGCGGCCACTACCCGGCCGCATATCGCGCCGTGTCGCTCACCCTCGTGCTCGCCATCTGCGGCATGGGCATTGTGGGCAACGTGATGATCGTGCTGGTGGTGGTGCGGACCAAGCACATGCGCACGCCCACCAACTACTACCTGGGCAGCCTGGCGATCGCAGACTTGCTCGTGCTGCTCGCCGCGGGCCTTCCCAATGTCTCGGAGGTCCTCGCTGAGACCTGGGTGTACGGCTACGCGGGCTGCCTCGCCATCACCTACCTGCAGTACCTGGGCATCAACGTGTCGTCCTGCTCCATCACGGCGTTCACGATCGAGCGCTACCTCGCCATCTGCCACCCGATACGCGCGCAGTCGCTGTGCACCGCGTCTCGAGCCAAGCGCATCCTTGCGCTCGTGTGGAGCAGCACGGCCGTCTACTGCCTCATGTGGTTCTTCCTTGTCGACGTGCACCCGCCGGGTGGGGGTGGCGGACGGGAGCCGCACTCGCCGCCCTCGAACGTCACCGAGTGCGGCTACCGCGTGAGCCGCAACCTCTACCTCCCCATCTACTTCTTCGATTTCGCCGCCTTCTACGCGCTGCCGCTCGTCCTCGCCTGCGTCCTCTACGCGCTCATCGCTCGCGTGCTCGCCAAGGGGGCGGCCGCCGCCGCCGGGCCCCCGTCCCTCGCCCCCGCGGCCCCCGTCCCTCTGCTGTCGCCTCCGTCGCAGACGGCGGTGGCGGCGACACCGGCCGTGTCGCTGTCGCTGCCCCTGGCCGCCGTGTGCTCGGGCGCGGTGCCCTCCGTCAACCGCCGGGGCAAGAGCGCCTACTCCTCCCGCAAGCAGGTGAGCGCCGGGGGCCGTGGTGGTGGTGGTGATGATAGGTGACAAGAACAAGGCTGTCTGAGAATCGCTCTCCACAAACTGCTCTTTTTAGACAGCCGTGGCGGGTGTTCCTGCGCTCTCCTTCGCGGCGTTTCGCCTCCCACATGTCAAAATCGTAGTGACATTTTAACCTACGGGCGGCGCGGTGGCCCAGTGGTTAGCGCTGACGCCTCACAGCAAGAAGGTTCCGGGTTCGAATCTCTCGGCTCGGGTGCCTTTCTGTGTGGAGTTTGCATGCTCTCCCCGTGTGCGCGTGGGTTTTCACCGGGTACTCCGGTTTCCACCCACAGTCCAAAAGCATGCTCCTGGATAGGTTGATTGGTTCGCAGACTAAAATTGTCCCGCAATGCCCGGCGATGGACTGGCGTCCCGTCGTCGGGTGTATTCCTGCCTTACGCCCTGTGTTTCCGGGATAGGCTCCGGCTCACCGTGACCCTATATAGGCTTAAGCGGTTTCAGATAATGAGATGGGAGATTTTAACCTACCTGAAAATAGTTGGAAGACACTGCGAATATACGTTTGCGTAACCCGCTGGTTGTGAAGCAAAAGGTTGTATCGAGGTGCCTGCTAACAGCACTTGACCCCGTAGTTTTAGGACTGTCCAGAGGATTGTTGTCTTTGGTGTCTTGTGTCTACCAATTGGAAATGGCTGAGACTACTTTGCCGCGTGTTACAGAAGTTTGCGGTTCTCATCTCTTTGTCTGAAACCGCTTAGTCCTATACAGGGTCACGGTGAGCCGGAGCCTATCCCGGCAGACACAGGGCGCAAGGGAGGGATACACCCACGATAGGACGCCAGTCCATCGCTGGGCACTGCGGGGCAATTTAGCCTGCGAGCCAATTGACCTATGCAGCAGCATGTCTTTTTGGACTGTGGGAGGAAACCGGAGTGCCCGGCGAAAACCCACGCGGACACGGGGAGAGCATGCAAACTCCACACAGAAAGGCACCCGAGCCGAGAGATTCGAACCCGGGACCTTCTTGCTATGAGGCGACAGCGCTAACCACTGGGCCACCGTGCCGCCCAAGTTTGCGGTTTGTGCCCAGATGTCAGACCACTTAATACTCTGCGTGTAACTCCCAAAATATATGCCAACCGCTTCACCGTGGACGCTAAAGTTTTGGTGAGATTATTTTGAAAAATGGCGGTCCACGTGCAGTGGCGTCTAGGTCCATGCTTTGAAAACGATCAATTCCTTAATGATGCGAGACCATGTATAATGAAATACTTTTGGGGTTGGGTTACCTGAAAGTGTTGCAAACCCGCCTGCATCGAACTCAGCCAATCAGTAAGGTTTTGTCGTGGGAACAGAACACATGCATTCATTACACGCCGGCACGCTGGTGTGCTGGAGAACACGCAACGTTTACAATTCAGTACGACGTTTCGCCGATAAGTTCGACCAGTTCCTCAGGCTTCTTGCTATTGGTTTGATGAATCCACGCACGTCGTTCTGCTATTATTGGCCTGCAAAACCCGTCTGTGAGGCGTAATATTTTCGGTTTAGGTCCGCGCTATAAGCATACTTCGAATACCAAATGAGCGAAATTATTATTATTATTGCGAGAACACATTCCATTTTGGCTTTTTCAATTTGGGGTGACACGAGCAGATGAGTAAATGGAATGCGATGGCACAGGCTTTATCGGAGCTTCCTCCGCCAGACAGCGACATGAAATCCGCTCAGCTTCCCCAGAATGTTCCTCACAACGGCGCGATACCAGCAGCGCGTTATAAACTCCCCTGGAGATGGGTGGGTGGCTCAGAGAACTGGTTCTGTGTGAGAGCACTGAGCTGGTAAATGTGAGATCCAGCGACGGGATCGAGACAATCGCTCAGAATTCAAATATTTTCTCAGATCACGTCACTTGATGGGGTACGAACCCTGTTTTCGATGACTGCACACCGCAAGCGTCTTATTTTATTGGGGAAGCCAGTTTTATCGGCATATCAATGCTGCAATTTGTTTGAATCCCGATTTCCCTGTCCACCACCCCCTCTCCCCTACTCCCCCATGTCTCTCCATCCAGAAGGACGAATGGGTAACGATCACAGTTTGTCGACCGGCGTGTTGCGTCTGATGGGGCAAAGTGTGGGTAGTCTAATCATTTCCAAGACGTCCGGCCAATGTGGACACGTATGCCAGAGGGGATCCCTTGGGCTTGCTGTAATGCTGGCCCTTCTTCATGCAGAGATGTGGGCAAGACATTGCAGGGCTGCACCCGTATCTTTACCCGCTCCCATGTTTAAATGTTTCAGTTCGATCGTCGTGTCATATCAATTGTGACATTCGCAACGGTGTGACATGCACATTGGAGGGTGTTCAGAAGTGGCTGTAATTTCATCAAACAGGACCCATCCTCTGACTTAAGGTGGTGCAATGTTCCTCGTAGGATTTTACCGATTGCAATAGCCTACATCTCATGACAGGACTGACATGTAATGGGTTAGAGAAAGCAAAGCTTGCCATCTTTATTCTAAGCATGCATTTGAAAGTAATTGCTTGCGTATCACCCGCGAACGGAAGTCACGCCACATGGCCCGTACAGAGTGCTGACCTGAAAGGCATTTAAATGCGGTCAGTGCTGTGATTCCACAAATATTGCACGCACAGATATGAAAAATATTAAGCTTACGTGCGTTTCTCCGAAGAGGCAATGAAATGTTAAAGGTCACATTTGCAGCATGATAATGCTGGTAGGTATTTCGGCCATGTAATAGAGAGTCACAGAGCAGGGGAAAACATGAATCGCAAACAAGAAATGAGTTTAAAACTCAGCCACACGTGGCAGCCAGCCTTAAAATGAACTGTATTGGGAGGAGACTGTACCACACACACCTCAGCCTAGAGAAGAAAAAAAAACCCACTCACCAAAGAATTGTCAACAGTTTGGCAGGCCTTCATCAAATGAAAATTCAAATGAATGGTAAATGAGGGCGATTATGTTAAATAGGATTTAAATGTGCGAGAAAGACAATGGAACGGGGGAAGGGACGAGCCCTTGGGGAGCCGGGAGCTTGATCACGCCCACAACCCAGCTGTCACACTTCAAGGATGCCTCCAATATGGGAGGCGAAACGTCGCGAAGGAGACAGAGAGGAGCACTCGACACGGCTATCCCGAAAGAGCAGTTTTCGGAAGCAATCGTCATGCGTTGAAGCGTGAGAACCCACGTCAGCCTCTTTCAGTTTTATTATTGTTGTTGTTATCATCAGCTGAGATATTGACTCGGATTTCTTGCACTCGATGGAAATGCTCGTTTGCCGGCGAGTAGTGTCGGCTGTTTTCAATGCCTGCGGATGCCCCGTAAATGTTGTGATGTGTTAGGGCGAGAGATAGGGCGAGGGATCGAGGCGAAGGTCAGGGAGAGGGTTTGGGACAGGGTTAGAGCGATGGACATCTCATCCGTTATTCAGTTTAAACAAACAAAAAATCCTCGATTCCTGCACTCGCGATGCACGCAATGAACGACGCACGTGAGATAATATTCACTCCACGTTCGTGCTGCGAGGCTGGCCAATCGAGCAGACGAAAGATAAAGCGAGAAACAACACAAACGAGACTACAAATAACCGATTGTTGTAGCGAATTGCGATCCGGAATTCGCTACAATTCAAAGGAATCGTCATCGGGGGCGAATCGTTATACAGCTTTGTTAGCGCCGAGCCATGAAGAGGAGGTTCTAGAGCCTGGGGCGCTGTTCACAAGAGGAAATCTTTGTGCTCCAGAGTCGTAGTGTAAGTTTTCCTGGCATTCTTAATTTTTAAAGTGCATTCATTTTCCTGTTGAATACTGCTCAG
>JAZEWT010000002.1:6291243-6301474 GCA_036362905.1 Mordacia mordax
TTCGAAGCAATCATCATGCATCGAGCCGTGAAAACCTACATCATTACAAGGATATACCGGCGATGGGACGCCAGTCCATCGCCGGGCACTGCGGGGCAATTTAGCCTGCGAGCCAATCAACCTATGTAGCGGCATGCTTTTTGGACTGTGGGAGGAAACGGGAGTGCCCGGCGAAAACCCACGCGGACACGGGGAGAGCATGCAAACTCCACACAGAAAGGCAGCCGAGCCGAGAGAGATTCGAACCCGGGACCTTCTTGCTGTGAGGCGACAGCGCTAACCACTGGGCCACCGCGCCGCCCAAGCAATAGATGTGCTCTGCCGATTGTGCTTCTTTCATTGCTCAGCAGCACCTGGTTAAAGGCAATTTCCTTTGGACAAAGCAGTGCTGTGGAAATGCAATTAGGTGGAATAAAATTAGGTTGGTCTTATTGGAAGTGCTTTTCGACTTCTTTTAATGCATTTGTGCTGATGAGCCTGAGTGATAAAAGCGGCCAAAATATGGCAACAGCAACCCATAATGCTCTGTCGAGGTAGAGAAAGCACACACGGTTATAATAGTACATACAAGCGGGTTAGTTCAAGGTAAAAAGTAACTGCCAAACCAAAATTGCCTTGGAATTGGAAATAACCACAGTGGTTTGGATGGGCACAGATTGCTTTAAAGAGTTAATATATTTATTTATTACTGGTTCAATAAAAAAAAGAGACCTAATTGAAATGAGCAAGTTGACTTGTAGCTTTAGCGTCGATTTGGAACAGCCTGGCACATTATACTTTAATCCATACAAATAAGAACCGGTGACATTTCAAACTTGTTCACTATTGCCAAATGCACCGTGATATCTTAACGCTAAACACGGTAGCACAGAGCGATAGCTTAGCGTAATTGGCGACCAAATAAGTTGGAATTGCTGATTTGTAGCCCAATTGTAAATCCACTTCTTGAAGGCCGCCTCGCATCTAATTTTTTTTAACACGCTTCCATGCGTAATAAGTAGAACAGGTTTTTACCATTGCTAGCAATTATGCACGCGTTAAGATCTTAAAACACCATTATATACACATTTCACAATGTGTCTAGTTTGCAAAAGCCACAAATTCGTGTGGCAAAATATGCAAACAGGAAGCTGTGATATTTGCATATTTTGCCACAAGTTTGTGTGGCTTTTGCAAACTAGACACATTGTGAAATGTGTCTACTATGGTGTTTTAAGATCTTAACACGTGTATACTTGCCAGCAATGGTAAATGCTGTTCTACTTATTACATATGTACACTGGCAAAAAGTACCCATAGCTTAAACGCTTCCATGTGTCGATTAGTGCAAGTTGAAATGTGCTTCGCGGCGTGTAAATTATATACAGGGTGGGTCCTATTACCTTGTGTCCTCCCATTTCACAATTCGTTTATGTTTTTTCCGGTTTGCGATCATTCACGAGGCTCCTCCAATAGAAGCCTTACTTCATTATCGTGTGAACTCGCGTCAAAATAAATACGGAAATGAAACAAAAAAAGGGGGGGGTTATTTAAATCAGAAATAAATCAGCTAAGGAAAACAAAAATGCTTGGGACCAATTAAACGAGGGTCGCAAGACATGAGGACCACCCCGTGTGATGGGCGAGATGGGAGGCGCAGCGGTAACATCTGCGCCTTCCACGATTAGAGAGAGAGAGGTGCTGCAAGGTGGTTCCATAGCCACGTCCTATCACCTGTCTGGAATTTGTGCGTTCTCCCCATGTTAAGGGCGGTGTTCCTCCGTTTTCCCATTTTCTCCGACAACTAAAAAGAAAACTCATTTAAAAATTATCGGCTGATAAAGTCATCATATATGACACAGTGCCCGGCAGGTTGGCGCCGGCTGATCGCGTGGCTGCCTCTCCCACCTGTCTGCAGCTTCCTCGCGCTTTGGAGTCGTTCGGCCAGACATCAGACTCGGTGCAATAATAATAATATTTCCATTTCTCGAGCGCTTTGTACCAAGCACTGTGGCCCCGGCTCCACGCAGGTCACAAATCAGGATTAACGGCTCCCGCCTGTATTCACACAGCACGCGTGCAATTCGATTCAGATAAATAATCGTGCGTGCGTTTGTCACCCGCGCTCGAGAGGATTTGCTCGGCGAGAGTTTGCATTTTGGGTAAACGATTGGCTCTGCGTCTCGGTGGCGAGGCGGTCGCACCGCGCCGCAAACCCGGCAAACCGAGTTCCATTTGCACTCGCGACCAACACCAGAGGCGGGTGTCATCGCCAACCGCTGCTGGGAATCCTCTTGGTCGAAACGTCACCACTTAGGGATACAAAGACGGCCGTGCGTGGTGCTGGCCACCCAACCCCGTGTGCCGTGCCGGCCTATATCCGTGCTACTCGCTTAACAGCACTTGACCCTATGGTCTGTTAAGGCTACAAGGGGGATCTTTGTCTCTGGTATTGAGCGGAACTGAGAACACTCAGCCTCGCGCTGTAATGCAACAAAATCCCATCATTAGCGGTCTTAATTAAAGGGCACACCTTTGGCAATTGGCATCTGATAGTGACTTGGGTCTCCCCGAGGTCAAATTCGCCTTAAATGAGCATTTGGTGCTGTTAGTAGTACCCTGCTGTGTTTAATTGGACGCATAATACTTAATATGGGAATAAAATGCTTTCGGTGTGTTAATACCTTAACTTTCCCAGTGGTCACATGCAACCCAAGTTATCAATCCCTCGTGATCAGTTTACCCTGGGTTGGATTACCACGGTAAATCCCATTTGAATACATCGCTCAAATCCGAGCAATGAAGATATGAATGAGATGTTTTGAGTCATTTATTGCTCCGGTAATATTCGATTCGGCCCGGCGATGGACCGGCGTCCCGTCGTCGGGTGTATTCCTGCCTTACGCCCTGTGTTTCCGGGATAGGCTCCGGCTTCACCGTGACCCTATATAGGATTAAGCGGTTTCAGATAATGAGATGAGATGAATATTCGATTCGCATCTGAATCCCTAAATATCAGTAAACTCCTGGATAGACAGACGTGCTTAACTGCAAAATCCAGTCTGCACACTGAAACAAAGCCCAATGAAGCAAAACAAATACAGATTAGTTTAAAATAATACGTGTTTAATGATAAGTCTAGGGTGGCACGGTGGCCCAGTGGGTAGCGCTGTCGCCTCACAGCAAGAAGGGCCCGGGTTAGAATCTTGGGTGCCTTTCTGTGTGGAGTTTGCGAGTTCTCTCCCTGTGTCCGCGTGGGTTTTCTCGGGGCACTCCGGTTTCCTCCCACAGTCCAAAAATATGCTGCTGCATAGGTTCATTGGCTTGCAGACTAAATTGCACGCAGTGCTCGGTGATGGACTGGTGTCCCACCGTGGGTGTATTCCTGACTTGCGCCCTGCGTCTGCTGGGATGGGCTCCGGCTCCGGCTCCGGCTCCGGCTCACCGCGACCCTGTACAGAACTAAGCGGTTTCGGACAATGAGAGGAGATGAAAAGTATACAGATATGCAAATGTGGTAAAGGTGGAGCCCTGCAATTGCATTATCTTGCCACTGCTCTTGGAAGGGCTGCCACTAGAGGGAGCTCGAGAAATCCTCTCTTGGCGATATTTTTGGTCCACTCTGCCTAGGCGATATTGCCCCCGGTACCCTGAGCCGGTGTAACTTGCTTACTCCTCCCTGCTTGACAACCGTCAAAGAGCTACACCGCTCAACGGTTCCTTCCAGCTTGAATACAAATTGACCGACACCAAGACCTTTGGATCGACTCGCTGCGGATTCCCGATCTATACCGCTGTGTGGGTCGGTTTGTGGATCGGTGGATTTGAGAAATTTGCGCCATGTCTGTTGAAAACGTTGTTTGCGTGTCGGTACTCGGGGTGCAAAGCACCGCCAGCGCAACACTGAGGCTCTCGTGGCTTCGTCTCTCACCTCTGCTTCCGACTTGTGGATTACTCTTCCGAGACTTCAGACGTGACTTTTTTTTTCCCGAGAGCCAGCGATATTTACGAGAGGGCATTAGCAAGAAGTTCACGTCGAAAGAGTCATGTCAGCAGACAAACGTCATGAACAAGAGAGTCAGAAGAACGTATAACACACTTCGAACTTGATCGCGCATAGGACGGGTTGTTTAAACTGCCTGGTGGCAGGGGGAGGTTATGCGGCACCCTCTGTATTGGAAGTCCCGTTGTTGCGTTCCCACAGCCAGGGTTGCAAATGCTACCTGATTCGCCAGAAGTCCACCAGAGTTTTGCATCAATCTCCCAGTGACCCTTGAAATCAATCGGGAAAATGTTAATGTTGTCATCTCATCTCATTGTCTGAAACCGCTTAGTCCTATACAGGGTCACGGTGAAGCAGGAGCCCATCCCGGCAGACACAGGGCGCAAGGCAAGGATATACCGACGATGGGACGCCAGTCCATCGCCGGGCACTGCGGGGCAATTTAGCCTGCGAGCCAATTAACCTATGTTGCAGCATGATTTTGGACTGTGGGAGGAGACCGGAGTGCCCGGCGAAAACCCACGCGGACACGGGGAGAGCATGCAAACTCCACACAGAAAGGCACCCGAGCCGAGAGATTCGAACCCGGGATCTTCTTGCTGTGAGGCGTCAGCGCTAACCACTGGGCCACCGCGCCGCCCTAATGTTGTTACAAGAATTAAAAAAAAGTTGAGAGTAAAATATTATTGAAAAGTTTCAGTCTGAGTTGGTGAGCTTATCCACTGCATTCCGATGGAATGCATGAAAACAAAACTACACGAATATCATTCGGATTCATAATTTCCAAGCAGATTCCAACAGCGATTTGAAACCCGAGTGAGGTGGAACGGTTGCTGACCGTAGCGCAGACTCGATGTAATCTGGCATGCGGTGGACATTCGCGAACGAAAGAGGTTTAGTCAGACGTTGGAGTGACTTTTGCAACGCGACCGACATTTGGAGGCACCCCTTGCGCTGAGTCGATTCGGCTCCGTGCGGTCGAATGTTGTTGCGAGTTCCGTTTGCGAGTTGTGTCCGTGACCCATGCTCGCTGACATTATTCCGCCTGTGTCGGCGCGGCTCGAGCAGAAATCACTCTTTCGTAAATACGAACGCGCGGCAGGGATCCCTTGCCGTGTCTCCTGGAGCCACTCGGGGGAGGTGTGTTTGACACGTATCTGGAGAGCTGGCCTTTAAAACCCCGACGTTATGCATGCACACGGGCTCGTTTGGCAGCTTACTGATGCATAAATGAAAGCAGACACCCGCAGTACGAACTCTAATTATCATTCCATTTCACCAAGCACAAGTATTTACACACACGTGCAGGTCTAAGCACGCACGTGCGCACACAATCACAACAAATACACATATCCCTTTATCGAGTCCAGACTTCTGAAATGAGTGCCTATTAGTGGGCACCTATAAAGGCTGGACCGGTACATACAGTAATTGGGTAGGTGGCCAGCACCATGCACGACCGCTTTTGTCCCCCCCGTGCTGAGCCGATCCAGGGAAGATCCCAGGACCGGTTCAAAACATCGTCGCCGGTGTTGCCCGTGAGTGGCAAATCGGCTCGGATCGTTGGGTTCACAACGCGATGCACGAACCGCCCCCAACGCACGCACTCATTCTGGGATGCTCCCACAACAATACACAGTGGTGAAAATCGGTGTTACATGCGTTTGAATACTCATTAGAGGTTAATGGGTTCCCGGCGATGGACCGGCGTCCCGTCGTCGGGTGTATTCCTGCCTTACGCCCTATGTTTCCGGGATAGGCTCCGGCTTCACCGTGACCCTATATAGGATTAAGCGGTTTCAGATAATGAGAGATGAGGTTAATGGGTTATTAAGGGGGGATGCAATTGGGCGTTACAGCGCTGTTATTGTATTGTGAAGGTCGCCAAAAATTACGTGGTCAAGCCAGTACTGAGTTTCGAGTTCGCGAGTCCCAATTGTCATTTAATCCGTAAATTGACTTTGCCAGTTAGCGTATAACGTGTGGATTGATTAACATTAAGTCCGGTCGAGAGAGGGAGAATGCATTGCTTAATGAATGTCAATCTTCGCCACACTTTCCATTTTAACGATTTTAATGTGGGATGGCAAGCCAAAATTGCAGGGCCGTGCAAAATTATGGAAATTAAGTGGATGGTTAATATCCTGATTACAAGCCTGCAGGTGTGCGCGATGACTGTAGGCATCTGCGTTGTCGGTGGCAGTAAACATTGTTTGGCGCTGCTGCGTTGGCAGCGCTGCACAAATAAAATAAAAAATCTCATTACATTCGACAATAACACCGTGGTATAACAAGGGGACAAGAAACGTGCAATAGGAGACGTTTTAGGGAATGACCTGTCACATTGCATGTCCGACTACGGTAGCTTGATAAATATTAAGTGACTCACAGACCACGTGTGCAACAAGTCTTATTAGCAGTGGAAAATTAGAATATCACGAGAACATTCTTTACGAATCTGAAACCTACAAACCAGTGCAAACAACACGAATTGTGATTGTATGGAACGCTTTTAAAATTTTAAACCAAAATATTTTACCAAGTAATCATAATTATAAGCCCACTGGACTTCAGTGGCGACCGGACCGTGCAAGATAGTTCAATGCAGTGGCTGATATCATCATACGTGGGAATTTAGAACAGCCGAATACTCTAAAACGCACGTTTCAAAATGTGGATGGGACAAAAAAAGAACAGGAGCTGGAGGAAAATCCATGCAACCATGGAAAGAAAGAGGACACGCACATTCTAAATACACATGCATTGTCAGGATCGGGATCAAACTCTCGCCCTCCTGCGTCCAAAGGAGACGATTTCTCTCCTCCGTGGCGAGTAAATCAATGTGCAGCACCTTGCTCGACAGATTCAGCAGATTGATTAAAATCCGCTCGCATTCAATGTGCCGTACGTGTACCTCCAGCCGTTTCGCGAACGCGACACAACGTTGGTGGAGGGAGGGGGGCAGGGGGGGGCAGCACAGTGGCGCAGTGAGTAGCGCTGCGGTCTCGAAATAAAGAAGCTCACGGAGTCGATTCCCGGTGCAGGTGCCTCTCCGCGTGGAGCTAGGCACGTTCTCTCCACGTGTTCACGTGGGTTTTCGCCAGGCGCTCAGGTTTCCTCCCACAGTCCAAAGACACTCCTACTGCCTAGGCAAGATTGGCCTGCTGACTAAGTGATCGCACTACGCTACGAGATAGACTGGCATTCTAACCTGGGTACAGCCCTGCCTTATGCCCAATTTATGCTGGGATAGGCTCCGGTATACCGTGATCATATCTGCTTATCAGCGTATAAAAAACCGTTGTGCATAGTGATCCCCCATTTGCAGCTCCCACTGAGCATCGAACATCTGGTGAGTTAATGCACAATGTACCTGGTTAGAAATCCTCTTTTCTGTGATTATGTAGGGAGATGAACTTCCACAATCATCGCGGATAATAGGAATCCAATGGACGTAGGTGATAGGATTTCACAAACTCCCATTAGGATCTTGCTGGTAATAGGAGTCAGGGATTATTGGGTTAGGAACATGCTTTTGAACTGCACATGCATGCAATGGTGTGTGCCAGGCGGCAATGGTAACACTCGTGCATTCAAGAAGGTCGGGTTTTATCCCTATCTATGGTGCGTTTCTGTGGGCTAAGTTTAAAATTTCCCATCCTGTTCTGCATGGATATTGACCAAGCATTCCAATTCCAAAACAAATGATCTGCAAACGATCCAATTGTGATTACGTGAGCAAACATCGCCCCCAAATGGCAAAAACGTGGTACAATGCTGCCCAAATTGACTCCTCACACTGAGGCTCTCTTGGATAAGCAAGGTGAAACATAATCAACCACATACTGTTGATCTGTGTATCCAGATCTCTACATAAAAAAAAAATCACGTTGCGATTAATGATACAGGCACCACATTTATTCGCCATGCATATGCAAGCACTCATGAACACGGAAAGTTAATTTGGATTTTGGCCGATACCCAAATGGTCTGAAACAAAATGTGCACAGGGCAAGATTAAAATTAAATTTGCTATGCGGCTCAATGTAATTGTGAATGTAAAATTGCTTGCCATAAGGCTTTAAAGTCCTCCGGCTGGGACTGTTGAAGTGGCTCACTATTGTCGTGCTTTGATGATGGCTCGCTGCCGAACTGCGCCTGCTCAGGAACACTTATTCCTTCGTCTTTTGTTGAACAATAACTTTTACCGATGTAATGATGTAGGTTTTCACGGCTCGATGCATGACGATTGCTTCGAAAAGAAGCTCTCTCGGGACAGCCGCGTCGATGGCTCTCTCTCCTCTCCTCGCGACGTTATTGAAGTCAGGAATGCAGGACATCAGAGAGGGATCGTCTAATTGTGTGAGGGGCATCTTTTCATGAGATGTAAATTAGGGGACTAGCCACAGACAAAGCAGGGAGGGGGAAATCACAGTTCCGGGGGTGGGAATAGGATATGGAAATTAGTGTCAAGGTGACTCAGAGGCGGACTCACACAACAAAGAACACACGCATCACGCCCACACATATAAGGAGACAATAGAAGCCGCGCACGAACACTTCGCCTGAGGATGCCTTCAACGTGTGAGGCGAAACGTCGCGAGGAGAGGAGAGAGAGCCATCGACGCGGCTGTCCCGAGAGAGCAGCTTTTCGAAGCAATCATAATTACTTTAACCATTTATTTCGTGTCATTCTCTAAATTATAGCCATTATGTCACTTTCAATTGAACTGCTCTGATGTTGTTGTTGTTGTTGACATGCCGTTCTCTCCACAGCTCGGATTTGTAACAAAAAAACCCCAAAACAACGTTTTTGTTGTTGATTAGCAATTAATATGCCGTTGTTGCTGACATGCCATTATCTCCACAGCTCTGTGCAGCGCTTTGTGACCCTCGGGTGATAATCGATCCAGAAGTGCAATTATTATTGTTAAAGTTGATTAAAATATGTTCGCTTATTTAATGTTTTGCATATTAATCTCGGAGAGCCAAACATACCCGTTGGACTTTTTTTAAATTGGAGTCGTGCTCCATTGGGTCATTATTTTAAGAGCGTTTCAGTCAATTATTAACGAGAGTTCATACATGCGCGGAGACACTGGCTCACGCTGTGAAGCCACACGCGTAACGGGGCAACACTCTTGCCCCGTACAGATGGAAATAAATGCCGGCTAACTGCTGTACTACCTTTTCCCCACGAGCCAGGGTATAAATGCCTTCTCCATGCTCGCCTGAAAGGAGTTTCACACCATGTGTGATCGACTGAAACCTCGCCTCCGCACACTGGATTACACGTGTGTGCCTCCACCACCTAGGTAAACATAACACATACAGAGCAATAGTTTGGAATTGTCAATCATACGCAGCGTCATTCAATGCAATGCACTCATGTAAGTTTTAGGGCACAACGGTGGCCCAGTGGGTAGCGCTGTTGCCTCACAGCAAGAAGGTCCCGAGTTGGAATCTCGACTCGGGTGCCTTTCTGTGTGGAGTTTGCGAGTTCTCTCCCCGTGTCCGCGTGGGTTTTTGCCGGGCACTCCCGTTTCCTCCCACAGCCCAAAAAACATGCTGCTGCATAGGTTAATTGGCTTGCAGACTAAATTGCCCGCAGTGCCCGGCGATGGACTGGCGTCCCGTGTCTGCCGGGATAGGTTCCGGCTCACCGCGCCCCTGTGCAGGACTAAGCGGTGTCTGGCCGTGAGATGAGATCATGTCGGTTTTCACGGCTCGAGGCATCAGAATTGCTTTCCAAAGCTGCGCTTTCGGGATAGCCGTGTCGAGCGCTCCCTCTTTCCTTCGCAATACGTTGACAACGGCTCGGAGGAATGTTGGTTGGGCAGTGAAGCGCTTTCAACATCCTGCAAGGTAGAGCACACTCGTCTTACAATGCCCTGTGGATGTCTCCAATGTAGGCGGCGAAATGTTGTGAAGGGGACCCATGTGGAGCGCTGACCCTATCTCGAAGGAGCAGCTTTGAAAAGCAATTCTTATTAAGTATAATCATCACTGCAGAGACCACTTGCTTAAATCATTAAATTGTAGTACATTGTTTAAGTAAAGGTCAATTTTGTTACTCGAACTTATTTCAGGCTCTATATAAATTTCTTGTCCGTAATATTAATGCTCGTTTGCCACGGAACCACTTAAGCTGTTTTGCCACGCAGTGATGACGTGTGGGCGGCGCGGTGGCCCAGTGGTTAGAGCTGTCGCCTCACAGCAAGAAGGTCCCGGGTTCGAATCTCTCGGCTC
>JAZEWT010000002.1:6352405-6366317 GCA_036362905.1 Mordacia mordax
AAACCGGAGTGCCCGGCGAAAACCCACGTGGACATGGGGAGAACTCGCAAACTCCACACAGAAAGGCACCCGAGCCGAGATTCGAACCCGGGGCCTTCTTGCTGTGAGGCGACAACGCTGCCCACTGGGCCACCGTAACGCCCCGTTAGCATTGCTTTCTAATTCAAACAATTGCATTGTGAAACTCCCCTCAACGTTTTTTTTTTCAAATAACCCTGGATCAAATGTAGTGTCAGATTACAAGCGGCACGATGCTGTACGTGAGTTACATTTGAATTATTCATTAATTTCCAACAATAATGCGAGGCTGTTGTAAGAGATATCGTTGCAAACACATTCACCGTGGCTCCCTCGTCTGTAACGTTAATCGAGTGTACGATGCTGACCTGCAAGGACGTGCTCGTACATTATACCCCGGGCGATAAGCCAAATATAAAACAACCAACGGATCTAGTGGAAAATGTATCGTCCTCTCTCAATCTGATCAATACAGGTGGCGGTGGGCGGCGCGGTGGCCCAGTGGTTAGCTATGACGCCTCACAGCAAGAAGGTCCCGGGTTCGAATCTCTCGGCTCGGGTGCCTTTCTGTGTGGAGTTTGCATGCTCTCCCCGTGTCCGCGTGGGTTTTCGCCGGGCACTCCGGTTTCCTCCCACAGTCCAAAAAGCATGCTGCTACATAGGTTAATTAGCTCGCAGGCTAAATTGCCCCGCAGTGCCCGGCGATGGACTGGCGTCCTATCGTCGGTATATCCTTGCCTTGCGCCCTGTGACTGCCGGGTTAGGCTCCGGCTTTCAGACAATGAGATGAGATAAGAGACAGGTGGCAGTTGAGACAAGTGGGACGATCCTGAATGATCTCTAGTCCAGTTCGAACAGGCGCGCACACACTGTGGATGTTTCGTTTTGCAATCCATGTTTTGTTACAGTTGCATATATCCGATAGAATATTGAGGTGCCGTGCGTGTCTGTAGCGTACGCGTGTATGCGTGCATTGTAAGCGTAGTGGTCAGCGAAGTGAGCTCTGACCACACTGACCCGAGATCAATGCCCATCCATTCATCCATTGTCATGCCGTTTGTCCGGGTCGCGGAGGCAACGGGATAAGCAAAGCAGCCCAGGCGTCCTTTTAACAAACAACCTCCTCCAACTCTTGCCGGGGGATTCCAGGGCATTCCCAGGCCAGCTGAGAGATGTAATCCCTCCAACGTGTCCTGGGTCTTCTACCAGTTGGTCGTGCCCCGTACACCTCCAGAGGGAGGAGACGCCCAGGAGGCATCCTGATCAGATGCGCGAGCAACCTCAACTCACTCCTATCAATGCGGAGGAGCAGCGGTTCTACAACCTCATTGAGCTCCTCACCCTATCTCTAAGGCTGAGCCCAGCAACCCTACGGAGGAACCTAATTTCAGCCGCCTGCATCCGTGACCTTTACTCTCTCGGTCACTACCCAAAGCTCATGACCATAGGTCAGGGTTGGAACGAAGACTGACCTGTGGCTTGAGAGCTTTGTTTCTCGACTCAGCTCCCTCTTCACCGTGACAGTTCAATACAGCGCCGGTATTACTGTAGACGCAAATACGAGGTGGTAAATATGCTCTCGGTTTATGCTTAAGCCTTTTGTTTTTAACGCCAATTAAATCGACCCATGGAAGTAATCGACGGAATTTACTCTGCAGTTACCACATTCTACGTTTGGAAACCTTTATAAACATGCCTGTAAAGTTGAGCGCCAGGTAAATATGCTTTACATTAAAGTCACGCACAACTACTGTACACATTAGTGAACACAATCCCACCATATCCAGCCTTGCATGCAGCGGTGAAATTCATCCAGCAGTGGATTGACAGAGAACACGAACATTGTAATCATTGCTGCGCCTTCAAATTTAATTTCCCAAGTGTCTGACTCAATGTCAGATTTTCGCCAGTGACGTTATTTTCCTCTCCTGGAATCGGAACCTTAATGTGGTGGAGGGGGTTTGTGTGTCTCAATGAGCCTGAGGGCTTTGCTGTCCGGTGCCTTGGCGTCTGGTGGGCACCTCAGATGAGGGGGGTTAGACAAAATATAACGATTCAATAATAGACCCTCATGAAAAGAGCACACGCGGCTGAGAGGACTTCGCCCGGAGCAGGGAGAGCGGGACCCACTTCTGGAGCTATGCCTGGGAGTGGGGCTCGCAGACGAGCGCCTGGTGACCGGGTGGCCCACGTAGCTCGGTCGGGCACAGCCCGAAAAAATAACGTGGGGGCCGCTGCCTCGTGGGCCCCACCACCTGCAATGTGAACAATCTCATCTCATTGTCTGAAACCGCTTAGTCCTATACAGGGTCACGGTGAAGCCGGAGCCCATCCCGGCAGACACAGGGCGAAAGGCAAGGATATACCGACGATGGGACGCCAGTCCATCGCCGAGGTGAACAATAAGCGTCCAGTTGAATTCCCCTTGGACAGCAAATCAATTCCCGCCTAGAATTAATATCAGTGTCGAATATCTCAATTGGTCTTGGGCATCCCTTAGGGTCCACCTGGCCTTGAGTACCCAGTGCACTTTGTTAACGTCACCTCTGGGGAGACAAAGGCGGCTGGGTGGGGCGTTGGTCGCGTTACATTTGCCGCCTTCAATAGGTGCTCGCATAAAGCACTTGCCTAAAGAGCCTAGAACGCCTATATGAGGAAGCGTAGTATTTGTGTATAAAGTAAACGTTTTGCAGTATTCATGCAAAGCGACCTTGATTCCCTCGGTTAAAAAGCGCTCCAGAAGTGGAATTATTTTTTTCCTCAAATTGATCATTTGCTTTGATCACAGTATGGCTCCATGGTATTTTAATGTCTCATCTGATTAATTGACTTCGATTATTCGCCTTATTGTCAAGGGCGGCGCGGTGGTGCAGTGAGTAGCGCTGCTGCCGCACAGCGAGAAGCGCCCGGGTTCCATCCCTGGCTCGGGTTCCTATCTGTACAGGGTTTGCGTGTCTCTCCGCGTGTCTGCTATTCAGAGTGAAGTCTGATGCTTCCCATTGCGAGGTCTCGCTTAACATCGTAACCTTTCACCCCGGTCCACTTTGCAGCCGCACTGTGCATATTGGGAAGTGCCCTTCTCTTCTCGGGAATCGGTCATCTGCTGGTTATTGGTTAGACTAGCAGAGTACCCGTCCTACGGACGATATTGTTTCAAGCGTGTCAAACGTTTCATCATGGAAAACAAAAGCGCATTCTAGGAATGCAATTATTATTAATATAAGTCGTTGTTGCTGACATACCATTCTCTCCAAAGCTCTGTGCAGCGCTTTGTGACCCTCGGGTGAAAAGCGCTCTTTAAGTGCAATTATTATTCAATTGATGTACGCTGATGTTGTTATAGTTTTTGTTGACATGCTGTTCTCTCCACAGCTCTGTGCAGCGCTTTGTGACCCTCGGGTGAAAAACGCTCTAGAAGTCTTCTGCTGACATGACTCTCTTTGACCTGGGTTTTTTTTTTTCCCGTTGATAAATGTGGAAGAGTATTTAGGAGTGTGAACAGTACCAGTGAAAAAGGTGGAAATTTAAAGCTGATCTTGCGTTAAAGCGTCAAATGAGTTAATCGGTAAGTTGAGACGTAAAGGTGAAATGAGACAACATTGGCGGGGTACAGAAAAGTGTACGCTGAAGGGTTCGAACGCGCTAGATACATTTTAATTATTACAGCAGAAAAATACCCAGTGAGCTTGCAATCTCTATACGGGATTCCCACGAACACAACAAACACGCGAGTTGCAAGAAAGTAAATAAATAAATAATAATAAAAAAGTTACAAACTAAACAAAAGAAATACAAAATAATTGCACTCAGTATTGTACCCAATTATCCGGCTAAATAAAAACACAGTTAAGCGTTCAATGGGGAAATGTTGCACATTGATAGGGAACAAATGCAAATTTGCAAGGTTTTAAATACGAATCGTTGTTTCCAATCACAGATAGGCAGATGTTCTAATTCTAATTGGGATCTAGAGTTCCCTAAATTCGGACATACGTACAAAAAAAAGTACTCGCGCCATTTACCTATAGATTGCATATTCAAAGTGACATTTTCTAAAGCTAATCAATTGCTTAAATCAATTGAGTTACAGCACTGCAATTATCTGTGTTCACGTTTAACGTACGCTGCTCCCTCGGTGCCTTTGCTTGTTATAACTTTACGCTTAAAGGTTTCCCCCCGTCAGTGTAATCGACGTTTTGGTGCCGGCTAACCGCAGGACTGCCTTCCCCCCCATCCCTGCCTCTCTGCGGTTTCCTTGGGCCTCTGTGAAGTGTTCTCTCCATCAGAGATTCAACGAAAATGCGTGGTGGCGTATTGTAAATTACATTTTACGCCACCGGACTCAAAAACGTCAATGTCAAAGGATGTTGTGAGTGTCTTTTAGACAGATGTTTATTTGATCACAACATGCCCATTGAGCTCGGCAGCTCTGAATGTGTGATTTCTGCGATACAGCGAACATTGGAACTCATCTCATCTCATTGTCAGAAACCGCTTAGTCCTGTACAGGGTCGCGGTGAACCGGAGCCTATCTCGGCAGACACAGGGCGCAAGGCGGGGACATACCCACGATGTGACGCCAGTTTTGGAACTGTTAGTGATATATACAAACGAAGAGAAAACACTGGTGGAGTCTAGACTTCCAGGTATGAAATGGAGTGTCTGTACCTTTTACATAGAGATGTAAGTCAATAACATTTTACATACTGCTGCAGAGAGAAGGGTTTGGGTTCGATTCCCAGCTCGGGTGGCATTCTGTGTTGAGGTGGCATGTTCCCGTGTCCATGTGTTACTCCGGCTCTCTTCCCACCTTCCAAACACACACTGCTGCTTGGCTTAATTTGTCCGCTGACTAAGCTGCACACAGCGGCCTGCGATGGACTGGCATCACGCCTTGGGTATAGCCCTGCCTTATGCCCTGTGTCTGCCCGAGGGTCTGACTTTCTCACGACTCTAAACAGGATTAACCAGGTACTGTTAATGCTGGTGATGATTCTCGTTATTGTAATGACGCCACTTGTCACCTAAACATGACTTTAATGCGCTGAGTAAAAAGCGCATCTTTGCACAGCGCTTTATTTACTTTACGTAAGCCGTGTATATCGATTGTTTCAACTTAGTCCATTTTACGTTCATCTCAATCTCCTCCGCTCACACCCGTATATTTTTGTTGTTGCAATAGCAGTTTGTGTTAATGTCAATGACAGTAAAGTTTTTTTCAATCAATTTGTATTATGTTTTGCTTTATCATTTGGTGTACTAATTCATTACGGAAACCAATTTAATGACTTCATTACGTTTATAAACGTCCCACTTCAAGCTCATTACAGCACAGGGTAGTTTGAGGCTGATTTGGTTAAACCAGGAGAGGACTCGACACCAGCACAGTTATCTGCAAGAGTGGCCGGTCACCAAAATGCCAAAAGCCATCAAAAAGAAATCACAGCAGGGGCATGCACTCCATCACACGAGGAATTGTAAATATCGCAAAAAGGAACGTAGTACAGCACTAACTGGCTCGAAAAAATGACCTGATGCAAATACTCGGTAGAAGTTGCAAAATGTATCTACAGAAACATTAACAGTAGACATGGAGGGTGGCAGGGCGGCGCGGTGGCGCAGTGGGTAGCGCTGACGCCTCACAACAAGAAGGTCCCGGGTTCGAGTCTCTCGGCTCCGGTGCCTTTCTGTGTGGAGTTTGCATGCTCTCCCCGTGTCCGCGTGGGTTTTCGCCGGGTACTCCGGTTTCCTCCCACAGTCCAAAAGCATGCTCCTGGATAGGTTGATTGGCTCGCAGACTAAAATTGTCCCGCAATGCCCGGCGATGGACCGGCGTCCCGTCGTCGGGTGTATTCCTGCCTTACGCCCTGTGTTTCCGGGATAGGCTCCGGCTCACCGTGACCCTATATAGGATTAAGCGGTTTCAGATAATGGGATGGGGGGGATGGAGGGTGGCCGCGACTCGCCAGGACAATAGAAATGCTATTATTATTATACGAGAAATCGGGGTATAGAGGGTTACTACAGCGTTGGTCGAGGTACAACCTTAATCTAGATGTGCACGTGAGCAGTCCATCTGTCCATGCACTGCAAGTCATGGTAAATCTGGGGGGCATTGACGATGGAACATAATGCAGCGTTTGTTATGCACGGTAAAGACTGCTTGGATTCTGAGATCTGACAAGTGCGGACATGCTCTGGGTTATTAATCACCATCATTAATATGAGCCACGGCTTAATGCTGTACAGGGTCACGGGTGCCGGAGCAGCCCCCGATAGAGGGCATACCCAGTATGCAACGCCAGTCCGTCGCGATTAATTCAGGTCCATAAACCTAGGCAGCATGTCTTTGGATGGTGGGAGGAAACTGGAGTACCAGACGAAGCCCCGTATGGACACGGGGAGAACACGCATACTCCGCTTCTGCGTTATCTAGGCGTGATATTAGTTGGAAAAAAATGTGGAATTGCTTTGAAATCGGAACACACGTCCACAACCTGGGGAATGAGTGTGCTTTTGTGCGCTGGTACTTGTGCGATGTGGTTCGAAGCGAATTAGTGGATGGGCACAAAGGGAATAATTAAACAAAGCCGCAATCCTGGCACGGAATGTGTTGATATTCGGATAATCTGTGATTACTTCTGCCATCTGTGTCGTATTTCACACGGAGCTGACCTGGAGGTTGTTTTGCAGGGTGCTCATTATTTCAGTCTCGTATGTATCCTCGACAATGGCTCGTTTCATCTCGTCTCGGGGCCGGCATCCTCTCCAGTTCGTTATTTCCACATCGTTTGTACGCCGAGTGAGAGACGTCTCGGTCCGCGCTAACATTAGTTGATGAGTCATCGTGGAGGGGGTCTCGGTTCTTTGTAAGCTTGAGTCACAGCGAGCTCGGGCGCACTAATAACGTGCTTCTCAATGCGCGCTCTGCGCACGGTAGTCACTCGCAAACAACAAATGACACTTTAAAAAAAAAAACACGCACATACTTTGTCTTTAGCGGTTTCAAAAGACACGCTTCGACTTTCGTTCATGAGCGCGCTGGCAAAATTGCTGCCAGTGCGCTGCGATGCACTAGCTTGTCATCCTTAGTTTCGCCCAGCCTTGCGTCCTGTGTCTGCAGGGATAGGCTTCGGGCCTCCGCGATACTCAACGGCATTAAGCAGGCTGCTGGGTGAGGGCCTCCGCAGGCTGTCGCCATCTCTGCACGAGCTGATCTCATTGCGGCATCTTCAGGGTGAATGCAGGGTGCATTCCAAGCCAGGGCTACACATCCACCATTTTTAGGGTTAATAGTGAGCCAGCATTCTGTCTATGGACAGGTTCCTTCCGAGTGCGCATTTCGTAAGCTCTAATGGTGCCATTACCTGCACGTCTTCTCTAACTCACGTGTTCATCTGCATGCTCACTTTCAATTTGGTCCGTTTGTTGTTGTTTGCAGCAGCCGTGTTTTTCAAACGCCATATCCATCGTGGTAGGAACTGCTTGATTAAAATGGCCATCTAACGCGGTGGCGCAGTGGGGTAGCGCTGCCGTCCCACAGCAAGACGCGCCTAGGTTCGATTCCCGGCTCAGGTGCATTTTTGTGTGGCGTTTGCATGTTCTTGCCATCTTCCACGTGGGTTTTCGTCAGGTACTCCCGTTTCTTCTCAGTCTTCAGCTATGCTGCTAAGGTTAATTGTCCTGACCTTCAATTTTCCCTGGTTCCCTGAAAGAGTTTAACTTGTATCCCCTTCTCCGCTCGACAGCTATAAAAGAGAGCTACATAGTTCAACGCTTTCTTCCAGCTTAGGTAAAAACTGACTGTTTTCGTTCTACCTGATTCTTTTGCGTGGTTTGGGGCTTGTCTCTGACCACGATGGGAGAGGGGACTGGCTGGATTCACGTGCCTTTGGGGTAAACACGCTTGATCAACATTCGTAAAGTTGCGACAACAATCACAGTCCATGGTCAACCAGCCCCCTCGTCGCTTTGGAGTTAATGATTTCTCCAAAGAGCTGCGCTGTCAGGGTAGCCGTGTCGAGCATTCGAAATCGCATTTCTGGAGAGCAATTCTCGTACATCGAACCGTGCAAACTTACATCGTTGTTTTCGAGTTGAGTACCGCATTGAGCGTGGAAGAGTAGGCCAATACCCTCCGGTGACTTTCTCTGAGTTCCCTCTCGTGAAACCCGTCCAGCAGCTGTGGCATTAATGACCCGTCGGGGGCCTCTTCACATCACCCAGCGATCTAGGTGGACACTCGTCTTGACCAGTAGTTTGGTGCAGGATATTTGTGTTTTCTATTTATGCAAAGTAGGTTAAAATGCCACTAAAATAAAGTTATTGGAAATGGTACGAAAGGACGAAAGACAATGTTTGAAATCCGTCCAGCATTTGGATGATTCCAATACGATGTTAAGAGTATCTTACAAACCGCAATTAAGTCTAATCTGTGCCTGGTTATTACTGATCCAGGTGGACAGTCGTCTCACTTTGTCTTCCTGGATCACAGTCGACACTTTTACATAGCTCCTCGACTCGCTCGATTAATGTTTTGATTTATGAGTTCTCCTTGAGTTGGTTTTGCCTTGGGCGACCATGATTTTAACACTGGTGAGACGAGGTTATAAAGAAGCCTGACTTAGTTGTAAAGACAATGTCTGCATTGTTGAGCCGCACGTTTTACCACAAGCGTGTGTGGTTATTTCACACCTGACACCTGGCGTTTTGTACATCTTAACATCTATATTATTTCGAGATAGCGCCAAACCTTTTCTCCTTTACTTTATCAATGGCCATCATCGTTATCGATGCTCGTTTAATCCTGTACAGGGTCGCGGGTGGGGAGTGGGGAGCTTATCCTGGCAGACAGGTCACAAGGCCCGACTATCACTGGACCCTATATTTATTTTCACACAGTCAAAGGGGTTAAATATTTCTGAAAATGAGCCCAGAGATTCAATGACTGATTTGGTCATGCATTTCATCAACATATTTAACCCACTTACAACACACGCGGTTATATAACCATCTCTTTAATAGACATTGCTTTCAGTTTTATATACGATGTCCTTTTGTCAAATGTACAGTTATGATTTAAAAAAAAAGTAGGTTTCCCATTTCTTTGTTCGAACCGTCTAAAATTCTTCCGTCGCACGTTTACAAATGCCGAACAGTGCATGCAGTCTGATCAGATGCCTGCACAAAACGACGGTATTTGTAAATGAGCTCTCTCGCTGTGACGTCACTCTTACGCTATGTAACGTCACACGCCATTAAGGGGAACATTATTCGTTTTTCCAAATTTCATCGTAATTTCAATTAAGCCGTCTTCTGAGATTCTTAGAATGAAGCCTTCCTCGCTTTTGCATTATGAACTCATGACGTGAGTCAAGGGCGGCGCGGTGGCCTAGTGGTTGGTGTTGACGCCTCACAGCAAGAAGGTCCCGGGTTCGAATCTCTCGGCTCGGGTGCCTTTCTGTGTGGAGTTTGCATGCTCTCCCCGTGTCCGCGTGGGTTTTCGCCGGGTACTCCGGTTTCCTCTCACAGTCCAAAAGCATGCTCCTGG
This sequence comes from Mordacia mordax, assembly GCA_036362905.1. Classification (NCBI taxonomy): domain Eukaryota; kingdom Metazoa; phylum Chordata; class Hyperoartia; order Petromyzontiformes; family Petromyzontidae; genus Mordacia; species Mordacia mordax. Next base: position 6,361,974 of record JAZEWT010000002.1, read on the forward strand.
ATAGGTTGATTGGCTCGCAGACTAAAATTGTCCCGCAATGCCCGGCGATGGACCGGCGTCCCGTCGTCGGGTATATTCCTGCCTTACGCCCTGTGTTTCCAGGATAGGCTCTGGCTCACCGTGACACTATATAGGATTAAGCGGTTTCAGATAATGAGATGAGATGAGAGATGAGATGAGACGTGAGTCAAAAATACAGAATGTTAAAGCTCAATTGAATAATTTTCAGGTACATTTTCGGCATTTGGATGTCTGGACAATGCCAGTTTCTTTAATCCTTCTGTGGAAACCGAGGTACTCCGTAGAAATCCGTGCATAACAGGTGGAGAACATACAAATTCCAACTAACTCTGTTCAGTAATTCTGTAATAGGTGCTGGCTAACAGCACGTGCCGCTATCTGGCTAAATGTAGATTTTTCGTCACATTGTAAATGCGTGTGTATATGGATGTGTTTGTGTGTGTGTGGTGAATGAAGAGGGTGTGGGAACGTGGTGGTGAGGTATGGGAACCTGTGCGTTCCAGGCTACTGTGGGCTCACCTCCCTATAAAACGGGAGGTGAGGGATGGTGGTGGTTGTGGCTTATGCTCCCACTGAAGTTGAACATCAGTGGAGAGATGAGTAAGATGCCTTCTATGACTTCCTGTCCCAGGTGTTGGCTAAAAGTGGCCCTTCAGAATAGAGTCATCCTGCTAGGTGACTTTCATGTCTGAGTGGGTGATGATGCAGACATCTGGGCTGGAGTGATTGAAGGCATGGGCCAGATCAGCTAAACAACAATGGTAGGAGGCTACTAAACTTCTGTGCAGCCCACGGACTCCTAATAACCAACACACTGTTCTGTCATCGGTGCATCCACACAACATTCTGAGGTTCATGCCGGGTCCAAGCAAGACCATCTGCTGGACTACATATTGGCGGAGCAGCGAATGCGGGCCCATGTCCTTGACACCAGGACCTACCGAGGAGCTTATCTGATCTCTGACCATCGGCTTGTCATCTCTAAGATCTGCTTGCCATTCTTCCACGGCAGTGGTGGGTGTCCATCAAGGACCCTGTTAAAAGCCCACAGTGGCCTGGTCTCGGTTAGTCGATGAAAGCTGGAAAAGAGAATTTCATCATCTTTTGCAGCTGAGACTGACATCGTCCCTCATTCCTCCCGATGCCGAGGGGAAATGGGTGAGGTTTATGGTTGTGGCTCATGCAGCTGGAATGGCGGTTCTGGGTACAAAGTCCAGGCATCTCCAGAAACCCTGGCTGATGGAGGAGGTCTTCAAGCTATCTGAGAGAAAATTGCAAGCCCACTCCCACCGCCTGCAACATCCTACACTCGAAAACGAGGAGGTTTATCACAGCCTTCGCTCAGAGGTTCGGAGGGCTGTGCGGCATTGCAAGGATGAGTGGTGGTCACGGGCTGCTGAGGAGATGGAATCTGCCTCGGTTACCCGTGATCAAAAATCACTGTTTAACATCATCAAAAGATTGACTTGCAACGCTGCATTGATTGCCCTTGTTAAAGAAGAAAATGGTGATCCGATCTCCGACCCCCAGGAGCAAGTTTGCAGATTTGCAGAGCATTTCTGTAAGGTCGTCAGGGAGGGGAACTCCCCCAGATAATATCACCACGTGGCACAACATGGGGGTCACCCTGTTGGGGCTGCGGTACCTCAGATAATGGAAGAAGTAGCCACACCCTGTGAGTGGCTGGTGGAGATGCCACCTATAGAGGAAGTACGTAAGGTGATCTACAGCCTGAGGCCAGGAAAAGCACTGGATAGAGATGATCTTCCAAGCAAAATGCTGAGGGAAGATGTTGCTTTTCTGCAGACTGCCCTGTATGACATCATTAAAACCATCTGGAGCACAGGAAGGGTCCCGCAAGAATGGAAGGATGCATCCTTCTTAAAGAGGGAGACCGCACCGATTGTAATAACTACAGGGGCATCTTGCTCCTCATTGTGCTGGGAAAAATGTCCTGGCAAGGATCATTCAACATTGCCTTGCCAGGCACACTGAGGAGAGTTTTGCGGAATCCTAATGTGGTTTCAGGCTGGGGTGGTCTTGCACAGACGCCATATTCGCTGTCCGGTTGTTACAACAGAGATATATGGAATTCCAACAGAACCTGCATCTCTGCTTTATTGACCTGGTCAAGGCCTAGGATACCATAATAGGTCAGGGGTATAGATTGTTCGTCACGCTTTCAGGGTCGCTGACACGCTGCTTATCATAATTAAGGACTTTAATGAGGGTGAGCAAGCCCAGTTAAAGCTACGTGGTCGGGAGTCGGAGCAACTCCCTGTTCACCTTGGGCTGCGACAGGGATGCCCTCTGGCTCCTACATTATTCAACATCTTTTCTGACCACGTAGTTTGAGAGGCTTCCACGGATGTTCCAATGGAATTTCCATCTAGTACAGGTACAATGGGAAGCTGATCGATGCCCGGGTGTGGTCAAAGGATGGCTCCCTATTGGCCAACCACGTTATCTATGCCGATGATTTCGTGATTGCTGCTCATTCTGAGAAGTTGGTGGCTCTGCTATTGGACCTGGAGCATACCACAAAGAGGTGGTGTCTTCCATCAGGCCCACCAAAACCAAGCACCTGTCTGGGTATTTAGTGCCACCGAATGCTCCACCTCCTCAGCTCTCCATGAGTGATGGGGCAGAGGTGGAGCCAGTGGAGCAGTTTACATACCTGGGCAGTGTGCTTATGGCCGGTTCCAGTTTGACAATGGAAGTCTCGCTCCGAATCAGTCGGGTGGCATTATCGTTTCATCAGCTATTTAACGCTGTGTGGAAGCTGCCTGACCTGTTGCTCCACACGAAACTTCGGGTTTTCTTAGCTGCAGTTATATCCTCTCTTCTCTATGCTTGCGAAACGTGGACCCCTCTGGTGGAACATCTGCGCAGTCTTGAAACATTCCGGGTGGCCTGCCTATGATCCACCCGGGTTTAACCAGATGGGATTGTGTGAAGAGCTCACAAATTCTCGAAAAATCTGGACAAATTGCCACTGGTGAGCTCCTCTAGCAGGCGAGACTGCGGCAGCTTGGTCATGTAGCCAGCATGCCCAGCCACCACATGCCCAAGCAGTTGCTGTTTGGCGGATAGAGAGGACTAAACGGGCGTAGTACGGGTTGGAGCAGAGATGGACTGATGTGGCACAGGAGGACCTGGAGCTGAGTGGACTCGCTGAAGACTGGTACTGGCGGTGTCAAGATCGACCTCTGTGGAGGTGGATCGTGAAGGACGCTACGGGGGCAGTTGGAGGCAGTCGCACTCCAACATCAACGGAGGGCGGATGAGCCACGCTCACAACAACGAGCGGAGCATCGGGCGGCTAAAACACAGCAAGTTGGCACACCATGGAGCCTAGGTGGTGCATCCGCCAGTCATCACAGTCAGGCAGCCCATAACACCTCGGTCTGTCTTGTGACCTCCTGTCAGCGAGCCTTCGACACTTCACGTGGCTTCAAGGTGCATACGTCCTGGCACAGGCGCAGCGGTGACGTCGCCGCCACTTAGTGGCGAATGGTGGCTGTTGAATCTCAATATTTTATGTGCGAGGTGCGTCTGTCAGCGTGCATTTGTGTGCAAGCGCATGAATCCTGCTCTAATAATAGCACAAATATTCCCGACAATGCATTTCCAATAATCACTCCATTGTGAAGTAAAAACACCCTGTGTATATATATATATTTTGTATGGATTTGAAAAGACCAGCACTGGGCAATAACAATTGTTGACAATAATGGATTCCTGCGCGCATCATAACTGTACGAAATTCAATGCATTACGTTTTACCCCAGTGCAGAACACGCGATGTAGTCGCTGGATGCTGCTGCTGCTGCTTGAGGAAGGGAGCAGCAACGCCACCATTGCCATATGTCTGCAGGAAAAGTATGGTGAATATATTTTAAAAACGACAAGACACATTTGTCGATTGGCATCTTTGGCACTACTAATGAAGAGGGCCCATTCCCAGATGTGTCACGCGTGATGTGTTTTACTCTTTCGGGGGCAATCTTGCTGACAGACGAGTTTTTTTGATGTTGTTATCCGTGCTTGTGAATCGCAGCCAATTGCGATGTCACAGTTGTTATTTTTTTTTACATAAATAATTTGAATGTAATGCTGCACGCAGAGACCGTGTTTATTGGTCTGTTACTAAATGGACCCAAAAGTGACATCCTGATGGCAGCAGTGGGAGAAGGATACCAGAGCTGGTTTCGCGGTAATTGCAGCAAATGGTAATGTTGCGGGCGGCGCGGTGGCGCAGTGGTTAGCGCTGACGCCTCACAGCAAGAAGGTCCCGGGTTCGAGTCTCTCGGCTCCGGTGCC
>JAZEWT010000002.1:6372369-6383420 GCA_036362905.1 Mordacia mordax
TCCGGCTCACCGTGACCCTGTATAGGATTAAGCGGTTTCAGACATGGCCATGGCCATAGATTCGGAGCGTGAAGACCTTTAATTAGGCCTCATCTTTTCGTCGCCTGTTCACGGTTATTAGAATAGTAATTAATAAGCTTGTGTATGCAATGCCAAATTGATGTTTAATATGTTAAGGACTGACCAAATATAACGGTTCATAGGAACAATCATGCCAAGAAGGCGCGATATTAACGTGGCTCATATGATAACTGGTGTATAACTCGTTCGCCCACAGAGCTGTAGGTTGTTTAACATCCGCCTCAATTGGACGATTTTGCTTCAGACGTTAAGCGACCAAACGAATCGGTGAACGGCGCCGTTAATTCATTTTTTTCCATTCATTCATTAGTACGCGACCAATTCTGCACAAGGTGAACGGAGGGGAGAGCAGAGCCTACTCCGGCAGACACAGGGCGCAAGGCGTAGACAGGATGCGACGCCAGTCCATAGCAGGGGCACTGGGGGAATTTACGCAGCCGGTCATTTAACCTCGGGAGCATGTCTTTGGAAGGATGAACGGAAACCAGAGCACGTGGAGAAAACCCACCTGGACACGGGGAGAACATGCAACAACGGAGAATATAAACAGCCAGTAGGGGAGCGAGAACGCGGACATCGCACCGAACATGCATTGCACTCGTGCAAGAAACCCACGCAACGGCAGTCACAATGGGACGTCTGGTGTTTGATCATCTTCCAACAAGACCGAGCCCTGCCATGGGAATGTAACGTTTCCACCAGTGGTTGAGAACCACGAACAAGCAAGCATTATCCAATGAGTGTGGAGAGTAATTTGCAATTAAAGCCATTAAAGCGAAATTGAAAGTATTCAAACGTTCGTTCTTAAATGAGATAATCTTGTAAATTGCGGCCAAAAATGAGATCTTGTGATGGCTTTTAAGAGTGGCTCATTATTGTTTTGTGGCATTAAAATCAGACAAAGGAGAGGCAAACAGCAGCAATCAAGGCACTCAGCGGTGATGCCATCGGCGCTGTTAAGTGACTCACTTGGTCATAAACGCAGTCAATTTTTTTTCTCTCGACGCAAATGCATTTGTGATGGCATCATCTCGTAACCGTGTGCAATTCATAACGCATTTCAACAACAAACATTAAAAAAAACAAGATATTTGATTCGCTCTCTATATGTCGCCTTTCATCCAGAGGTCCCGAGGCGTTGCAGGGAACCACGGAAATGTGCGTAGGGGTAAGCAATCCATTGGTTAGCCGGCGCCATCTCGTCAGAAATTACGTCCTATATATTACGATGGTAGGGCGGCGCGGTGGCCCAGTGGTTAGCGCTGACGCCTCACAGCAAGAAGGTCCCGGGTTCGAATCTCTCGGCTCGGGTGCCTTTCTGTGTGGAGTTTGCATGCTCTCCCCGTGTCCGCGTGGGTTTTCGCCGGGTTCTCCGGTTTCCTCCCACAGTCCAAAAGCATGCTCCTGGATAGGTTGATTGGCTCGCAGACTAAAATTGTCCCGCAATGCCCGGCGATGGACTGGCGTCCCGTCGTCGGGTGTATTCCTGCCTTACGCCCTGTGTTTCCGGGATAGGCTCCGGCTCACCGTGACCCTATATAGGATTAAGCGGTTTCAGATAATGAGATGAGATGAGAAAGAGATTACGATGGCATCAGCCAATTAATTAGTGTATTTTTTTTTTGTGGTTGGAGGACACCGACGAACCTGCTGGAAACCCACACGGCACAGGGGTAGAACAAAACGAACTCCACGCGGATAGGTACCAAAGGCAGGACTCAAACTGCTTCGGGCAGAATCTTGTTTATACGAAGTGCAGATGTTTTCACTGCACAGCCACGTGGCTGCATCGGTAATCAGATGCTCAGAAAATTGGATTTCAGATTCAGTTAGGATGCCGCTGCAATGTGGTGGTGTGTTTGTAGATCGTTTCATTTGTGTTTCATGAGAGCGATTGTGCTCCGTGTGATTTAGTCTCAATTATGGGCGAGCGCAGTGTCTCGGTAAATAGCCGTGGCATTTGCTGCGCCACCGTGCTGAGCGGCACGGTGGCGCGGTGAATAGCACTGTCGCCTGGCAGCAGGAAGCCGCCCAGTTCGATTCCTGGCCCTGATGCCTCTGGAGTTTGCGCGTTCTTCCCGTGTCCACACGGTTTTTCGCCAGGTGCTCTGGTTTCCTCCCACAGTCCAAAGAGACGATATTACTGCTGCCTGGATCAACTGATCTGTTGACTAACTTGCCCCTGGTTGCCCTGCCACGGATTGGCGTCCCATCCTGGATTTATCCCTTCTTATTGCTGACGGCGACCCTCTACAGGGTGAAGTTGGGGACTGCTAATGAATTTATTCAAATCCCCCGTTATGGACGCTGCTGCATTGATTAATTTGGTAATGATGATGAGTTTCCTTTTGATTACATGCAGCATTGCCAGCTGCTAGTGGTTGCAGGGTTGCCTCAAATTCTTTCGGATTTACTACGTAGGCCGGTTCGAATGTCGCTCTAGCCGGCGATGCTGTGGAACCCAGGAGGCCAGTGAGCAAATCATTTAAGCTCCCGAAAAAAGCTTCCAGCACGTGGAGTGAAAACGTCAGACATCGTGGGAGATAAGGCGCAGGACCACCTGAAAACTCATCGGAGAGCAGTGAGTGGCTGAGTCGTACCTGGCATTTTGACTCACGAGTGTTAGTCAGCTGATGGAGCCACTTTGATGTATTAAATAATGTTATCATGCGTTGAAACTTTTTCCTAACATTATTGTAACTCATCATCGGACACGCGTTTATAAATTCCCATCATCGTTGCATGTTCTCCTCGTGCCCGCGTGGGTTTTTTGCTGGGTAATCCGATTTCCTCCCACCGTCCAAAGACACTCTGCTGCCGAGCTTAATTGGCTTGACGAGTAAATTGCCCTAAAATTGTGTGCCCTGCGATGTACTGGCGTCACATCCTGGCTATTCCCCCGCCTTGCGCCCTCTGCCGGGATAGACTCACACCCCCATCCCCGCGACCCCACACATTATTACGTGGGTATTGATAATGAATGATTTGCGAAATTAAGTGGAAAATCTAATGGAGATAACGAATGTGTAATAACCGATGGCTGGGACGACGCCACATCAGCACGTGGCACTGAGGAACTAATTCGATCATGGGTAGCTCATATAAGATTACATAGGTTTTACCGTATCTGGCGATTATGCAGGTGTTAAGATCCCAAACACCACACATACTAATGGCAAAGTATGCAAACAGGTAGCTTTGATAACCTATGCATTGTCCTTCAACTGACAGACCTTCACCTGGCAGTGGCTTCCTTTTGAGTCTATTCGCCGGTGTCAGTCGTTGCCAAAAGGCAATCAGCTCAGGACAATGCGGCCTCAATGCTTTATAGCTTAGGTGAAGCTGTTAACGCTATGGGTACTTTTTGCCAGTATACATAAGATTACAACAGGTTTTACCGTATCTGGCGATTATGCAGGTGTCCACGTATGTTCGGGGCAGCACGGTAGCCTAGTGGGCAGCGCTGTTGCCTCACAGCAAGAAGGGCCCGGGTTCGAATCTCGGCTCGGGTGCCTTTCTGTGTGGTAGTCTGCATGTTCTCCCCGTGTCCGCGTGGGTTTTCGCCGGGCACTCCGGTCTCCTCCCAAAGTCCAAAAAACATGCCGCTGCATAGGTTTATTGGCTTGAAGACTAAATTGCCCGCAGTACCCGGTGATGGACTGGCGTCCCATCGTGGGTATATCCCTGCCTTGCGCCCTATGTCTGCCGGGATAGGCTTCGGCTCACCGCGACCCTATTCAGGACTAAGCGGTCTCTGACAATGGTATGAGATGAGATGTCCACGTACGATATGACCCACAGTCAAGGCACGCTGCTGCTGTTGTTTTGCTCAATCGGCTTGCTGAATAAATGACCCCTGATGCCCTGCGATGGGCTAGCGTCGCAGTCTGGGTGCAGTACTGCCTGGCGCCCTGTATTTGCCGGGGATAGGCTCCGACGTCACTACCACTCTCCGGAGGAATGAGTGAGCACTGGCAATGAATGAATGGATGAATGAATTGACGACGGCTCCCGGTGAGAGCGTCTGTTTGCTTAACGTTGTGAGCGAATTATTTCACCGTGGCTGCAGCAGCCAGAGAGAGTAAACCTATTTGAATTCTCGCCGAGCGTGATATGGAAAGAAAAATATGGTCACACTGACGAATTTAATTGAAAATAAACCCTTGCCTCTATCAGATAACTCGCGTCACTTAAAATGGTTAGCGATTGTTAATGTTCTTTGCGCAAATTAAAAACGTAAAACGTAAAGTTATGAATCCCATGCGCCTTAAAGGGACATTAATTGCGGTGGAGAGCCGTCATTCGGTATGGGCAGATTACTCGCACACCGTCCCGCATGAATCAGGGACCTTCCATTTGTGCATTCCCATTATGTACGGAATTGCACTGCGTACACATTAAGATGAGAAAATAAAATACTGGACAGAACTTATCGTAATTCGCAGGCATAAAATGAGCTATGCTCTTTGATCCACTTCATACTATCCTTGTTTATCATCATTATCAGCCATGATCTGTCCACTGTTGGATGAAGGCATTCCTAAGTCGAAGCGATCCCGCGTGATTCCACAATGCAAAAATCCATCCCGCGCCCGTTAATATTGTCCTCTGATCTCTCTGTTCCCCTCCCTCCGTGCAATTCCAATCACGCACCTATGTGCACTTCTCAGTTTCTGCTCCGTTCTCGTTGTCAGTGTCCATATTTCTGGTCACGTCTATCGGGCAAAATGCACCGAATGAAAATGGATTTTTACGGGCAAATTGATACGATACTTTTATCGGCTCGAACAGTTTATCAAACGTGTTAAAACTGGCTCTCGTCTCCTCTTCATTTCTCTCATCTCATCTCATTATCTGATACCGCTTAATCCTATATAGGGTCACGGTGAGCCGGAGCCTATCCCGGAAACACGGAGCGTAAGGCAGGAATACACCCGACGACGGGACGCCGGTCCATCGCCGGGCATTGCGGGACAATTTTAGTCTGCGAGCCAATCAACCTATCCAGGAGCATGCTTTTGGACTGTGGGAGGAAACCGGAGTACCCGGCGAAAACCCACGCGGACACGGGGAGAGCATGCAAACTCCACACAGAAAGGCACCCGAGCCGAGAGATTCGAACCCGGGACCTTCTTGCTGTGAGGCGTCAGCGCTAACCACTGGGCTACCGCGCCGCCCTCCTCTTCATTTCATCATTTTAATCCTTGGCTGCCTTCAAAAACGGTCCAAGGTGTGCACGGTTTCGATGCTCTTAAGAGCTGCCCTTTCAGGATAGCCGAGTCTCGCATTCCTCCCCCTCTTCGCGACTTGTTTTGCTCTCATGCCTACAGCATGGGGTGGCATCGTTAGGTTTCATCCAACGTCGGAGGTGAAAACATCGCGACCGAGCAACTTTTGACATCGCGACCGAGCAACTTTTGACATCGCGACCGAGCAACTTTTGACATCGCGACCGAGCAACTTTTGACATCGCGACCGAGCAACTTTTAACATCGCGACCGAGCAACTTTTGACATCGCGACCGAGCAACTTTTGACATCGCGACCAAGCAACTTTTGACATCGCGACCGAGCAACTTTTGACATCGAGACCGAGCAACTTTTGACATCGCGACCGAGCAACTTTTGACATCGCGACCGAGCAACTAGAACGTTTTCGTGGACTGGCGGGGGCCCGGGGGCAAGCTTCATAGCTCATCTCATCTCATTGTCAGAAACAGCTTCGTCCTGTTGAGGGTCACGGTGAGCCGGAGCCTATCCCGGCAGACACAGGGCGCAAGGCAGGGATATACCCACGATGGGACGCCAGTTCATCACCGGGAATTGCGGGACAATTTAGTCTGCAAGCCAATTAACTTATGCAGTAGCATGTGTTTTGGACTGTGGGAGGAAACCGGAGTGCCCGGCGAAAACCCACGAGGACACGGGGAGAACATGCAAACTCCACACAGAAAGGCACCCGAGCCGAGATTCGAACCCGGGCCCTTCTTGCTGTGAGGCGACAGCGCTGCCCACTAGGCTACCGTGCCGCCCAGCTTCATAGCTACTCGTGACAAATCACAATAAGCCCTAATGCGAAGCTCGTCGCTTTTACGCTGGTGTCCGCAGACGCTGCCTCCTCATTTATTGATACGCTGCACACCTACCCAGTGCGAGTTTGTAATAACAAACATCTATTTTATAACGGAGGGACATCGATACTCCGAGCCTGCATGAGAACTCAATGTTTTCATTTGAAAGAGGCTAATGCAGCAGCCTCTGTTGCAATGAACCGTTTCGTGGGGGTCACGAGACGTTTCAGAATTGCGTGGGATCGTGAAACGACTGAAATTGGACCAATTAAGCTATGCACGTGTAATAGAAATGGGAAACCTTGAATTATTTGAATGTCTTACCAATATATATACGGGGAATATCTGCATTGTGCTAGTGTACAAATTAATACAATGTCAAATTTCAGTATATATGCAAAGGGCTGCTTTATTGGCATTGCCCGTATTCCGTGTGGGGAATAACGAGCAGACAATATTCACAGCTCACGAAGAAGCCACGCCACTCAACGAGGTGTCATCCCAACATGAGCAGTGGGGAGAACGCTAATTACTCCAGTAATTGAATACGACTGATCTGTAGTCATACAGACATGCAATTAACTGTGAGGACCTTTTTTAAATACATCAACGGTTGTTTTTGTTCGACTATAATTTTCCACTTTCGGGCCAAAGGTCAGCCCCTTCCCCCCCCCCCCCATTACTGCCTTCTCTGAGTTGTTTCTGTCCTAATCCCTCGATTGAATCCCTCCATCTCCTCCAGGGTCTTCCTCTGACGTTTGCTTCACTGCGGCCTCGCAGCTCACCGCACGTCACTCGCTGTCGCTGTCAAAAGAGCGAGTACCGCTCGGGAGTGAGGAACGGGGTGACGGCGAAAGTCAGCCGCGAGATGAGGCGGGCGACAGTCGCCAGCTCTCGAATGGCACGAGGTTGGAGAGGACACTCGGGCGCCACCTTCGCAGAGAGTGGCCTCGCGGAGAGAAGGGCGCCGCGTTCGATTTCCGGCTCGGGTGCGCACTGCACGGAGTTGGCGAGTTCTCCCCCGTGACCACCATGGGTTTTCACCGGGTACTCATGTTGCCTTCCACAGTGCATAAACATGCCGCTGAAAGCTACTGCCCAGCATAATTGGCTTCACTAAACTGCCCCAGGTGCCTTGTGATGGACTGGCATCCCATTTTGGGTAAAGCCTTAGCTTGCACCCTTTCGCTGCTGGGATATGCTCTGGCTCCCCACGACCCTTCATAGGATTAAGCACGTGCCAGTAGTAATAATAATAATAATAATTGCACTTCTAGAGCACTTTTCACCCGAGAGCACAAATGATGGGACACTCAAGAAAATGAGACGTATGCAGACAGTGCCCCTATATAAGAATGCGCAAGTGAGATTGCTGGCAAAGTTTCTGCTGTGTGCAGAAACCAAGAGCAGAGCCAATATAAGATTACAACAGGTTTTACCGTACCTGGCGATTATGCCGGTGTTAAGATCCCAAACACCACAATAGACACATTTTACAATGCGTCCAGTTTGAAAAAGCCACACATACTTGTGGCAAAGTATGCAAACAGGTAGCTTTGATAACCTATGCATTGTCCTTCAACTGACCGACCTTCACCTGGCAGTGGCTTCCTTTTGAGCCTATTTGCCGGTGTCAGTCGTTGCCAAAAGGCAGTCAGCTCAGGACAATGCAGTATCAATGCTTTCTAGCTTAGGTGGGGCTGTTAACGCTACGGGTACTTTTTGCCAGTATACATATATAAGATTACAACAGGTTTTACCGTATCTGGCGATTATGCGGGTGTTAAGATCTTAACACCTGCATCTTAACACCTGCATATTAACCCATGCATAATCGCCAGATACGGTAAAACCTGTTGTAATCTTATATATGTATACTGGCAAAAAAGTACCCATAGCAGAGCCAATGTCTTCAAAACGTTCCATTAGTTGTGAAGGCGCAGCAAAGGCAAACCAGTTACAGGCACGTCACGTTACGAAAGCCATCATATTCTCGGACAAAAAAAAAGGAAGGCAGGGAAATCAAAAGGGGGAAGGGAGCAATGATGGCTTTAGCAATTTTACACCCACGTGCAATATCCTGTTCCGTCGTGGCTGACTGACACGTGCACGGACCCAGCGCTTCTGCACGTGGAATAATGCCGTTCCATTAATCTCATGAGAAGCAATGGAGCTCTGGAAAGCGCCCTCGTTCGTATTCGTGCATGCGCGCTATTACTGTCGGACTGCGGTGGCCATATGCTCTATAGACAATAATAATAATAATAATACTTGCGTTTAGAGGGCGCTTTTCACCCGAAGGTCACAGAGCGCTGCACACGGCTGCGGAGAGAACGGCCACGCCAACGACAACGGCACTCGGTGTGGAGTTAAGTGCGGAAAACACAATTCTAAAACTCCGTGGCACTGCGTAGGGCTGCCACCTTACAGCAAAGAAGGCAGCCGGGTTCGATTCCCGGCTCGTGCGTCGACTTTCTCTGTGGAGTTGGCGTGTTTTTTACCCGAGTTCACACGGGTTTTCGCCTGGAACTCCGTTTTCCTCCCACAGTCTAAAAACAACCCGCCTAAGTTAATTGTCTTAATTGTCCGGCCCAGGTCGCCCCCCCCCCGGTGCTCTGATGTGTTGTAACTTCCTTTCGCCTCCGTGTTGTGGACAACGGTTAAAAAGAGCTACACAGCTAAACGGCTCGTTCTGGATGAAGTGCACAGACTGACTCGCTCGGTTTATACCTCAGCTGATAGAATGTCTAACAAACCTGGAGGAGAAGACTTGTTCATTGCGTGGTACTGGGGGTGAAGCTTGAAACACGCACTTCCTAGTATAGAATAAGCACTTTAATGTGGACGATTTGCTATTAAAGCACCGAATAATGGCTAAACACACATTCTGAACATCGGAGCATGTGATCAGTGTCCACATGTTGTGCTCAGTGAAGTGGGAGCAACTGGGACACCATCGATGTATAATGGAACAAGTGTTGTTGATTGCTTCGAAAAGCTGCTCTCTCGGGACAGTCGCGTCGATCGCTCCCTCTCTCTCTCTCTCTCCATCGCGACGTTTCGCCCTCACGCGTTCGATGCATCCTCAGGCGCTGTGTGAGGGGAAACGTCTCGATGGAGAGAGAGAGAGAGAGGGAGGGAGCGATCGACGCGGCTGTCCCGAGAGAGAGCAGCTTTTCGAAGCAATCATCATGCATCGAGCCGTGAAAACCTGCAATATTACACAAGTGTTGTTTTTAAATGTGCCGCACTGAGAGTACCCGGTTCGAATTATTTATTTCTCAAGTATTCATTACTCTTCTATAACTTCACAGAGCCAGCATCAATATTCCCAAAAAGGACATCCGTAGGAAATACGGTCAAAACAATCATGTCAGTAGAAAACTCTATTAACACGAGACGTCAGAAGAACGTGTTACAGGCTTGGAACAACGTTGCCAGTAAGGCGGGTAATCTGCCCGTGGTTCTAAAGAGGATGTTTCTATAACTCCTGGGTGCGTACGTGAGGTATTCACGTGGAGAAACGCACTCGTATGCAAGGTGCAGAAACTTATTGCGAAATACGCTGTGGATTTGATCTAAAATCAGAGAGAGCTTTTCAAGATGAGGGATCAACCTTGATTTTGCGCTGTGCCAGGTAGGACTGTTTCCCTTGAAGATATTGTTTGAGGTTTGTGTGGAGACCCCTGACCCTGGAGAATGAGTCAATCCCTCACTCCTGATGGTCTCACTTCTGGCCGCTTATTCACCCCGCTCAAGATGTTGGTGAAAATGAGTGTTCAGAGGAGAACACCGCACTCCTCATTTTTAGATATACATGCACAAGTGATGAGCCAGGATTTCTTATTGAGATCTTCGGCTCAGAAAATAAAAAAACAGGTTTGTTTTAAAACAGCCGAGCGCTCCAGAGAAGGGCTCTAATTTTGCATACACACGCCTGTGCACTCGGTGGCCCAGTGGGTAGCGCTGTCGCCTTAGCAAGAAGGTCCCGGGTTCGAATCTCGGCTCGGGTGCCTTTCTGTGTGAAGTTTGCGAGCTTCTCTCCCCGTGTCCGCGTGGGTTTTCGTCGAGCACTCCGGTTTCCTCCCACAGTCCAAAAACATGCTGCTGCATAGGTTAATTGGCTTGCAGACTAAATTGCCCGCAGGGCCCGGTGATGGACTGGCGTCCTATCATGGGAATATCCATCCTTTGCGCCGTGTGTCTGCCGGGATAGGCTCCGGCTCACCGCGACCGTGTACAGGACTAAGCGGTTTCTGACAATGAGATGAGATGAGACGCCTGTGCACCGTTGCTCGACATGGAGTTTCAACATCACCGCCACACATTTCATACGGACCGCTACAGCGCCCTCTGGTGGCATTACTGCCACGTTGATGCTTGCAACGTGCGAGGCGAAATATTACTCATTTCATCTCATTGTCAAAAAAACGCTTAGTCCTGCACAGGGTCGCGGTGAGCCGGAACCTATCCCGGTAGACACAGGGCGCAATGCAGGGATATACCCACGATGGGACGCCAGTCCATCGCCGGGCACTGCGGGTAATTTAGTCTGCAAGCCAATTAACCTATGCAACGGCATGTTTTATGGATTGTGTACCCGGCGAAATCCCACGCAGACACGGGGAGAACATTCAAACTCCACACAGAAAGGCACCCGAGCCGAGATTCGAACTCCGGACCGTATTGCTGTGTGATGACAGCGCTACCCACGGGGCCACCGCGCAGCCCTCCGAAATATTACGATTATTATTAATTATTGTTTTGCAGACGCCCTTATTCAGGGCGACCTGCATCATTATAGATGGGGCAACTCTTCAGAGCAACTCTCACACACAGTCGTAAAACTCTGCATTAATATATCGCAGCAACCATCTCCGGGCGGCGCGGTGGCCCAGTG
>JAZEWT010000002.1:6383801-6399738 GCA_036362905.1 Mordacia mordax
AGGCTCCGGCTCACCGTGACCCTATATAGGATTAAGCGGTTTCAGATAATGAGATGAGATGAGAGGTTTCAGATAATGAGATGAGATGAGCAACGATCTCCGAGCACAAGATGGGTGGGACCTGGGGAGGACTTGTGACGCGACTATGACGGGCCGTCCATCACGCGGGGGATGTAATTAATTAATTGTCTGTCCCCGCTGCATCCTGGAGAGGGTCGTGGTGAGCTGGAGCCTGTCCCGCCGGACACAGGTCACAAGGTAGGGCTGTACCCGGGATTTAGGTGCCAAGTTCACCGCAGGGTGCCCGGTTATCACCAGGCAAATTGACCAAGGCAGCAGCAGCAGCAGCAACAACGTGTCTTTGGACTCTGGGTGGAAACTATAGTGCCCGGCGAAAGCCCACACAAATCGGGGAGAGCATGCAAACTGCAGAGAAGGGCCCGAGGCAGGAGTCGAATCCGGGACCGTCTTGCTGCAGACAGAGAGATCAAGAGCAGAGAGTGGCTAGTCTTCTGAGGAGCACCCATCGAACAGCGAGTAAGCTCAGCACCTGGGGTGCCGAGGTCACCCTCTGCCTCCAGTATCCGAATCCTTGACTCCCGTCTGCACAACGTTCTCCTGCCCGCGCGTGAGGGCTCGTCTTCCTGTCACCCAGAGTCCTTTCTCGACCCACGAGTGTCTTAGGAAGGGCGGGCAAAAAAAAAGCCACTCTATTACTCGTGTTTATCCGTGCCTCATCGCTGGGATTTACTCAGCGATCTGCGAGGATAAACATGGATAACATGATCTATCTATAGCAAGGGTGAACAACGTATGACCTGCGGACCAGGTCCGACCCGGCAAAACTTTTATCCGGCCTGTGAAGAATCTAAAATAAAAATCAATTGGAGTGTAATATAAACTATTTGGTTGCTTTTTGGTCCACGTTAAAATACACTCGTGTTTGTGACAAAGGCCTAAATCGCTCTCGTCCGCTGTCAATGATTTGTGTGCCTGCAAGGGAAGGGGCATGCGGGGTGGGAGTGACGCTCGTGATATGTTTGTGGCCCTTTGTTGATGGCCCTTGTGAAATATAAGTTGTACAGCCCGTAAGACTGGTAGCGGCGGTGTCAAGATCGGCCTCTATGGAGGAGGATCGTGAAGGAGACTACGGGGCAGTTGGAGGTAGTCGCCCTCAACCAACAACGGGGTGACGCTCACAAGAACAAGCGGAGCGTCGGGCGGATAAAACAGGCATCATCGGGCTGACACTGACAATCAGGCTCAAAAGAAAGCCATGTTTGGTCTGGGCCAATCAGTTTGAAGGACAATGCATGTGTTATCAAAGCTTCCTGTTGGCATATTTTGCCACAAGTATGTGTGGCTTTTGCAAATTGGACACATTATGAAATGTGTCTATTTTGGTGTTTTAAGATCTTAACACCTGCATAATTGTCAGAAATGGTAAAAACCTGTTCTACTTATTACAAAACAGAGCAAATTGGCGCAGTTGGGAGCACAGGTGGTGCATCTGCCAGTCATCTCAGTCAGGAAGCTCATAACATCTGGGTCTGTCCCATGACCTTCTGTCGGCGAGCCTTGGACACTTGACGTGGCCACGGTGCATCTGGCCTCGCACAGGGGCCGTGTTGATGTCACTGCCACTTAGTGGCGGTTGTTGTACACAATGCGCGTTTGAAAGACTTAAGTCGTCAGCCTGATAAACCACATTCACGAGGTGTCGTGGTGAAACATGATTTACGCATCAATCCTGTTCCATTTGTTCAGTCGTGACGCGTGTGAATGACTGGGGAAAAGAAAAAGACATCACCTTGTCAAAGGCGATTACTTGAAGTAATAATTGATGAAGATAGGTCACTTGTTGTTAGGGAGACGTTGTCCTTGATCATAGTGCGGTACAGTTGTCTGCGTTCATACCCCCTTTCCGTGTGCATATACAATAGGGTTTGATGTAACAGAAAAAAAACACAATTACAACTCAATTGTGGCAATGCAGTCGGGACACAAAACATTTTAATCTATTTCAGTGGAGAGCAGAGCAAACACATTGCTTCAGACAATATTCATCTCATCTCATTGTCTGAAACCGCTTAGTCCTATACAGGGTCACGGTGAGCCGGAGCCTATCCCGGCAGACACAGGGCGCAAGGCAAGGATATACCGACGATGGGACGCAAGTCCATCGCCGGGCACTGCGGGGCAATTTAGCCTGTGAGCCAATTAACCTATGTAGCAGCATGCTTTTTGGACTGTGGGAGGAAACCGGAGTGCTCGGCGAAAACCCACGCGGACACGGGGAGAGCATGCAAACTCCACACAGAAAGGGACCCGAGCCGAGAGATTCGAACCCGGGACCTTCTTGCTGTGAGGCGACAGCGCTAACCACTGGGCCACCACGCCGCCCAATTTTAAAACAATTCAGAACAATTTTGATCGTGGAATAACAAGCGCTGTTCGCGCATTTCAACTTTTCTTTTGGCACTGGTATGAATCACCGTAAGGTCTACAACTCTTAAGACACAAAACACGTAACCAGATATAATGTATAAGAAATGGCGTAAAGGATTATTGACTTTGAGACTCATTTGTAAATGTAACACCTATACAACGCGTTCTGAAATTGAAAATACCAAAGGTAGTCCGCGTGGAGTTTGTGTGTTTCTCTCCCTCTCTCTCGCGCGCAGGTCTGCGCTGGATTTCCTGCGAGTAGTCCGGTTTCCTCCCACAACAGCAAAAAAAGCCCACTGAGTGATTGGCGTAATAGAGGAAAGCAGCGTCTAGCAGGTTGGCATGGGCCGACCGCCTGGCTACCACCTCCTCCCTCCGTGCGGTTTCCTCGCAATACCTCCGGGTGTTGTCCAGACGTGGAATTCGCACGCGTTTCAAGCACACAGTTATGTGCAGCGCTTTGTGACCCTCGGGTGAAAAGCGCTCCAGAAGTGCAATTATTATTATTAAACTTTGCGCACTGAACACGAGACTATGATTGCAAGTGGAATTAACACAAGTCGATGGCTGATAAAGGGACATTGTCTGGAATAAGGCGGCTGATGTTTACAATGCTCACAGGCAATGTGCAACAGATAAGGTAATATTTAAAATCCATGTTTTTTTTTTAAATACCATTTATCAAAGCAGGTAAGAGTGCAATGACATTCAAACAGCCACAAATTATTTTAGGGCGATTCACATTGCTTTTGAAATGCCACTTATTTGGAGGTGATTTTAAAACACGAGGTTGGTACTGTGAAAAGAGCACACGTTGATATACTCTTGTGAAATGTCACGTGACACTCGATGTTCATCTTCGACCAGTGTATTTGATGATTCGTTGCATAAATTGCTGGTTTGGAACACAACTTTCAGACTCAATGGCAAGGACATTGATTATTAAGCTACCTGGCAACCCCAATACCAAAGCAAGAAAATATAGTCACAAAAACACGTTCTAGTTTTAATTGCCTACATTTATTCAAGCACTTCATTTACAGTAGTTTACTTGGTGTCGCAATACGTTAAACTGGGGAGTTTATTACCATGGGTAACAAGAATAATAATAATGATTACACATACGATTGAACAATTTAACAAGGCAGAAATCACAGCTGCTGTTTTTGTGATAATCAATAATGTCCGCAAATGTAATTGGATGCACAGGGATCACATTGAAAATGTTTTCATGTGAATCAAACATCTCGTACTTAACTGGTCTTGTGATATCAGAACTAGTGCTTTAAGTTAAATATTGTAATAATTATAAGCAATGTGTTTTTATTACCCTGTAGTTCTATACCTTAAATGTTGGATTCAATATCAGATGTCCTCACAGGCTAGCATTTATCAACTCAGCTATATACATTAAGCATCAATTGGCATGCTAATTTATGCTAACACCAGAAGAAACATTGATTCAAATCCATAGGTAAGTTAGCGTCGTTCATCATTTCGATTGTTATCGCACAGAAAAGAAGCCGCAACGATGTACCATCGTGAGAGCAGAAACGCAGTGTGAAGTCCGCTGCATTCACATGTACAGAAAACATTCTCGCAATTGTCTTACTGCTTAACCGCAGATCAAATCACAGCAAGTTGGAAACAAGGCAAACGAGTTTCCTACCTGTGCTAACAAGTGAAATATGTTTTCAGCTACCGATGTAAGCATCTCATACCCAACACAGCAGCAAATGACTCATATTGCTAAAACACAGATTGTTGCCTTTAATTTACACTTCTTACAGATTAGAAAAAAACACATTCGTATTTTGCAGACGCAATTGTGTGCCTTTAAGTTCACGTTCAATAAGTATTTGAGAACTTTCATCAATACACAATTCCAAGCCTTGACATTTCAGTTTACAGCAAAGCATACGGCAGTGCAAACATTGTTTTTGAGCCATTCGCGCTTCTACATACAAGTTTGTGCGTTTTAAACGAACAGTCTATTAATGTGAAAAAGTATCCCTTGCATATCGTATCATGAAAATTATCTACTTTTATAATAGTGCATGAAACATCAGGTTACAAGACTTCATACTGGTAATGCCTTAAACGTGGTGATTAAGTTGAAAAAATAACACTAATAAAACAAGGTTATTTAATATTGGTGTTGGAGAATATTAAGCAATGAAATCGTAAAAAATTGCCAATAAAAGACACAATTTTGCATCCTAACAAGTTGTGCATAATTACGCACAATATGACAAGCAGGATTATAAAAAATGTGGCATAATGAATGAGAAATTAAAGTCATGCTTTCATTTGGATCACTTGATCACATTCTATATACTCAGAAAGGGGAAGACTACAGCGTTGGAATTGCAAATCATTGCCATTTCATAAAAAAAACCAGGTGCTACAAATGCCTTTTAAAAGGGTAATGCGCATGCTTTCGTTTAACCCATCACAACGTTGTTGGCATTTGACCGAAACGTGTCTTGACATTTACATTCCCGCGCACGTTTCACTCTAGGCAACACATTTACAACTTCTGAGATTCTCCACACACCTGGCACATCCAAAAGAGCCAAATGCCAAGCTCAAATTAGTTGCCGCAACCTAGTATGGGTGGTTTTAAGTTTGGCCACGTGTATCTGCCCTTATTGAACCATGCCTACGTGAACAAAATCAACGTAATGTCCTCATTCACAGCACAGTACTGGGGCTAAGCGGTGCACTTTAAATTTGCTAAGAAAAAAAAAACTTTCTCATCAAAGCAAATAAAAATGTATATTTATTGAAAGATGTTATTAGTTTAACGCAGTTTTTTTTTTGCAACAAAATTGGATGAATTCATAACCAAGGCCACTACTCCATATGGATGACACGTACAAGAAGAACAAGCTTACGTCAAAGGCTGTACAGCATCACTGGGAGGCAGTTTGCGTACCGTGAGCTTGATGTAGTGGTGACATGAATCTCTGAGATTGCTATTTCCAATTTCATCGGAGGCATAGCCAGAACAGAACAAACACAATGATTCCACAGGCAGGCTCTGCCCTGACTACAACCTCAATTTCCAAACATCACCTGCTATCTTTCTCCATGTGCCCAGTGACAATACCAATATAACTGTAGACGGGTTTTACTTGATAAAGATACTATGCATAACATGAACAGAAAGGCAAACGGGGCTTGATGGATTTTTCAAGAGGTACGCATTGAAGCCCTTTGAAGCCAATAGTGCAATTAGGCCCACATGTTTACCCCATTATGGAGACTGCAAACGTGGTGTAGAAACAACATTTCTGTTTGAATACAGGCCATTATATATTTATGTAGTTGGACTTGCAAATCACTGTCAGTTTCCTTTCATAACATACAAATATAACAATTTGTTATGACAATATGTAAATCCTTGGCAACATTCATAAATTATGGGTGAAGGTAATTTAGCATTTATTCTGAGAAATGCAAGCTTAGGCCAATAATCTTTAAGTAGGCAGACAACAGTAACTCAGTGTAATATTTAGAAGTACTTTTTAAAATATAGATTTTGATGCTGCTAAAATGTGCAGTTTTAAAATGAAGGAGTTAACAAAGCCACTTTTAAGCTGTGATCACAAGCTTCAGTTTAGTCACATCATTGTTAACAATACCTTTATCTTAATTAGGACACCCTGGACAGCAACTGTAATCCCATCCCGATGCACAGAGCGAGAGTAACAAGTTGCCTATTTGGGATAGCAAAGCGAGAACACGGGCAGTCTATTCGGTGCATGGGAACAGCTCAGATGTTTCAGCTGCAATCAAAAGTCTTTCATTTTTTTCTCGACAATACTTTTCTGCGAGCTCCAAACAGCCAAACATTACAAATATGCAATGTGGTAGCAACATGCGTGCGCACTAACACAACGCTGATGACAGCAGCACACACCGTCACAAAGATTGTTTTTCGGGAACCGTGGTAAATATTCGCAGTCCGTGCATTCCCTTGATCTCGTCTTTCAATGCCTGGAAAGTGAAACAAACGCACAGTTGCTACGTTATTTTAGCATCAAGACGCACTGCCAGTCAATGAAAATAAAACAAAAATCTAATGAACGCTTCGAGATGGAAACATAAGCTTTCTCGCCGATGAAATTTGTTGGTGAAAATAGTGTGATGCATCAGTTGCAAGCTGGGATAGAAGCCGGCATGTTTTACATTTAAAACAATCCGCGTTATATCATTCTGTTTGAACAGAAAATAGCACGTATTAGAACCTGTGTTGTGATAATAATTTGTGCAGTGCACTTGTGATATGCTTGAGTTTGCATTAAAGCAAATGTGAAGTCTGCTGTCATGACAGCCACTGTAATAAATTAAAATGCATTTTTTTAATTACTGGATGAAATGTGCTCTCCTGAGCTTACACTGTAGAATATTTATACTTGCAAGGTGGCTTTAATTATCAGTTGCTGTATGGGCTTTGCACCAAGGATCTTCAGAGCTAGTACATAAAGGCACAGACGTCACTGCTTTCATTCACCCAGCCTCTTCAAAGTATTGACATTGCTCACTGGCCTACACTAGATATGGCTAACACTGACAATCAGGATCAAAAGAAAGCCATGTCTGGTGTAGGTCAATCAGTTTAAGGGACAACGCATATGTTATCAAAGCTTCCTGTTTGCATATTTTGCCCCAAGTATGTGTGGCTTTTGCAAACTAGACACTTTGTGAAAGGTGTCTATTTTGGTGTTTTAAGATCTTAACACCTGTATTATTGCCAGAAATGGTAAAAAAACCCTTTTCGACTTGTTACATTGCCATACCCTCTTTAATCTTGATCGCTCAATGAACTACCAAAATCACGTGCTTTTCTTTGCAGTTGTCACGGTGTCTTCCCTATTCATCTGCTGTTGCGTCCATTCACAAACCGTGCCAATGACTCTGTTCAAGTCCAAACGCAGGACAAATGTCACAGAAGAGGTCAGTCTGCACTATGCTGTACTGCTTTATGCAAAATCGGGGTAATGAAGACAGTTTCACAACATGTCTGCAATCCACCAACTCAACTCTTGCCATACAATATATATTTTTTAAGCTAGGCCACGTAAAAAATATGTCGTAAACCCTCCTCCACCCGATACAGCCAATCAGGTTTTGCAACGTTAACGCAACGTCACGATTCCTTACTATCGCAGCACACCAACGCATTGGAGAGCAAACCAACAACATTAACACTGAAATTCGAGGTTTCGCTGATAATTCCAATAAGCGGCATCAGGTGCTTGCACCAATTTGAGACGAGCGGCTCCACCGTGCACCATCACCACTGGCCTCTGTTAAGCTCCACTATTTTATTTGCCCAAACAAAATCTATCTATGTTTTTATATTATTTTTATCTATATTTTGAATCATCAGCACCAGTCTGCCCTAGATTTATCCTCCCGATTTCATTTGCCAGTTTTCTCGTCTCTATACTCCCTGGATTGTTCTCGGCCAGTTGACGTCTGCTCCGAGCAGGCGCCTCGTTCGGCAATGTTCAATCGCGCCACCTCCTGCGCCATCCTCCAAAATTCAACACTCACTTCGGATCGGGGGCGGCGCGGTGGCCCAGTGGTTAGCGCTGTCGCCTCACATCAAGAAGGTCCCGGGTTCGAATCTCTCGGCTCCGGTGCCTTTCTGTGTGGAGTTTGCATGCTCTCCCCGTGTCCGCGTGGGTTTTTGCCGGGCACTCCAGTTTCCTCCCACAGTCCAAAAAGCGTGCTGCTGCATAGGTTAATTGGCTCGCAGGCTAAATTGCCCCGCAGTGCCCGGAGATGGACTAGCGTCTCATCGTCGGTATATCCTGGCCTTGCGCCCTGTGTCTGCCGGGATAGGCTCCGGCTCACCGCGACCCTGTATAGGACTTAGCGGTTTCAGACAATGAGATGAGATGAGACTTTGGATCGGACGCCCACACGCCCAAATACACTGCCTCTCATTAGCCCTGCTCGTTACGAGAGACACGCAGCCACGCCGTGACCGCGTGGCACACGGACCAGGCACACCGCTGTGTGATGCCAGCGACTGCCAAACAATTTTCCGCTGGAGTTTTGATTATAACTGGTGTTGCGATCTGTGTATCAGCAAGCAGACTCGATAATCAGTCAGCTTCACTTGAATTCCCTCGCCTTGCTTGTACAGCATTGTGATCTATGGGGATTGCGCCAGGGCGGGGGATAACGATGACGGAGCCTTTTACCAGGGACGATGATTGGTGGGCTGCTCGAAATCGGCCACGTTTGTTACTTGTGGCTGGGCTCGTACTGGATTAAGATCGGTTCACGAGGATCGGGGAGTTTAGCGAAAAGGTAGATACAGCGGGGACTTGGTAAGGGGGGGGGGGTGAGACAGGGACCCGAAGGGGGGATATTTTAGTGGAAACTTGAGAATCGTTCGAAGTTGCTGTCCGTGGAAAGCTTGGGTGACAATGCCCTCCCCGTGCAAGGCCGTGAGCGGTCTCCCGTAGACGATAGCGACAAAGCTCCTGCTATTCACCTCGCTTCGTTTGGGTCATTACACACGCACGCATTTATGCGACACGCTCGAACACGCAAGGCGGTGTCAATGGTAATGTCTCGTCTCATCTCACTGTCAGACAACGCTTAGTCCTGTGCAGGGTCGCGGTGAGCCGAAGCCTATCTCGCAGACACAGGGCGCAAGGCAGGGATATACCCACGATGGCACGCCAGTCCATCACCGGGCATTGTGGGCAATTTAGTCTGCAAGGTAATTTACCTATGAAGCAGCATGTTTTTTGGGCTGTGGGTGGAAACCGGAGTGTCCGGCGAAAACCCAGGCAGACACAGGGAGAGAACATGCAAACTCCACACAGAAAGGCACCCGAGCCAAGATTCGAACCCGGGACCTTCTTGCTGTGAGGTGACAGCGCTATCCACTGTGCCACCGTGCCATCCGTCGATGGTAATGTTTAAAATGAAATGCAGGTAACAGCACATGCCACGAGTGTGGGGAGGGGGGGAGGGAACAGACTCTCGGGGGCCCCCACCTGGTTGATCATGAGATGCTGCATCACCACCCGCTTTCCCCGAAACTCCTCCGCCTCCACGTGCACCTCGTACATGGCCCCACAGCCTCCTGCAGCGCACCGCGTGGCGCGCAGCCGCGACGTTTAACAAGAAAGCCAAGAACATTCATCTACGCATGCGTTTGTGTGTCCGCACTCAGCATACCGAGTTTGAATCCATCAAGAGCGCACATTTTATCTGCACAGCGCCGAGGCGTTTGTGTCTTATTTCAGTTTTACTTGGCACTTATTGATTACTGTGCCAAAAATGTAACACATTCAGCTTTACACGCCGACCGTTGCGTGACCATCAATCTTCTTAAACACTCTTCCGCATTCATCAGGAATAAATCCAGGTCAAAGCCAACATGTCAAGAGGAAAACTTGATCAAAAGATGTCAAAAGAATGTAACATGCTTGGCATAAGATTTCCTGTGGAGCAAATGCTCTGTTAGTATGTATAATGCTACAAGATGTAATGAGACATTTATGGAATATTAGAGAGATTTTTCAAGGCAATTAACGTCACTGCATGCAGATGCAACAGCCTGAATCATATTCAACAATAAACAAGAAAAAAGCAACTGCTGATGCATCAGAGGAATGTTGTAGACTTAAGCATATGATTAAAGTACCATGTAAATGTTTACATGTATATTCCAGATGTAAATTTTGTGAACGCAGCATGTGGGGCCCTCGTATAAAGTGGAATAATCTGCAGTTAATGGGGCATGTCTGACGACCACGCATAGCAGTAATTACGCAATTAAGTAACAGATACCCTTCTCACTAAGCAGGGCATTGTAAGAACACCAATATCGTTCTAAATATGAATAAAAAGGGACACAAATTTAACGCCCTTTTCTGCAATCCCACTGCCAGATGAGTCTATGCACCCTGGTTCTGTCACCTGGAGTTGTTTGACCATACTTCTCCATTCTGGTTCAGTGCTCTTGGCTGCAACCCACCTCCACCACCAAATTTGCTGTGGGTAGCAGCCAAGAGCAGGTCAGGTATCAATAGCCACCGACGTTAGCTATAACGTAGACTTTAACTTGGGTGGCCGAGTTTATAGCTCGGTGAGCCAACCTAATGCGCCACTGTTCCACCCCTGCACCCAGACACACATTACTGCGTATAGGGATGCAGCTTTTATATATATAGTATAAACATTGGAGTCGCCATCGGGAAGTCATGGGTTCGATCTGCCTGTGCAGCACGTGAAACAACGGTGCAGGTTCAGTAAATCCTTTGCCTGTCGGGTCGCCCAGCAGATTGAGAAGCTAGCCCAAAGCTAGACGATCACGTGCGGAGGGCAAAGTGTGGGCAACCGGACAACCCGTAAGGAAAGCCAAGCAAAATAGGGGGAGAGAACACACGAACTCCGCACAGAAATGCACCGGAGGCTGGGATCGGTACCGCTTCAGGCAGAACCTTGTGTGACGCGCGGACGTTACCACTGTACCACCCAGGTGTACAGGTAACCACGGGTTGGTGGGTTACCCCCCCTCCCAATAGTGGAGGTATTGGAGTAGAATTTCATGGCCTATGGTCTTCCTGATACCATTCAGTCCCTGGATAATTATTTGGTTGGAACCTCCCCCCCCCCTCCTCAGACTTGTTCACGAAGGGAGACCCGAGCAGGAATGTTTGAATTCAGCATAGCTCTGATTAGAAATCACTAAACCCTGCACACCACGATAAGATTATGGTCCATGGGGGCAGGAGGGGGCACCTTTACCTACTGACGCACGTCAGAACGAATGCGTCATTCGCACAGCCCATGGGGAGGCCCGGACTGGCGGGGGAATGGACGAGAGCTGCAGCAGCAGCAGCATCCTCACCGGAGACGTCGACCACGCGGACCTGCTTGGCGGTGGGGAACTTCTCGTGGAGGACGCCGGAGATCCGCGCCTCTCCCTCCGAGCCGGCCGAGCAAGCTCGCCGCAGCAGCCCAGCGCGCGCGCGCTCCTGCGGGAGGGCGCGCGGGAGGGAGGGAGGGCGTGGGTGAGCGGTGAGCGCGAGGGTTCAGAGCCGCGACCCGACCCCGTCAGCCTGTGACCTTTGCAAGCCAGTGGCAGCCTCCTCGTAAGACACGAGGCCTGGATACATTTGCAATGCGTGCTGCAGATCAACTGAATACTACAGGGTAGAGAGCGACCACGGTAAAGAGGCAATTGTACTTAAAGTTATTAAATCAGCATGTGATAATGATACGAATATTTGCATTTCTAGAATGCTTTTCACCCGGGGGTCACAAAGTGCTGCGCTGAGCTGTGGAGAGAAAGGCATGTCAACAACATTTGAAGGGCAAATCAAAAACAACATCTTTTTTTATTACACATCTGAGCTCTGGAGAAAACGGCATATCAACAACATCAAAGAAATAACAATAGCATTTTTAGAGCACTTTTCACCAGAGGATCACAAAGCGCTGCACAGAGCGGCGGAGAGAGCGGCACACCAACCACACTAGAACGGAAAATCAGCAACAACATTTTTTTTTAACCAATTAAAAGTAAAATAATGGCGATAAATCAGTGATGATTCAAAGCCACAGCGATTCCGTGAATCATAATATTGCTTCTAAAAGCTGCTCTTTTGGGATAGCCTCGTTAATCGCTCCTCCTCTCTCCTTCGCGACGTTTCGCCTCCCACGTTGAAGGCATCTTCAGGCGTTCTGTGTCGTCCAGTTACGTCAGTACTTCATAATTCATGGCCACATCTCAAATCATTGTCAGAAATCGCTAAGTCCTGCACAGGGTCGCGGTGAGCCGGAGCCTATCCCGGCAGACACAGGGTGCAAGGCAGTGATACACCCACGATGGGACGCCAGTCCATCACAGGGCACTGCGGGCAATTTAGTCTGCAAGCCAATTAACCTCTGCAGCAGCATGTGTTTTGGACTGTGGGAGGAAACCGGAGTGCCCGGCGAAAACCCACGCGGACACGGGGAGAACATGCAAACGCCACACAGAAAGGCACCCGAGCCGAGATTCGAACCCGGGACCTTCTTGCTGTGAGGCGACAGCGCTACTCACTGGGCCATCGTGCCGCCCTTTGATTGTGCAATCAGAAAGCAGACACAATTGATACTGAATCCAGTATCCAGTTCTGGCCGTTAAATTCATTCCTTAAAGCCAAGTAGCTGAACTTGTTTCGTGAAGTCCAGCATTAAACAGTTCAGCGCCTTTACTCAGTTGTTGTCATTGCTTGCAATCGATAGCAGGCCTGCTACGTGCAAGATAACATGCATTTTTAAATAATAATAATAATTGCATTTCTTGAGCGCTTTTCACCCGAGGGTCACAAAATGCTGTACAGAGCTGCGGACAGAACGGCACGTCAGCAACAACAACGACATAAGAACGAAAAATCAGCAACAGCAACATTTTTGACTACAGCACAAGGAGCTTTTTGAAGCAATGTTGCTTAAACGAGCAATGTATGTACATGCTTTGACTTACTGGGTCTCAACAACCAAGTTAGGCCAGTTAAATGGCTGTGACAAATTTAATCTACACAGCATCACTAGTCCAACCCGATGTGAATGGAAGGGGCTGTTAAGACTCTACTTCACCATACTGGTGAGTGCGGGTTGGTGAAATGGGGTGGGGGGCAAGACAGCAACTGTTGTTAAATGCCATCTATTGATTTTAACAATCCTCCCAGAGAGCTCTCACCGACACACATTATTTGGCGATGCTGGGTTAATAATGGAGCACGAACATCACTAAACCCACACCCCCAGTTTGCCTCCCAAAGTTGCAGATGATGTGAAAGCAAATGCACGCGTACACACTGTGAACATCCATGATCAATCCACTGCTGAATGCAGACCTCAAGCTATCGCCGTCTCTCGCAGCCCCGTGATGTAACACGAGTGCTAGTCTTGCCCGCAAATGCAGTATTGGCAAAGGAGACGTTTATCAGTGAAACTGACCCAATGGCTGGCGCTGGCTGCTCTTGTGAAATCGTTTTTTTTCTTCAGTTTGAGCAACTCAACGGGCTCTCTCATATCTCTCAATTATTAATTTTAGCGCAAACAGCGTCGGTAAATGAGTTCCATCCAACTCTCAAAGGCGTCGTCGTTACCAGCGGTGAGAGCTTGAAGGCCATCAGGGAGTCGCTAAAGTGGGCACGGGTCACCCAGAAGGGGGAATAGTTTGTATTTGTTCACAAGGGCATTTGTCACCGTCACGAAGCAGCCCCCCCCCTCCCGCCCGGGACTGTGGGGGGCGGGGAGACTTGGTGATCTGTCAGGACCTGCGCTGTCCACTGCTCTTGACGCGCCGTCCTCTCCGTAGTCTTGTGAAGCGCCGCTTTGTGACCCTCGGGTGAAAAGCGCTCTAGAAATACAATTATTATTATTATTGCTGCTCGTGCCATCAAAAAGTCCTGCTTCACTGGCAGCGCACCGCTCTGAAACCTCTGTCAGCCGAGACACCTTGCAGAGAACACAGGGATGAAGCCAAGAGAACAAGATTTGGGACAAAAAAAAAGTTGCTGTTGTCGATGTGCCGTTCATGCGTCGTTGTTGTTACGTTCTCTCCACAGCTCTGTGCAGCGCTTTGTAACCCTCGGGTGAAAAACGCTCCATAAGTGCAATCATTATTACGACGTTACATAACGTGTACTATTCCAACTGCAGGTGCCCCTCATTGTACAATCAGTAACGTGGGGTGGTCTCATCTCATCTCACTGAGCCTATCCCGGCAGACACAGGGCGCAAGGCAGGGATATACTCACGATGGGACGCCAGTCCATCACCGGGCACTGCAGGCAATTTAGTCTGCGAGCCAATTAACCTATGCAGCAGCATGTTTTTTTTTTGGCCAGTGGGAGAAAACCGGAGTGCCCGGCGAAAACCAACGCGGACACGTGGAGAGAGAACATGCAAACTCCACGTAGAAAGCAGCGCCCGAGCCGAGATTCGAACCCGGGCGCCTTCTTGCTGTGAGGAGGAGGCGACAGCGCTACCCGCTGGGCCACCGTGCCACGCGTGTGGCGGCGATCCTCTCTGTATAGCGGCGACCTTGAGCCGGGCGGTGGGAACTTGGGAACTTCACTCATCCTAATCCTGGTGCAGCGGCCCGTGCGGGGCCTTCACGCAATGTACCGGCTACTTTATCGCGCCTTTCGGGATAACGCGTTAACGCTTGATTGCACCGACGTCAATCGTCGATTGATTTCAATGACGCCGGCGGGCAGGAAGGCTCAGTGTCGCGGCTATTCCGAAAGAGCGACTCGAGGGCAAAGACTCCGTCACGCGTGCGGCCGTGACGGTTCAAGCACGTCACGACAACATGCACCGAACACGCCTGCCTGTGCATTCACACACTTTTTAAATATAATTAAGCGTGCAGCCACTGGCGGAGCGGACACGGGCAGTGCACACCCGACTGGCCTTCGAAGACACGTGCCTTCGTGCAGTACAACTGCGAGCACAGGTCACCGTATAGGCCTCTGGCGGCTGTGTGAACATCGCCACTGGGGAGACAAAGGCGGCCGGGCGTGATGCCGGTCACCCCCCTCCCCTCCTCCTCGTGTGCCGTGCCGGCCTTCACAGGGCGTTGCTTAACTCGCTGCCGGGCATCACGCGGCTACAGTCTGTGTACAGTAGCGCACGCACTCACGCACTCACTCACCAGCTGTGCGGACACCAAGCGCCGGATGGCGAACATCCTCGGCGCTCCTTGTCGAAGTGCGGGGCCACAGTGACTAAAAATTCAACGGCGAGAGGCGTTAAGCGCAGTACAAGGGCCGCCCGGCCATGAGCGGGGTCACTTTGACCGGCGAGGTGACCCCCAGAGGCGGCGGCCTCTCCACGAAGCCACCACCCCCACGTGGGGAGAAGGAGGGGAGGTCGTGTGACGTCATTCGCCAACCGAGCAGTCGGATGACGTCATTTGTCTGCTCGGTCGTGTGTGTGTTGTTGGGGCAGGCAGGCGGGGGGGGAGGTGTGCGCGCGCGGGTAATGACGTCGTCGCGCCGGCTCGTCGACTGCGCCGACGTCACCGCGCAAAAGGCGTCGCTCGATTATAATGATGGTGATGATTGGGCACTCGCAGGGCGCTTTTTCACCCGAGGGTCACAAAGCGCTGCGCAGAGATGCGGAGAGGACGGCTTGCGAACGACAAGAACGCCAGAGTACATGAATTAAAGTAAAATAATGCCTATAAATCAATGAAGGACGGAAAATAACGGATACAATAATTGATGAGGACAGTCGCGTCGATCGCTCCCTCTCTCGAAACTGCACATATATCGGGTGATGGATGTGGAGTTAATGTACAAAAACGTTGTGTTGACGTCATTGTACGATTTTTTTTAATGTCGTGATATCGATGAAATCCAGTTTTCTGGGTCAGGTCACGCAAAAAAAAATAGTGTCGTTAAACCCTCCACCACCCGACACGGCCAATTAGTAAGGTTTGTCACGT
>JAZEWT010000002.1:6420387-6431238 GCA_036362905.1 Mordacia mordax
CAGTCCAAAAAACATGCTGCTGCATCGGTTAATTGGCTTGCAGACTAAATTGCCTACAGTGCCCGGTTATGAACTGGCGTCCCATCGTGGGTATATCCCTGCCCTGCGCTCTGTGTCTGCCGGGATAGGCTCCAGCTCCTACGACCCTGTACTGGACTAAGCGGTTTCTGACAATGAGATGAAATTTGATAAGCAGCCTTCGTATTTGTGGAGCAAGGGACATTTATAATAATTTTCTAAAATAATAATAAATTACATTTTATTTAAGGTCTTTCACCCAGAGACTTGAAAACGCTGCAGAAAATAGAGGTGTGGGTGGAGGCAAGCACGCTGACAGCCGGCGCCAACATGCCCGACACTGCGTCACTGTGCATTACGATGGTATCAACCAATTAATAAGTTATTTTTTTTTAGTTGTGGAAGGAAATCGGAGAACCCCGAGGAAAGCCACGCAGAACAGGGGGAGAGCACACAAACTTCACACAAAAAAGGTGCCCGAGGCGGGAATCGAACCTCCTCGAGCCAGAAATTATTTCTATGAGGCTCAGATGTTACCATTGCATGGACACGCTGCCACCCAAATAAGCAATAACAATTTGGTTTCCTATGATCCTTCATAGGCCTCCGCTTGGTATGCGAATACAAATACACGTGAGTTTATGGGCTGGCTGCTGGCTGCTCCTGTCGACCCATACAAAGCCCCATGGAAAACCTCCTCGTTGTCAATGGGTCACATTTTTAAACGAGCGACGGTGCTTTGAGGAAATACCAATTTGTCACCGACTCTCGAAAACAAATGCTCCAAGCTTTGAAAGTCGCAGGTGCAGAGCACCGAGTGGGGCATCTGGTGGCATTACGGTCTCAAGTTGTGTGGGTTTTACAAGCGTCATGTGGAGAGGGGTTATAGTCTCCCAGGTCCGACCGGGAATGTTTGATGTGTCCACCTGCTTGCTTCAAGGTGGGATAGCGTCGGGGGGCGGGGGCTGGTGGGTTGTTGTGAGGAGGCAGTAGGAGGTGAGAGGCTGTTGTCTGTGGCATTCTTAACACTGGCGCTCTAACGGCAAGTGGAATTTATTATCACCACCATCGTCGCTAGCGTCATAATTTACTCTACTGTCACCACCGCCACTTTCACCACTTCCACCATCACCACGATTATCATCGTCAGTATCACTACCACTGTCATCATGATCTGCACACTGTAATCACTGCAGCTGGCGCTAACAGGGCTCAATGAGTCTAACAATCTAACAGGCATAGACTAGCAACCTTTAGAACAACACAATGCGATGATGTGTTGAGAATTATGTTTGTTTGTGTAAACACAACTATACAAGAGACATGAACACCGCTATGTCTGTTAAGCTCTGATCACTACACCCACTTGTATTCCCACCAAAGATCAAACACAAATATCCGCGTATTTCATTAATGGACTGCCGGGTCAAGTGCTATTAGCGAGCACCTATAAAGGCCATCACGATACACGAGAGGGAGAGTGGCCAGCGCCATGTACAGACGCCTTTTGTCTTTCCAGTGGCAGTGTTTGAGACGAAGTTGACCTAGGGGAGGCGTAGGACTAATTCAGAATTTCGTCACTGGCGTTGGCCGTCAGCGGGAATCAAACTTAGGTCACCAGGTTCACAGCAAATGTATCACCATTCTAATTATTATTAACACCACTACCGCTGTCATCATCTACACATCGACCACAATCACCACTACCAGCACGACTGGATTATATGAAACACAACTGTCACGTGAAAGTGTAAATAGAACATTGATCAAACACTGAAATGTAGTCTATGCACATAAATGTAAGTGATTTCACATGTGTTCATACCATACAAAGCAGTTACCCAACCATATCATTCCTCACCATATAAATCATTTAACAAGCGAGCCTTTGGCACTTTGAAAAAAAAACACCCACCGTAGGTGTTTTGTCCGAACATTCCACCACATTAGTGTTTCTTAAATAAGATGCTACGAATGCTGCTGGTATCTCAGAGTATAACCAAATACCCGCTGACCGTGAAAAATAATAATAATTCCTGGGCATTCGGTCAGATATTTAACTCGCTGATATCACCCGGGAGGGTGAACATTTTTATTGTTACTAAATTACACTCTATGACCAGTAAAATAAAATAATGTGATAAGCTCTTCAAATGTTTATCTCGTGGCATAACTCACTTTTATTGTCCGTGTAAAAGAAATTGTTATCGTTAAACTTTCATCTCTTTAGGTGGCATTAATGTCTGTCCAGGTCCGAATAATAAAATTGCAGAGGGCAGGGCGAGGTGTCTCGGATGGACACGTTCTGCCTGATGTAAGTGTTTGTGCGCGTGTCTCTGTGTTATCTCTTGACGTGTGGGGAGCGGTGGCCCAGCGGTTAGCGCAGCGCTGAGCTACAAACCCGGCAGATCCGAGTTCGAATCCCGCTCACGGCAAACACCAGTGACGATTTTCTGAATCGGTCCCCGGTCTCCCCTAAGTCGAGTCAGCCTCAAATGACTACCTAGTGCGGTGTGTAAACATTGCCACGAGGGAGACAAAGGCGGTCGAGCTTGGTGCTGGTCGTCTAACTCCTCGTGTGCCGTGCCGTGTCCATCTTCATAGGTGCTCGCTAACAGCACTTGACCTACAGATGTGGGTCTTTTTGTTGTCTCTTGACTCTACACTGTGTTTAGGCTATACAGGTTATCTTTATCTTTGTTATCGCTTATATTATCTCAAAGTCAAACTAGTATTGCACAGACAGAGCCCACAAAGACTAAATATCACGCATTGTAGGCTTTAAACGGGGCTATTGTGACTGGAGCGCTTTGTGACCCTCGGGTGAAAAGCCCTGCAGGAGAACAATTATTATTATTATTATCATCACTGCTGTGAGGGGAACCTGTGGACTCTGGTCTGGTGCGCAAGGGAAGGGCGGGGGTGGGTGCCCAGCACCACACTCTGACTCCATATAGTTGATGTTTACGTACTGCATCAGGTACTCATTTAAGGCTGGGTCAACCTAGGGGCGTGCAGGGCGGCGGGGGAGCAGAAGCGTTTTGATTTCACTCGGCACCGATATTAGCCATGCTCGGGAATGAAACTTAGGTTGCCGGGTTTGCGGCACGGTGCGTGAACCACTGCGCCACCGATTCGCACAGCCTCAAGGGCAATGACGAGCCACTGTTCACCACACAATGGCGGTGATGTCGCCATAGCGCTTGTGCCAGGCTAGGTGGACTAGAGACCATGGGAAGTGTCAGAGGCGCGCTGGCAGGAGGCGATAGGATCGTCGGTTCGCGTTGAATGACATTGATGATTGCTTCGAAAAGCTGCTCTCTCGGGACAGCTGCGTCGATCGCTCCCTCTCCTTCCTCCATCGCGACGTTTCGCCTCGCACGTTCGAGGCATCCTCAGGCGCTTCGTGCCTCTGACGTGTGAGGCGCAACGTCGCGATGGGGAGAGCGAGGGAGCGATCGACGCGGCTGTCCGGAGAGAGCAGATTTTGAAGAGCAATCATCATGCATCGAGCCGTGAAAAACCTACATCGTAAATGACGCCGGCAGATGCACCACCCAGAAGACACAAATACAGCCACGCAAAGACAGACACACTCCCACACAGGTAGTGAAAATATACATTACTGTTCATTATAAAGCGTCGCCGTTTAATGCGCTCTTTGGGAGTGGAGCGCTCGTAAAGTGAGCACGGCGTGGCCATCACATTATGTACACAATGCACCAGGTGTTCACCCGCTTTAAATGCGAAACCTAGGACAGGTTCGGTGAGCACTTGTAACCGACGTTGTGCATTGTTGTCAATCTAGAGATCAAAGGGAGGCTCGCTCACCGCCGCATCGCTCTTCCCAAATGTCGCGCACACACACACACACACACGCGCGCACGCACGCGCGTCGCTGATGCATAGCCCCCATAGAGCCCTTAACAGACTGGAGGGTCAACTCCTGTGAGTGGGCACCTAACGAAGGTCAGCACGGCATACGGAGGTTTGGGGGGGGGGGGGTTGGGGTCAGCACCACACCCGACCAACTTTGTCTCCCTAGCGCCGATTGGTGACGTTTATATAATGTGCCAGGCGTTAATTTAAGGCTGAGACGACCTGCGGGATAGCTGAGGACCGGTTCAGATAATCAGCACTGGTGTTGGTGACCGTGAGCGGGAACTCGAGCGTCATTCTATAATGATAATAACAATAAAAAATAACAAAATAAAATCGTAACCGCGTGCGCGTTCATATAACTCAGAGGCGTGCAGCCTCGCTCCTTTGTGAAAAGGAGACTCTTTAGGAGTTTTGTTTAACTAGCCGGCAATATTGTTTGGGATTTGGTTTTCGAATTGATTTGGGATTTGGTTTGGTTTGGCGGGTTGGTATCGCGACTCGCTA
This sequence comes from Mordacia mordax, assembly GCA_036362905.1. Lineage (NCBI taxonomy): Eukaryota > Metazoa > Chordata > Hyperoartia > Petromyzontiformes > Petromyzontidae > Mordacia > Mordacia mordax. The sequence goes on from JAZEWT010000002.1 coordinate 6,424,792, forward strand.
ACCGCTGCAACTGCTGCGTGCGCACGTGTGTGTAGGGGAAGACGGACACACAGACACACAGACAGGCACCCAGCTAGATTACACGAGTGGGTCTGATATGACAGGCAGAGTCTCCCTGCGTTCCAAAAAATAAACACGAAACCTACAGCAGACTGCGAGGAATGTGTGCGCGGTGGCCTCAGCCGCCTAATCAACGGAACAGGGCCGCGCTGCCGCTGGGAAGCACCGCATTCCAGGATGACAGATTAATAGCGGCGGATGACCCGCGAGGTGTTGGGGTCTGGTTTGGCGAGACCTCCACCAATCCTGCAGTTAATCACTGGGAGCAACGTCGACACGCACACGCACGCACGCACGCACACGCACGCAACAGCGCGCACCCGTCATAACGTTTTGAGAACCCGGCGTTCAAATGATTGCAAGCACAGACTTTCGTGCCCTCTGTTGCGTGGGTCTCCGATCGCAGTGGCGCGGGGAGTCGCAAATAGGTGGGGGTAGGGGAACGCAGCCAAACGGTAAACCAGCGCCAACATTTGCGAGACAATGCCTCCTTTGTATATTAAGATGTTATTGGACAAATAGCGAGTGGGGTTTTTTTTGCTATGGGAGAAAAGTGCAGTATGCGGGTGAAAACCCACGTGGCCACGGAGGGATCCCACAAATTCCACACAGAAAGGCGGCACCCGAGCCTGGAATCGACAACAGGACATTTCTTGCTGTCAGACGAGAGTGATACCACTGCACCACCGTGCCACGCGTGGTTCAACATGTTGTCCGACGTTTCGCCCCACGCCTCGGCAGCTTCTTCGGCTAAAACCGCCGGGCGTTCCCAGCACATACAACCCGACGACACATCAGAGGGGCTGTGCGGCACAGCCACGGAAAAACCCGTGCTGTAGGACGATTTATCTGCGCCCGGGCATTGTCACCCCCGTGGGTTCCTGCCCGGCGCGTTTCACAATGTAATGCGATACCAAGCATACGGATGCAGCGGCATCTCACGAGAACACTGCTGAAGGAGGCAAACGCGAAGATTATGAGGCTGTGGGTAGGAGCTGGCAAGTTGTTATGAAAAGGATTAGTGTGTGTGTGTGTAATAGCGGCTTTGTGACAGGCCTGTCATTACATCGGTGCGATGTGGTTTAATATTTAAGCAAATTAACACGCATTCTAGTCAGTCGTAATCGACCAACCTTTGAAAGCTACGTTGATCGCGGGGCATTTTCTTGCCAAACTTCACCACGCTTGTCAGTGTGGGCTGGCCAACAAGGGGGAGGGGAGGGTGCAACTTAAGGACCAACACCATCATCATCATCATCAAGAACAACATTGTCAACTCAGACCCAGACTTACAAGCAGCTGTGATCTATCTCCTCTCTCAGGTGTCACGATCTTATCGCCGCTTATCTCGGCTCGTCCCTCTCAGAGGCTCTTCTACGGCAGCCTGTCCATCACTAATGAACTCCATCACCGTCACACCTAGTGATTCTCAGCGTGCAAGGATAATGAGATGAAAACAATTCGTAACGAGAGCAGGTGCCATGCCTGGTCATGGACGAGACGGAGAGCCGCGAGGAAACTGCAGAGAGGGCGCGGAGCTGGAAGGCAGGCGATCGGTCGACTGGCGCCAATCCGCCAGACACCGCATCCTAAATTTTACATTGTTACTGCCCAAACAAGTGGTTATTTATCTACTGGCGGATTTTTTGTGTGGAGGAAACCGTAGCGCTCGGAGGAAATCCACGCAGAACAGGGTGGGAACACGCAACCCCCACACAGCAAGGCGCCCGAGGCAGGGATGCAACCGCTTCGGGCAGGATGGCCTTCCTTTGAAGTGCAGATGTTACCACTGCGCCACCCTGCCGCCCTTGCACTCGATCTAAGTACATTTGAGTTCCAAAACAGTCTAGAGTGACATCCACAGTTCTTGGATTTCTTCATTCGTATCGTGTGAATTGCTCTCAAGAGCGGCTCTTCAGAGCAGTTGTCATCCATCAAGCCGGGAAAGCTTGCGTCAATGCGTTCTTTTCTCTCTAACGCTCATTAAACATTTGACGTATTGCCGGCGTTTTCTCTCACCGTAATAACTTATCGCTGTAGACTTTGTCAAAGCGGTAAATTTATGAGCGCTTCTTTGCATCCACCAAAAATAAAATTGACATTCACTCAAGCATCTCAAGTCAGAATTTTGCTCGAAAACAGTTTTCACACTCAGATTTTCTTTATTTTTTAGTATGTAACAGGCATTCATAAGTGATAATTATTGACAAATGAATAATCATTAATGTGCTCGAAGACTGTGCAATACGACACGTATTACCGTATGTGGATTGTCTATTTGCATGTAGATAACGGAGAGAAATCTCCTATTCATTATTATTTATCAATAGCCGTGCGTGCTTCCGAACACACTCTGCGCAATATGACATTTATTATCCACGTGGAGTTTTTCTTTTTTTCTGCCACTACCTGAGGTTTAACGTCATCTCGTGCGTCGAGTCAGAGCAAAGACAGCGGCACACAAAGGAGCAGTTTGTAGAGGAGTGCTCTGAAGTTTTCTGACCTTTCCCGAGTGTTCCAAGCCAGCTTAGTGTCCCTTCCCATCGCTCGTGCCATCTCGCCTCTTCTCAAAGCCCCCTTCTGCTTTCAAAACGCGCACCTCTTCCATCCGTTTATCCTCATCCGCATCGAAGCAACAAATCAACAGGTTATTGATCCAGCGTCAGCAGAGTCTCCTTTCAGCTGGGTCGAAAGGAAACTTTAGAATATTCAGCCTTGATTAATATTTACAGCGCTTTATCAGTCCATTAGTGGATGAAATCCTCAGAATGACTTTTAGTCACGGGAGGTGTTGGTCATATTTCACCACGCTGGTCAGTGCAGCTTAGTGAAGGGTTGGCAGGGGAGGGTAGGTACTAGGATCTGTTGAGATATCACTCCTCACCAACACTTCTTCTTCTTGGTTCTACGTCGACACGGTGTCTACGTTGATTCCTAGTGGGGTTTTCATGGCTGTGGTCGCCGAGGTGACCGACTACTGCACGGTTTGCCAGGCCACGTGGAGGCCCCGCGATGCTCCAACGCGGGGCACTGGGGGACGATTTAACCGGCTGTCAGTTAACCTGGGCATGTTTTTTGGGACGGTGGGAGGAAACCGGAGTACCCAACGAAAACCCACGCGGACACGGGCAGAACTCGCAGACTGTACACAGAAAGGCACCCGAGCCGGGGAACTGAACCCGTGGCCTCCTTGCTGTGAGGCGACAGCGCTGCTCACTGGGCCACCGCGCCGCCCGCTTCACCAAGTCACCAATGCTAGTCGTGCCCGGTGACTAGCAGTGTCTGGTCGGCACGCTCACAGTGATGCATCCTCGGCGCCACCGAACCCCTCCATCCCATCCTCGTTCCTCTCACTGCACGCGGCGATTCCATGTAGAGGTGGAGGGGAACCGAAACGCGAATCTTATATATGTATACTGGCAAAAAAGTACCCATAGCGTTAACAGCCCCACCTAAGCTATAAAGCATTGATACTGCATTGTCCTGCGCTGACTGCCTTTTGGCAGCGACTGACACCGGCAAATAGGCTCAAAAGGAAGCCACTGCCAGGTGAAGGTCGGTCAGTTGAAGGACAATGCATGGGTTATCAAAGCTACCTGTTTGCATACTTTGCCACGAGTATGTGTGGCTTTTGCAAACTGGACGCATTGCAAAATGTGTCTATTTTGGTGTTTGGGATCTTAACACCTGCATAATCGCCAGATACGGTAAAACCTGTTGTAATCTTATATATGTATACTGGCAAAAAAGTACCCATAGCGTTACCAGGAGGATGGATGCGAGGATGACATTTCTTATCACTACGGTCGACTTGTGACCCCCCTCCCTTCCTACCTCCACCGTACTGAACGCTTCGGTCACTTTCTTACCGGTTCGTCGTACCGGACCGTACCGGCTTACTTGCACCTCTGTATTGACGTGATACCGGTGGAGACTCGTTCTCTCCCATCGTCCCGAGCGAAAGCTCTCGGCAAGGACCGACGATGATGGGGTCGACGTGCAGTAATTATTGACCCGTGCGAGTTCTTACGGCTCGCTGTATGAGAATGTTGTTCAGACAACGGAAAGCAACAAACAAACAAAAGGGCGTTGGCAGGAGACACAGGGCGATGTCCGTTGTGCGAGACTACTGACGGGACAGCAGCTAAAGGAGAAACTGAGTCCGAGGAGCGACCACTGTGGAGACGGAGCGATGAGTTCAGCTCATGCGCAAAGGGGAAGGATGAACAGTGGCAGCGCTGGACCGTCAGAGATGGCCACAGCAATGGGGCCTTCATCCAGCAGTTGATAGATGATGACTGTTGACGATGGCACCTGCAAGGAATCGCTGTTCAAAGCTGCTCTTTCGGAAGAGTCGTGCCGAGCGTTCCTCCTCTCCCCTTCACGATGTTTCGCCTGTCGTGTTGGAGGCATCACCAGGCTGTCCCGTTTTCGAGGAGGCGAAACGTCTCAAAGGAAAGTGGATGAACGCCCGACAAGGCTGCCTCGAGAACGTAGCGCGCTTCAGAGCGATGCCTTCTTCTGAAGCAACGCCGGGCAGTGACCGTTTCATGCTCCGATAATGGGGCGACTCCTGTCAAATGTCAATCAACCCCCGCTGCGTTCACAATCATCCAGCCTTCATTGCCAGGCAAGGCCACATTTCTGTACAATCGTCGCAAGTTTACGTGCGATCACTTGTGATGGGTGACACCGTTTCACTCCCCGAACTGCTGAGCCCCCACCCACTGTCGAGTCGAGTCGCTGCCTGGGATTTAAACCCACAATCTCAGCCGTGATGTCTCCCCGTGCGTGGTCACGGCCGCCGTGAGCTTCCGGAGCCTCGCGGCGAGTTCACAGGCACCCATATTGTCTCCCGCTCACAATGTGCAAAGAGCAGCAGGCATTGCTTTAGACGAGTGATCAGGTTTGGCTGCCGAGCGGGTGACACAATGGGGCGCACGTGTCACTGATGTCACAGTGAGCTCTCGCGGACGATGAGCTAAGTATGATGAAGCAATTGTTTGCGCGTGTCTGTTGATGTTGGTTGCCACGGCTCCACGTGTGAAAATTGCTCCTCAAGAGTCGTGCTTGCGGGGTCGTCGTGTCGAACGCGCCTCCTCTCTCCTTCGCGACGTTTCACATCCGACATTGAGTGCAATTCTAGTACACATGACGTGTGTTTTGCACATCACCAATACGCACAACACCGAGGCTTGTACGTCTGATGTCCATTTTGCTTCCCACTTAATGGTCATTATTCTTCAGCTTTAAATGACCTCTTTTGCACTGTCATTTACCCCCTTAGAGTTTAATTTATGCACAATTTGTTGCCGTGAGTTTATTTGCCATTTAGTCGTATGCGTCGTTGTGTTGGTCAGCTCACACCCTTGTTGTGTCGCAGGAATCCCGCATCTAGAGCTTGCAAGCTCACCGGGCACTTATTGCATGTAATAATTAACATCTCATCTCATCTCATTATCTGAAACCGCTTAATCCTATATAGGGTCACGGTGAAGCCGGAGCCTATCCCGGAAACACAGGGCGCAAGGCAGGAATACACCCGACGACGGGACGCCGGTCCATCGCCAAATAATTAACATAATAATAAAAAAAAATTCTTAAGCACTCTTGCGCTTTTATATGTGTCTGCGTGGGGGTTTCTGCTCGGTCCTGATGCCTCGAGATGCTTAACCGTGCTCACCCCTCCCTGCTGTACAACTGTTAAAAAGATCCACACAGCTCGACGGGTTCCCTGCAGCTCGAGTGAGAGCTGATTGGCCCAATGACGCAGCTCGTTTTGACGCCGGGCGACGCGTTCGCTGCGTTGTCCATCGCTGCCCCATCCATCCGCAGCCCCGGCACGCCGCTTATTATTCCGGCGGGACTCCACGCAGCGAGTGACGGCGCTCCAATAATCTGACGGCTCGACCGCGGCGCGGTCGAAAGAGTTGACCATTGTTGGGCGCAGTCACACGGTTAGCATTAAACAACCAGGCGGTGGGTGGTCCAGAGTGGCGGTGCGCAGCCGTAAACACACAATGCCCTTTATGTTTTTTTTGACCGCATTCAACAGGAAGAGGCTTTTTTTTGTGTGTGATGTCCTCAACCCAGAAGCCGCGTTTAACGAGAGCATCGTCCGCAAATGCCTTCTTAAAGTCGCTTGAAGGGTTTTCACTTTAAGAGGAAAAAAAAAACCCTTTTGCATCTCTAAGCGTTACGCGTCGTGGTTTTAGACGCAATCCCTGAAAAGGGCCCAATTAAGAAATAGGTTTAACAACATTAAAGAGGTGTTCCGCATGTGGCACGAACGTACATCTCATCTCATTGTCTGAAACCGCTTAGTCCTATACAGGGCCGCGGTGAGCCGGAGCCTATCCCGGCAGGCACAGGGCGCAAGGCAAGGAT
>JAZEWT010000002.1:6489871-6501963 GCA_036362905.1 Mordacia mordax
GCTTGACCTCGTCAGATCTTAGAAACTACCAAGCGTCAGGTCGAGGAATGGGCCCCTTGGCACCTGGCGCTGCCTACGCGAGGCCTGCGAGGCGCCGGGGGGCCTGTGCAGCATCGCAGTGGGGTCGCTCCACGCTCAGTTTTCAAGCTCGCTCGCAGACGAAGCTCGTGTCGGTTCGAGCCACACGCAGGTCACGGAGCAGACTTAATCCACCGGTGGAGGGAGCTTCACTGGTGGCAACCAAGCGTGCAATGTGCGCGCATTGTAAAGAAATTGCAGCATTGGTATTTGTGCCATTCCAGCCTTCAATCGGTCACTGGTTACTTATTTATTTAATCTGGAAGGAACGCTTAAGCTCTGCAGCTCTTTTTAACGGTTCGACAGCGGGGAGGTGTAAACAAGTTACGACATCTCAGGGCACCAGGAGCAACTTCGTCAGGACAATTAGCCTAGGCAGCATGTCTTTGGACTGTCAAGCGTGTTCCAGCCCTTGTTTGAGCAGTGACACACTGCTCAAAACAATCGTTCAGATTCCGCTACAGCACAGCGTTGTCTAAAACATAACCAGCTGCTCGTAAGCATTGGCATTCTGGCGTTTGCAATGTTTACTTTGTTAATTTGCTTGTGGCAGCTATTTTCGCAATCGCAGTTGCGTGTTTTTTTTTTAAAAGCGCATTGCCGATCAGACAGAGCGTCAATAATCGTGGTGCTGCAGTCACGCTCACCTCTGAAATCCGATTAAGTTCTGTTTAGTACCTGACGTGGGTCACGGCTCTTAGCGCGTCCAGTTGCTCGACGTGATGTCCGACGTTTATTTCGTAGCCTTGGCAGCAGCTCTGGTTCTGGCAAGCAATTATTACCGCCGGAAAGCAATCGCAACGAACTAATGGCTCTATTAAAATGTGCAGCGCTTTGTGACCCTCGGGTGAAAGGCACTTCATGGTCAGAAACCGCTAAGCCCTCTACAGGGTCGCGGTGAACCGGAGCATATCCCGGCAGACACAGGGCGCGAGGCAGGGATATACCGACGATGGGACGCCAGTCCGTCACCGGGCACTGCGGGCAATTTAGTCCACAAGCCAATTAAACCTATGCAGCAGCACGGTTTTTTTTTTGGACTGTGGGAGGAAACCGGAGTGCCCGGCGAAAACCCACGCGGACACCGGGAGAGAGAACATGCAAACTCCACACATCAAGGCACCCGAGCCGAGATTCTTACTGTGAGGCGACAGCGCTACCCACTGGGCCACCGTGCCGCCAACTCTATAACTGCAGTTTTTTTTATTGTTATCAAGAGAGCGCTAGACCAGCACACCCGGCAAGCATCCAGTTCAGGGCCCACCCACGGGAGGTCACATGAGGCGTGGAGGTTTCCTGCGCTTCTTCTGCACCAGTGGACAGGGATCAAGACACGACACTACGATACACTCAGCAGTCGGCTGCGGGAAAAGATTTGGCAGCCAATAGACACAACAACAAAGGGCTTTATCGACTTGCTGTTTTCAGAGTCCACGCACAAAGGGTATGATTAGGAATCTAGCCTGGGTGGACGGGACAGCGGTACAATTTGTGACCCCCCACGCGGTCCTTCCACACACGAACGGTTCCAAACACTGATAAGGAGAGTCTGAATGGATGGGCGCGGCATGGGTTTTCAGCAAGCGCATATTACGCCTGCCTCGAGAAGGCTGTGTGATATTAGAAGCACGGTCAGGAACATTTATCATCCGTTTTCTGATGTTGAGTCAATCTGTTATCGGTGCTGCGTTAGACCAGTAGCAGACGATTTGCAGGGACCGGTCACCGTTTTACGCGGAATATTAGTCACGTGTGCACCGATTCGTACCCACAGTTGTGCAAAGTGCACAGCAGCCTAAGCAGACCAGGCTAGGGTTGCCACCTGTCCAGTTTATCCCAGGATCATCCTCCTTCTCGAGGTGGCAGCTGTTGTGAGATATCTCTACCTTTTCACGGGACACGTTATTAATCACATTCTGGGTGTTTTCCAATGACACAGGACACAGTCCCACCTCGCTTACTCTCTTCATCCAATGTGCGATGTGTCCCTTATTGTTGTGCCTCTGGGGTGGCAACTCTAGATCATGTCATACATTCTGCACTCGTTTCTCTATAAACGACGCTGCAATTGATTACTTGCCCTGGTAAAGGGGCCTTGAGTAGAGTGAGCTTTTGAGGGTATTCAGTCTACTCTTCCACGATGACCAGATGTATTTGAACTGGTGGGTATGTCCACAATTTACTTAAACACACAAACCGTGTTTCTCTGTTATACATCTGGAAACTTCCACATTGTGAGTGTGAAACTTGAGAACTGGCACTGCTCGAGCCATGGCAACGTGATCCAAGAATTCCTGAAGCAATTTTTGCCCAGCAAGCTCGTAACTGGCTTCTGCTTTTCTCCATTCGCATCATGCCTGAAGGATGAATTCCAACAGTGTGGTGCCAAGCAGAGACCCTGCTCCTGCACAAGCCTGGCAAGGGTGCAAAACCAGCAGCGAACTACCGACCAATCTCATGGCTAAGTGTGAGTTATAAGAGGGACGAGCCTTACAGAGCATCTAATCAAAACTTGGCGATGGTGCAGTGTGGACAGCACAGGCCTCAGTAAATCACCTCATCAGCCCACACCTGCAGTCTGTCAATCAGGATGTAATTGGCCACAGGAGAGTGACAGCCTGCCTCCAACTTGGACCTGCGGGTTCTTTGGGACGATGACAAATGTCTCTGTGGACAAACGCAGGCTCCATGATGATGTTTTGACTCGTGCACATTAACGTTGCTTCCTGGTGGCCTTCAAGCTCTCACCCCTAGTTGATGACGAAGCCTCTGGATGAATGGAACTGTACGCCGAATCCGCATAGATTAAGTAAATAAATTAGCAAGTCGGTAACCATGTTCGCTGGTTAACTTTCAGCGGTTAATGGTATTGCAAGCAAAACTCTTTTAAGCACCCAGATTCACACTGCTGCACCGATGAGCGCTGATCCGCCACTGCAATGAAATTCACAAAGACAAGGACCCCACCTGGACCCATTCACATCATTGTGGTAAGCGCTGTTAGCGAGTAGCACCGACTACAGTGCCACGAGGGAGTGGGTGGCCAGCGACACACTCGGCTACCCCTCTATCCTGACAGCTGATGTTTACGCACTGCACCAAGTAGCCATTTCAGGCTGAGTCGATATAGAGGAGGCTCGGGAAAAAAAGCTTAGGTGGCACTCCCCATTTATCGTCGCCTGGGGAATTAAATCCATTGAGCAGATTCATAACGCTAAGCACTTCCCGTCGGGGCGGCACGGTGGCCCAGTGGGTAGCGCTGTCGCCTCACAGCAAGAAGGTCCCGGGTTCGAATCTCGGCTCAAGTGCCTTTCTGTGTGGAGTTTGCATGTTCTCTCCCCGTGTCCGCGTGGGTTTTCGCCGGGCACTCCGGTTTCCTCCCACAGTCCAAAAACATGCTGCTGCATAGGTTAATTAGCTTGCAGACTAAATTACCCGCAGTGCCCGGTGATGTACTGGCGTCCCATCGTGGGTATATCCCTGCCTTGCGCCCTGTGTCTGCCGGGACAGGCTCCGGCTCACCGCGACCCTGTACAGGACTAAGCGGTTTCTGACAATAATATGATGACGTGAGACCTCCCCACGCCCCCCCCATCTTCCCACACGCGCACACACACACACACACACAAAGGTGCACACACGACTCAGTGAATATGTTCAGCTGCCACCGGAAACCTCTTAAGACTCCTGCCTTGCTGCGGCGTAAAGCTGCCCACGAACTCAGGCGCAAAGCAGTGCTCCGTCGTGTGCCTTTATGGTCTGCAGTCGAAATGACCTTCGGCTGACGGACCCTGGCTGCAGAATATTTAAAAAACAAAACCCCTGTGCCTAAAGCGCACTTGGCGAGCCACCGAGCCACAGCGTGCAATGCGAACGGGCGTCGCATTCGACGCTATTAATAATGATGTGCGTTGGAACGTGATTTGTATCAACTTGACGCGCACTGCGAAAAAATTCCCGACAACATGAGCTTTTTTAAGAGGGCCAATGCAATACATCTGCGCGCACACGCCGCGGCAACTCAAACGGGAAGCAATAATAAAATGAGCACGATTTATGAGCAATAACGATTATGTAATTAATCGTCGTTTGATGATAAGCTGCCACTTCAAACGCGCGCGGTGTTCGCTCGCTCTGGCAGAGCGATGGAGAGCTACTGAGACGTGAGCATCTGCATGCAGAGAGGCATAGGAGTGGGCACACTGCGATCGTCTCACTGCGTCCTATATATATTAAGATGTTACTGGATAATTGGCGAGTGTTTTCGTTTTGCTTGGCAATGTTCATCTGTCAATACTCCTGTATGGGGCGGAGCCTATCCCGGCAGACACAGGTTGCAAGGCGGGGTTGTACCCAGGATGTGATGCCAGTACATCGCAGTGTACTGTTTTGGAGCAATTTACTCAGTAGTCCAATTAACCTAGGCAGCAGTGTGTTTTTGGAGGGTGGGTGGAAACCGGTGTACCCGGCGAAAACCCACGCGGACACGGGGAGAGAATTATGCAAGCGCGATGCATATGTGGTGATTTCAATATTATTAATAAAGGACAGAGCGTAGTGGCGTTACATTGATCGGCGCATTGCTCGATTAATCAGCGACCCAAGTTCGATTGCCGGCCACAGCTAGCGTCAGTGGCACCCAAACTGGTTTTGACTTCGCCGTGCTGAGCACTGCACTGTTCAGTGTGGTGAAGTATGGTCAAATATCCCATGAGCAACGTGTTACGGGGAGGCCATTATCTGTCGGTGAATTTCGATGTGTGGAAGATTATTTTATATGTTGTTTTAATAAGAAACAGTTGCTTGGAAATCTACTGTTTAATTAAGGTCATTCCACACTCAGTCAGTCAGGTTATCTGACCATACTTCACCATGCTGGTCCATGTAGATTTGTGTAGCCACAGCATGGTCTGCTTGTCGCTCATCACTGATGACGACTATGGTATGAGAATCTGGATTGTAAGCGCAGGAAGCTAATCATCACACCACGAATTCATCCAAGTAATTTAAATATCAATACTTGTTTATGTGTAGTATGAATAATTGTAATTTTAGCATATTGTTAAAGCTATTTGTTTTAGTGATTCACATATAGACCTCATATGGATCGTAAACTTATGGTACGGTGGGGTATGTGTGTTCCGCTGGAGTCCAACACTCCTGCTAGGGTCTAGAGTCTAGCTCCAGCTAGGGTTTCCCTTATATAAATAGATAGATGTTTATTATTACAGCAGGAAAAAATAACTAGTGAGTTCTTTACGGGATTCCTGCGTCACAACAGGTCTCATCTCATCTCATTGTCAGAAACCGCTTAGTCCTGTACAGGGTCGCTGTAAGCCGAAGCCTATCAGGCAGACACATGACGCAAGGCAGGGATATACCCACGATGGGACGCCAGTCAATCACCGGGCACTGCGGCTATTTAGTCTGCGAGCCAATTAACTTATGCAGCAGCATGTTTTTTGGACTCTGGAAGGAAACCGGAGTGCCCGGCGAAAACCCACGCGGACACGGGGAGAGAACATGCAAACTCCACACAGAAAGGCACCCGAGCCGAGATTCGAACCCGGGACAACAGGTCTGATAAATAGCAATTCCAAGACCCTCCGACTGAAGGAGGTTGGCGTCACGACGGACATCCAGTTGTAAAACTCCGCTCCAATAACCCCACCATTGGGGGGCCAACCGGCCAATCCGGGTAAATCTGTATGAGCGGCTCTCCAGGTTTACCTGGGTGCAAGCGAATGGCGGTCAGAGCGAAAATGTTGACGTGCGTCGACAGACGCTGAAGCGGTACTCGGGTTGAAGAGAAAATCATGTATCACTACGAATCTCATTTGAGTCAAAAAGTCATAGCGACCACAATGTTTTCACGGTTCTTATTGCCAGAGAACGACATTCATAATTCAACCACAATGCATAACCTGTTTGCATGTGCTACGAATATAGTTTGGAACCCACCGGGATGGGAGATAAATGTTTGATTGCTAACACAATGTCTGTTTCATGGCTTTTGGGTCTGAATCGTACAGCACTTTTCATTCACCACGTTTATTGAGATCGGAGTGGGGTTTTTTTTTTATCACGAGTTGGCACACACGCGGATTGGTCGATCCCTGCGTACATGAATGTTCTGTCTGCTATTACGTCTAAGATATGCCTCTGCCAATATTGCCTCCTCACATGTGCGTTGGATCAATGCTGGACAGTCCTTGGGTGGTTAAAGGCAGGGTTTCGGTGGTGATATGCCTGGGATGCTAACCACCATACCACAGTCGTTTGAATAATAATAATAATGTTGTGCACTTCTAGAGCGCATTTCACTCGAGGGTCACAAATCGCTGCACAGAGCTGTGCGGAGAATGGCTTGTCAACAACAATATCAGAGTCGATCGATAAAAAAGTGAAATGATGGCTATAATTCAATGAAGAACATAAAATAACTGATAAAATAATTTTTAAACTGGCAGGCATAGGTCTACAGCGAGTCATCATCCAAGCACAACAACAGTGAGCAGCATCAAAAGTCCCAGCCAGAGGACTTTAAGGCCTTACGTAATAAGTGAGTCTTGAGAAGAATATAATTTGGTGATTCTGTATTGGCAGCGGGCGGCACGGTAGCCCAGTGGGTAGCACTGTCACCTCACAGCAAGAAGGTCCCGGGTTCGAATCTCGGCCCTGGTGCCTTTCTGTGTGGCGTTTGCATGTTGTCCCCGTGTCCGCGTGGGTTTTCGCCGGGCACTCCGGTTTCCTCCCAGAGTCCAAAAAAAAAAAACCATGCTGCTGCATAGGTTAATTGGCTTGCCGACTAAATTTCCCGGTGATGAACTGGCGTCCCATCATGGGTATATCCCTGCCTTGCGCCCTGTCTGCCGGGAGAGGCTCTGGCTCACCGCGACCCTGTGCAGGACTAAGCGGATGTATTGGCAGCGGTGCCAAAGCAGCATCGCCAGACACTACCTCAAAATTACACGGCATTAAAAATGTGCTCTGACGAAGGGCCATTGCCTGAAACGTCATCGATCTAATGAATAACCCCAATGTTGGAAAGGTAACGGGCAAGCTTTCATCAAGCAGCAGTTTGATGAAGAGCTGTATAAGCTGCTCTTTTGGGATAGTCGTGTTGAGCATTCCTCCTATCTCCATCACGAGATTTCACCTCCCACGTGTGGGGGGGGGCCCTCTCATAAAGACGCCTGACGATGCTTCCAATGTGAGAGGCGAAACATCGCGACGGACAAAGGAGGAAAGCTCGACGTGGCCATCCTGAAAGAGCAGCTCTTGAGAGTAATTCTCAGCTGAATGCCGTACATTTCGCATTTAAATTACGAGTTCTAAAAAAAATTTTCGAGTCACTGCTGTAAACGCCACTATATAGATGAGATCTGACTATGTGTGAAATATTTCCCAGCAGGCACACTATGGCACATATGCTTAAATATTGTATTTTCTGAGAATCCGCTGTCAGTGCTGTATATTTTCTTTCTCTTAGGCTAATTAAAACAAAAAACCCATCATTCATCAATGGCGCAAGGACACAAGCAATATATTAAAAGATGCCTTCACCTCTTAACTCAGCAGATCCTCCCCCACGTAAATAAATACGAAATAAATAATTTTGCAAGATAAATAAATGTGCTGTATTTTACGACACCGTGTCATGACTCAACTGGTTATATTTTGTCATCATTTGATGATAGGATGTGGTTAAAGTGCATCCCCTCTCTTGGTATTATATACACAGATATGATCAGCCTTATAGGTTTCTAACTGGTAGGGGTGCTGATGGTCTGATCTAATGAGACGTTTTTAACCCAGGTTGGTGCTGGATAGCCACCAAGTGAGACACTTCTGGTGTCAAATTTGAAAAGCTGCACTTCTCGGCGATAATCACCGTGTAAGCAGTGAGCGCGATGCGGAACACTCACCTGTACCCGCTCAGTCACAGGGTCGCGGAGTGGCCAGAGCCCATCGTGGCAGGCGCAGGGCGCAAAGCAGGGCTATACCCAGCATGAGACGTCAGTCCATTGCAGGGCAGGGGGGTAAATCTAGTCAAATCCTAGGCAGAGGCACCCGAGCTGGGGACTGAACACGGGACCTCCTTGGCTGTGAGGTGGCAGCGCTACCTACCACGCCACCTTTATGCCCAAGACACTATAAGCGGATCCTATTATTTGTTTTAAACCGATCCTACTATTCACGATGGACAGCACATAAACACGTATAATAGGATGGATTTGCCACCACTTTCAGAGGAGTCCTGTTCTCCCTACGAGGACGCATCTTTAGGAATAATTCCTCATTCCTTAGCAACCACATTTGTGTTCAGCACTGCTCCTGGGTGACCTATTATCTGCAGTTAAATGCAGGTAACGGAACAACAAAAATCTATCAGCCAGCGACAGAAAGTTAGTACTGAAGACTGGTGATACAGAGAGGGGTTCCGGCAAGAGGAGGTTCAATGCGACGCGTGCTTGCCCAGTGCAGGATATTCCGCCACCAAACCCAGCCAGGAAAGATAATCCTATCTATGTGACAGCAGTCACGGTAGCAAGCATGGAAGAGCGATGAGAAAACAATTGAGCGACAGTGAGCGAGAGAGGTAGGCGCTGGGTTCCCTACCCCAGATACGACGACAGGATTCCAGCTTAGGCTGAAGCTGTGCTCTGTATGAGAATAATTATTGTTCAAAGTTAACGGAGGCTTTGTCACGGAAAAGAAAATCAAGCTGCTTCGAATCTTTCTTAACAAGATGAGTCCAACAGCGAATCTACGACAGGTTAGGTTACATTTCTGCGCCAAGCAGATGAATGATTTTACAATGGGGAAGAACATCAGTGTTAAATCTCATGGAAGGAACCGTGGATTTTGCCAATGTGGTCTTAACGTCGCTGAGTGTTTGTAATTGAACATCACGCGGTTATTGTCACCACAATCAACAATCGTCTCTCAGTCTGAGCAAGCTAAGCATCTGTTACCTTCAGCGTCTGATTTCATTGAGAAAACCGTGCCGTGCACCGTATCTGTAGGCGTGTGCGGCATATTGCGCGTGTAAGTCAACACGTCATTAACGAACAGAACAAACATACTGGAAAACAAACAGGTCCTTCTAGAATTGCAGTCAATGTTGAGGGTAGCAGATTGGCGACGATCAACTCACGTATGTGTTGATCTCTCAGATTGCCATGGAGTCTAAAATGTGTCAATTAGAGAGTGGATCGTGTGCAATATCGGACGCGATCAAATGCTTTCGCAATGTCACGGGCTATCATCGCTGAGATACCGTAAGCCAGAGAAGATCACGCAGTAGACCACGCTTGACGCACAGCAGGATGTAAATAATAATAATAATACATCTCATAACAAGATCACGACACTGAGAGATGGAGATTGTTGTTGATGGGATTTTATACTAAATAAACGATTCGCATAGGAGATGGATCGCCCTGTTTACGGATATTGGCAAGACCCCGAGATCATGTACAAGGTCGCAAGGGTTTGGGTTCCAAGAGTTGGTCCCAACTTGTTCCGAAGCTTACGGAGAGAAAACAAAACCTGGTTCATTTCAACTTGACAAATTATGTTTTATCTCTACTTTTAACGAAAATGGGGCACAACGAGAGGCCAAACGAGAGATCACAATCGGCGCTTTTGGAAGGTGCCGTGCGGCAGGTCTGGGCGACTGTGAAAACAGAGGTTTGTATTTAATTTCGCCTCGTGACGTGAGGCCCAAAAGCGCAATTTACAATGTGATGGGGAATAGGAAAATGTGTTAAAACAAAAAAAAACCCAGCTTCCGCTTCTACATAAGAATGCTGCCTTAAATAAGCATGGGTTGCCTCGCAAGAGTGATAAAGAAATGTATACGTAATGAAATGAAGTTGCGCTCATAACAATCGTCATAACAATTGGGTAGAAGATTCGGCAGTTGCAACGTGTATACACGTGGGTTATCATGCAGAATCGTATATTCATGTAAAATAATACATGTGAATGGGTTTTTCGTTCAAAAAAAAATATACTTGCCTCTAACGATGATTAATAAGTGTACCAACATGAGCCTCGTCTACACACGTCGATAAATTGACACATCATAGCAGAGTTCAACGCAGAAATGTAAGCCAGCTGTATTTTCAAAAGGGCAAACGAGATAAAGAAATATATATATATACAAACGTGACAAAAATTAAGTCATCCCACAAGGGATCATACCAAGCAAGAGATTAATTAAATTATTGCTCGGTGTATGTGTGTGCAGCATACGGGCTAGATCTATCAAACTCTGCATCAGTTTCTTCCCCTAAGCCATCAGGCCCCTTAATACCATGCTACCTCGTCCTTCTTCATCGTAACATGCAGGGCACATACGCTCCACCCCCCAGAGACAATTATTCACACCTGCACGTGCTTATTCATATCTGCATGTGCCACTTAAATCTACTTTAGTAAGTCTATATCGTCTGTATGTTTTGCTCTGCCCTGTTGAATGTGTATGCAGTCTTGTTTTGTTTCTTTGCACCGGGAACCACGAGAAACGTAATATTTTGTAATCGTATACGGATGGGATGACAATAAAGTTTATATATCTATGTACACATGATTGCCAAAAGTCTCACTGCAACCTTGTCGGATGCCAGTGGCTGGGAATTGACATTGCCCCAGCTGTAAGGTTTTTAACCTCTTCCAGACCACGGAGCAACAATATAAATGCATGTAGGCACTGGATGTGTGATGCGTGACTCTTGACCAATGTTACCAGGCAACCACATGTGGCTTTGATTACAGCGAGGGTGATTATTACAGCGTAAAAACAAAATATTCCTCTCCCCCCACGCCGTTGGATGAAAATCGCTCCTGTGCGTTAGTACTGGGTCCCCCACGGTCAAATAGATTGTGAAACCAGGGGGCATGAGTTACTTTGTGATGAATGTCCACATAATCCCATGAAGTCGTCTTCGAAGTTATTACGTCGGTCTGCGGTAGTGGGGATGCTCTTTATGGTAATCAGTAAGATGAATTCAATCAGGTTGGGTAAAACGACAGCAGGTGAACAAGACTTTACTCTTCTTAACAGGTTGAGGTTGGAATTATTGGCAGATAATCGTTGAAGTGCGTTGATGTAGGTTGTCACGGTTAGATTCATGAGAAATGCTCTGAAGAGTTGCTCTTTCAGGATAGTTGCGTCTGGCGCTTCTCATCTTTAGCGACGTTTCGCTCCCCACGCTGGATGAAGACTGATGATGTCTCAAACGTGGGAGAGCGAAAAGTAGCGAGGGAGAGAGGAGGAATGCCCGACACGGCTATCTCGAAAGAACACCAATTAAGAGCAATCTTCACATCACTTTACATTTATTAAGCGTTTCTCTGTAATGTAGGTAATGCAGAACTGTATATCTGAATAATTATCTAGGTGTCTGCTGTGCTGACCCAGGATCAAAGATTTAAACACTGCCTTCGTTTTACGGTAATTGTTGTACAAATGTTATTACTGTGTACAACTTGGATCATTTGTTAGCTGGCTAGTGAGCTTAATAATTTTTAAGATCTCTGGCGGCAGATCAACATTTTTCTGGAAGATTTACTCACAATCCCCAAGTTGCAACATTGTCTTCATTGTGTAAATAGTTGTAAGAACACAGTGTTCTTATAACAGGGGGAAACTGGGTTCGTATCTGGAAAAATGGACACAAACCATTGTGATGTAAACGATGATGATAACGGTGGTGAAAAAACACCGGTATGATCGAGGTGGTAGTGCACATTACTTCTGACAATGGTGATGGTAGTGGCCGATGTTAATCTTCATAGCGATGGTAATAACATTAACGGTTAGGATGATACTGGCGAAGGCAAATGAATATATTTTGTTTGGCGAAATATCTTGCTGGCGAATCCGTGATGATGGCGACTCTGCTGATGAGGGTCAAAATGTTCGCAACGATGACAGCGAAGGGCTGCACGGTGGCCCAGTGGTTAGCGTTGTCGCCTCACAGCAAGAAGGTCCCGGGTTCGAA
>JAZEWT010000002.1:6543442-6553691 GCA_036362905.1 Mordacia mordax
CCAAGGAAAAACGGAAATTCAAGATTTATGTTATTTTTATTAATGCTAATGAATTAATGATACATGTGTGCGCACAAGCGTTTTCCAAAAGCATGCAGGCGGGAGAGAAATTCGTGCAACAAATCAAGCGCTGTGCAAATACGGCATCGCCCTTGCGGTCGGTTCCGTTGAAAAATAGCGACGACGTGTCCGAGACACAAGTACGGATGTTGTATTTGGTGATTACCGTCAACGTTCACATCTTTAAGCGGCAATTGCGCACGCTGCTGAAGTTGCGGTCAGCGAAACGCGGTGTGGTTTACGCGCGCGCGCTATGGCTATGGGAATTGCAGTGACGTTTACGCACGTGGCTTTGTGTCGATACAGTAATGTAATGATGCCTGTCGAGGTTCACTGAAGCAACGCATCTGTGTGTGGCCGTGCTGTTCGTCTTTCCTGGTGGTCCCGAAACACTGGTGGAAATTCCACATTCCTATGGCAGGGCAAATTACGCATAGGGCAGCAAACCAGTGTTTAGTTCTCATCATTTGACTTAGCGGGCGGCGCGGTGGCCCAGTGGGTAGCGCTGACGCCTCACAGCAAGAAGGTCCCGGGTTCGAATCTCTCGGCTCGGGTGCCTTTCTGTGTGGAGTTTGCATGCTCTCCCCGTGTCCGCGTGGGTTTTCGCCGGGTACTCCGGTTTCCTCCCACAGTCCAAAAGCATGCTCCTGGATAGGTTGATTGGCTCGCAGACTAAAATTGTCCCGCAATGCCCGGCGATGGACTGGCGTCCCGTCGTCGGGTGTATTCCTGCCTTACGCCCTGTGTTTCCGGGATAGGCTCCGGCTCACCGTGACCCTATATAGGATTAAGCGGTTTCAGATAATGAGATGAGATGAGACATTTGACTTAGCTTGACAGGGCTGTACTTAAACTATTGATCCCACATACGTGATGCGGTTAAAACCAACCCTAGCCAGAGCTTGAACTTATGCTAACACAGTAGGGTATGTCAAATACTTGAGTCGAAAGGTTTGCTAAATTAACTCAATCAATGGCGAGGCAGTGTGGACACCTGTGTGTGTGTGTGTGTGTGGTGAGCGAGCATAGAAATCTGTTATGCCAGGTGTGGCCATTAGAGGTAATTGTATACATTGATGTACAGCCAATCTTCTATTACATCTATTGGCAACATCTGATTGTGGGAAATTGTAGAATGCCGTAATATATCACTTTGCGTGCTGTAAATAAAGTGTGCAAGCCTGCCGCGTGTTAAATGTACGTGCGAGCACGTGTGTGTGTGTGTGTTATGCGCGTTCGTGTGTGCGTATTGCATATGCATTACTATACACCTGCACAAACACGGTTATTCCCACACCTAGCGAGCGGCACTCCGACTGCCACAGGCAGTGTATAACATATCTGCTCCGGGTCTAAATGGGGATGTAAGACTGCGCGTACAACGTAATGCAATGTGGATTCATGCCAAGGCAAACTTGAACTAAATATAACAGCCATGCGTACACACTGCTCGAATGATAAGTGTAATTTGTGGCTGTTCACAAAATCAGATATGGAATTTAGAAAACTGTCAAAGGCTGAGCGTCTCTAAATTTGAACCTCTCTGAGCGTCACTTCAATGACACGGAGATCTCTATAATCCATTGTGATATCTTTTTTTTTAGAAATCGCTTCTTTTTTGGGTGATGTTACACGAATTAAAATGAAAACGCTGCTGACAAGCGTATATATGACAGGAAATATGTGGATTATACACACATGCATACTGGCAGAGTGCGTGATGCTCGACCATAAAACGACAAGCTCAAATCCCTGTCAGTTTTCAACTCACAAATCATTGTCCCTCTTGGGATAACAAAACGAATAACACTTGGTGGCGTGTCAGTGGTGGTTGTACACTGGAGAGACTAGCTCCTACTTTTAGAAAATGGAGCAGTGGTATAGTAGGATGTTTGTCGCATATCTTGCAGTACCAATGGGTGATTAACATCACAACAGTCGAAAAACTCAAGGCAATCAGTTGACTCATTAGCAATCTGAAATATGGATCATTGAGAACTATAAGAACACTGACACACACATATATAACACAACACACTTCAGCTCGACCACACAAGGCCTGAAGATGCCTCCTGCACAGGAGGTGAATTTTTCGCAAACAAGATTTGCAAATGCTCTCCATTGCTCTTCCGAAGGAGCGACTCTCAAAAGAAAACGTCATACATTACGGCGATTCGTCGACTCCTACAGCAACGCATCAGACACTTACGTAACGAAATCCGCTGATAAAATTATACACCATGTCTACGACCATATCACCCTGAATACGTGCGATCTCGGAAGCTAAGCAGGGTCGAGCCTGGTTAGTACTTGGATGGGAGACCGCCTGGGAATACCAGGTGTTGTAGGCTTCCCGGCGATGGACTGGCGTCCCATCGTCGGTATATCCTTGCCTTGCGCCCTGTGTCTGCCGGGATAGGCTCCGGCTTCACCGTGACCCTGTGTAGGACTAAGCGGTTTCAGACAATGAGATGAGATGAGATGAAATTGTACGCCGACCCCGCCACTCAAACATCACGCTGCGCCCACCTCGATGGGCGCTCGTTAACAGTGGGTCGTCCCTATCGGTGACTTAAGCCCCAGTGGAGAATCCGTGTCTCTCTGTCTGCGTCCACGTCTCGACAGCTTCGGGATGATCCACGACGGCGAGGGCAACGCGTGCAAGAAATCCGAGGGGAGCATCATGTCCCCAACGCTGGCGGGCAACAGCGGGGTGTTCACCTGGTCCGACTGCAGCCGCCAGTACCTGCACCGGTTCCTCAAGTGAGGCTCCTCGCGAGCGCGGAGGGTTCCTCCCTGCCCCGCAGATTCCCACGGCGGCAGTATGAAGAAGACGACCCCGTCGGGCGGCTGGGCACATTCCTTCACGGAATGTGTGCGCTGTCTTCTTACCCCTGTTCTGCGTGGCTTTGCTCTGGCTTTGCTCTGGCTTTATCGATTTCCTCCCACAACTAAACAGAAGCCCCTTTGCAATTTGTTGGCCCATAACATCATCGCCAGTGTCTGGTGTGTTGACTCCGGCTAACGGTGTGGTTGTCTCCCACCCCCCTCGCCTCTCTGCTGTTTCCTCGTTTAACCCTGAGTTGTTCTCCGTTCGAAGCCCTCGACACTAAACGGGTGCCGCTCTGCGCGCTGTAAAATTAACGCGCCGTTTTCTCCGCCAGCTCCCCGCAGGCCGCGTGCCTGAGCGACAGGCCCAAGGCCTCCTCGTTCTACCGTTTCCCCGAGCAGCTGCCAGGCCAGCTGTACGATGGAGACACGCAGTGCCGCTGGCTGTTCGGAGCCGTCGCGCGTATGTGCTCCGAGGGCAAGCGGGTGAGCGTACGGCAGCACCCTGCACACGGACATAGGTCCCCGGCGTGGAAGGTTGTGAGCATCAGTCGACCATCATTGATCGTCATCGTCCATCCTGTACAGGGTCGCAGAGGGGGGGGGGGGGGGGGTGCTGGAGCTAATCTCGGCAGACATGGGGGTGCGAGGTGGGGCTATACTCAGGATGTGACGCCGGTACATCGAAGGGCACTGGGAGCAATTTAGTCAGCGGCTCAATTAGCCTGGGCAGCAGAGTGACTTTGGACGGCGGGAGGTAATCGGGGCACCCAGCAAAAACCCACGCGGACACGAGGAGAACACACAAAACTCCACAGAGATAGGCACCCGAATCGGGAACCGAATCTGGGCCCATCTTGCTGTGAGATGACAGCGCTACTCGCTGCCCCACCTCGCTGCCCCACCTCGCTGCCCCACCTCGCTGCCCCACCTCGCTGCCCCACCTCGCTGCCCCACCGTTATTAATCCCAATAAGAGTTAAAATATCGGCCCCGATGCGATTATAATTGATTGGCGTTTTTGAAGGGTTGAAGATGCGCTTTGGTTTTGTTGCATGAAAACTTCTTCAATTTTTTTCCCACTCCAAGGTTATATTGTTACTTTTCTTCGTCTCATTTATTTATTGGAATTATTGGTCATTTTTCATCTCATCTCTCATCTCATTGTCAAAAACCGCTCAATGTTGCACAGGGTCGCGGTGAGCCGGAGCCTATCCCGGCAGACACAGGGCGCAAGGCAGGGATATACCCACGATCGGACGCCAGTCCATCACCGGGCATTGCTGGCAATTTAGTCTGCAAGTCAATTAACCTATGCAGAAGCATGTTTTTTGGACTGTGGGAGGAAACCAGAGTGCCCTGCAAAAACTCACACGGACACGGGGAGAAAACATGCAAACTCCCCACAGAAAGGCACCCGAGCCGAGATTCGAACCCGGGACTGTCTTGCTGTGAGGCGACAGCGCTACCCACTGGGCCACCGTGCTGCCTGGTCATGTTTCGACCGTGCAATTTTGTGCATTACTGTTAAATTTACGATCATGGTTATCGTTTCATCTTTGCACAAATTTCTGCCGTGAGATTGTTTATTTATCCGTTGAACTCACACGTTGTTGTATTGGTCAGTTATAACGTTTGTTTTGTTGTGGGAGTCTCGCATTTTTTAGAGCCTGCGCGTTCAGCGGCTACTTTCTGTTGTGAAAATAAACATCCATTTATCTGTCTCGAGGTGAAAGTAAACTGGTACAGTCCAGTACGACGTACCGGTAAGACAGTGGTTGGGGCCATCAGTGCGGTACAGGTTGGGAAGGGGGATTCATGATGCGACTACAGCGGCTTAAGTCCACTGTCACGCTGTTGGGGCAAGTCCTGTTAGTGAGCACCAATGAAGGCCGGCATGGCACACGAGAGAGTGGGTGGCCAGCACCACACCCGGCCACTTTTGTCTCCCCAGTGGAGATGTTTAGGCACTGGAACCATGCAATCAATTCAAGCCGAATCTACTTGGTGGGAGGCTCAGGACTAGTTCAGGTATCATTTGCCGCTGTTGTTAGCCAGAGACAGGAATCGAACTCAGGTGGCCGGGTACACTAATCACCTTCAGCAAGGTACACTAATCACCTCGCGTTCACTTGCCACATAGACATAGCATTAGCATGTCTCATCTCATTGTCTGAAACCGCTTAGTCCTATACATGGTCACGGTGAGCTCGGAGCCTATCCCGGAAGACACAGGGCGCAAGGCAGGGATACACCCACGATGGGACGCCAGTCCATCGCCGGGCACTGTGGGGCAATTTAGCCTGCGAGCCAATTAACCTATGCAGCAGCATGCTTTTTGGACTGTGGGAGGAAACCGGAGTGCCCGGCGAAAACCCACGCGGACACGGGGAGAGCATGCAAACTCCACACAGAAAGGCACCCGAGCCGAGAGATTCGAACCCGGGACCTTCTTGCTGTGAGGCGACAGCGCTAACCACTGGGCCACCGCACCGCCCGCATTCGCATGTGAATACACAAATATTACGTGTAAAGCACTTTAAATGTGTGACTAATGAAACACACACTATGGACAGTGTACGCTGTGCTCATTCACAAGCCTTTCCTGCTCACTGTGTGGCAGCAGAGCCGTTAAATTAGCCATGTGTCTCGGACGAGATGTGTATCTTACGAGAACTTCTGGCGCGTCGGGTGATGTGGATTATAAAGATTCAAAACTCTTGTTTCACCATTGTAAATATGCCGTGTCGCCTATTTTCAGCTCGCTCGCTAAAATATAATGGAAGTGGGTGGGGGTAACACCCACCCTCGTTTCTTCCTTGCCTTATGCACGCGCGCGGCCAATGCACGCTCTTAAAATCCAGCTAAATATACACAGCAATCGCACGAAATCTCATCTCATCTCATTATCTGAAACCGCTTAATCCTATATAGGGTCACGGAATCGCAGCATGCAAATAGACCTCCCTCTTAAAATTGCACGTCCGGTAATTTGACCGCTGTGAACCTGGAAGCTCGATGTTCATCTCAAAGCCGAGAGCGATCATGTGGTCAGTGTGGATGCAGTGGTCGAAGGTCTTGTGGTTGAACGTGACCTACATCGTGGGCGAGCGTTTGCCAGGCTCCGGCAGGTCAGCGGGACCCTCAGTATCGCACCGTCACACTGGGATCGGGTGGGAATTGGGGGGGCAGGATGAGGCGGGTTCCCCTCGCTTTTCATCCCACGGGGTGGGCGGCTAGCGAGCCGAGCTGACCTTTCCTCGAATATGCTTTCTGTGAGGATTGCAAAACTTATTGACAGCGCTTAAAAAAAAAAATATATAATCCGTGCCATTATGTTTTTGGCAATGGCTTAAAACGAATTAAAGAGAATAACAGCTCGCGTTACCAAGCGAACGTACATGCGAGCCTCGATACATTTCGTGCTTTGCGGCTCCGTCGGTGACTCGTACCGCACCGCGTGGCGATGCGCGTTACCTTCTCGCATGACGGACGAACTTGGCCTCGGGTTTGGCTCTTCCCGTAACGATACGCGGCATCCACACAGATGTCCGTGTGAGCGAGCGTTGAGCTTCTGCTCGAATGGGAGTTGGGAAATCGTGGCCCACCCATAGACAAACAAGGAGCACCAGATGCTCCCGATCAGGGGCTGATATACAGATTTAAAAATGGCGTCTTTTGAATTTTCTATTTTGCCGAAAAAACTTTGGAACGCATTGGGATTTTCGGTTGGCCGTTTGCCCCCAACGCTGGAGGAGTTAGAGAAGAATCGTACAGCCGGATATCCTTCTTAATGCCCTACCTCCTCTAGTCAGAGGTTCTTAAAATCGTTATTTATATGGAACCTCCACTCAGACCTGATCACGAGGATAGACCCAGGCAGGAGTGCTGGACTCCACAAAGTTACATAGCTCTGGGGTTTACTAGGACAGTAAAACCACGATAACATTATGATCTGTGGAGGGGATCATTTCCACCCTGTACCAACGTAAAATGTCTGCGTTCAGAGAATTGTGACGTTAACTGATGCGACGTTGCACGATATTTGGTGGGGATCGAGCGGAGGTGATGTCATGTCAGTGACGATGCTCTTGATTTCCAGAACACTCTCAAACTATGTTTTTTTTTTCCCCCCAGTATTGCATACTTGATGCTTGTGGTTGTTGGTAGAATTTTAAAAAGCATGGCCAGCACATTCCCAATAGACAGCATCCATTCGGAGCCCTGTTGGATGTGTGTAAGGTGTCAGGAGGAAACCAGATCGACTTGTGACAGAATACCTTTGCTTGAACATGAAGAAATGCTGCTGTCTTATTATTTTTTTTTAAAGACAGACTTTTTCTGTGCTGTCATCTTTCAGCGCCCGTTCAGTGACGTAAAACGCTCTATTGACTGAAGCTGTTCAAGACAAGAAAATACCAAAACATCTTTACCTTTGAGATTATTTGAATAGCGCAATCGCGATAAATGTTGAGCCATTCCATTTAGCCAAGAGTCGATTGAGATACACATCTCGCTTGCAAGAGATATAAAAACAATGCCGGCAGAAGGCGGAAGCGATAACTCACAGAAGTTAAAACAACAAGCACAAAGATTCCAGAGAAAACCGTAAACACTTTACAACACAATTTGAGCAACTGCACTTGACTCCAAAGCAACATCTTTACACACAACCGAGGCAATGCACGTAAAATCAAACAGAGTAAAAGCTTGATTTCAGCCAGCAGAGGCGAGAGCATGGCAGCAGTGAGAGAAACACAACTGAAGAAAATACATTAATTTCTTTTTTCATAAAACACCTGTAATGATCTTAAATTTAAAGGTGGGAACATCTTCTGAGCCTCAGAGCGAGGAATTGTTTTGTAAATTAATTTTGGTTTAGAAAGGAGGAAAGATACAACCCGTCAATTTTGGCCTCTTCATCCATTCTGGGCAGATGGTTTTGGAAGACGTTGAGTTCTCAAATGCCCTTAAGAGATGCTCTTCCTGCACAGCCATGTAGAGCGTTCCTCCTCTCTCCTTTGCGACGTTTCTCTTCCCACGCTGGCGGCATCATGCGTATCTGGATCAGAAGCTTGATGCTGCCTCCAATGTGGGAGGCGAAACGTCGCGACGGTGAGAGGGGTAACGCGTGACACGGCTGTACTGAGAGCGCGACTCTTTAAGAGCGATTCTCACACATTAACCTGTGAATACCACCATCAAGATGTGGGTCCGGTCGTATTTGACCCAACTTCAGACGAGCTGCCGATCGACTGACGGCCTAGCACCCAATCACAATGCCGACTGGACAGAGGTGGCCAGCGGCGATTTTCTAGTTATATGAACTGCCGCCCCTGGAGATTGGACCTGTGTTTCCCAAGTCCTGCGGGCGCTAACCAACATGCCTACGCGGCATGGGGATTCCACGTGGCAGAGAGGGAACCGAGATTAGGGTTTGGTGAAGTTGAGAAGGAAGATACTTCACACGCAACCGCTCCACGTGTAGAACCAACCGACTATTGAGTCGTGGTGGTGGTGGTGGTGGTGTGTGGGCGTGCGCGGTGGTAGTCGGGCTCGAACCGTTGAAAGCACGTGCTCCGCGAACTTTCAGTTATTCTTCTCTTCTTCCTCCTTTCAACTCCTTTATGCGGGGCAGGAAGTAAGGAGGTTTGAAGTGGCTGGGAAGCCTGCTGAGCTGGGCTATGCACCAAACCATAATTGACTGGCCCCTTGTTCTGTCGTCAAGAGCGGCGGCTGCCTGTTGCTGAACTGATGACTGGTTGTGTGCTCTCACGGTCCCATTCAGGCAATGTGTTCATCGCAGGTCAAAGGTCAAGGCTAAGTGCTCCCTTGTCAGACGAGTGTGGGGTAGTGCTTGTCTCCTTTGGTGGCCCTGAGCCAGCGGTGGAAATTCTACGTTACCATGGCCGTGAGCAGTCCACAGTACCCTTGTTAAAAGCTGTGGGAATCTTGCCAGAGTACATATGCTGAAAAATAGAAAAGGCATTACCCACTTTGGCAACAACACAGGTGTCAAATTGTATCATGGCAAACAGATTCTTTTTACAAGGTGTCAACATTGCAATAAATACACGTGTGTTTAAGTGTTTTTTTTTTAATGTGTTAACACCTGCATTAATGCGAGAAGGGATAAAGTTTTTTCCTCTTCTTTTTTTAGCCACTCTAGTAAGTTTTGCTTCTTTCCATTGCAATAAACATCTTGATTTCATTTGTATGTTTTAGTTAAAACCCGTACATAATGTGCCTATCTCCCAATGACCATGCGATGTAAGTTTGCTGGATTTCTGTGCACAATTTCTCGTAATATATCGCCTATATGCTTAAGCTGACAAAACCCTTGTGAAATATGTTAATTGGTTACATATTCCAGTATTATTTGAGCTCGCAGTTTCCTACAAGCCCTAAGTTGCACCCGCCTGTGAGGCTAGACCCTGTAAGTCATACGTACTGACTAGCGTGACTCAAATAGCACATTTCCTTGAATAATTGCTCGATAGTTATTTTTTTTTTCTCAATGCCAAAGTCTACAAATGTATTCAAGGTCCACACGTATTCAAGGAACAAGGCATTTTAAATACACCGTGCACTCACTGCACTTGGTTATGTATCAGATTTTTGTTTTACTTGTGCTGCGACGGATGCCTGAACAGTTGTTTAAACACGGGTGGCACAGTGAGTAGCGCTGCCACCTCACAGCAAGAAGGACCCAGGTTCGATTCCTGGCTCAGGTGCCTTTCTGTATGGGGACTGTGGTTCTCCCCGTGATCGTGTTGGTTTTTTGCAGGGTTCCCTGCTTTGTACCCACAACCCAAAAATATACCGATGCCTAGGTTATATGGCCTGCTCACCAAATTGCCCCCACTGACCTATGATAGACTGGCGTCCCATCACGTTTTGAACCTTGCGTTTGGCAGAACAGGTTTCGGCTCAATGCTACCCTCTACTGGACTAAGTGGGCACTGATAATGAATGAATGGCTTTAACACCGCTTGCTCGTGTGAAGAAGGCTCTCCGCTCGTGACCCAGAAGGCTGTCTCCACCGCCCCCACCGTGCGCACGTGCGCAGGACGTCTGCAAAGCGCTGTGGTGTCACCGAGACGGAAGGCACTGTGAGACCAAGTTCCTGCCCGCAGCCGAGGGCACCACATGTGGCAGCAACATGGTGAGGTTCTGAGAGACAAAGGGAGAGAGAGTGCCGCAGCTACGTGCAGGACCGGATGCATCATGGCCCGTCTTAGCGACTAACATCTGTCTCTCTGATGATTGCTTCGAAAAGCTGCTCTCTCGGGACAGCCGCGTCGATGGCTCTCTCTCCTCTCCTTGCGACGTTTCGCCTCACACGTTGGAGGCATCCTCAG
>JAZEWT010000002.1:6584016-6594633 GCA_036362905.1 Mordacia mordax
ACCGTGACCCTATATAGGATTAAGCGGTTTCAGATAATGAGCATGAGCATGAGGTTTCAGACAATGAGATGAGATGAGACTAAATTGCCTGCAGTAGCCGGTGTATAATTGGCGTCCCATCGTGGGTATATTCCTGTCTTGCGCCATGTGTCTGCCGGAATAGGCTCCATCTCACCCCCCCCCCCTGCGACCCTGTACAGGATGAATCGGGTATTGAGTCTGAATGAATGAAAGGTAATTTAATCTAGTGCAGCACCGGAGCCCTCTTGACGCCGTTAATATCTCAAGCATGCGGTTGCATTGCCATCTAGTGGGTGTTCTCTAAAGGAACGCAGCGCAGCACGGGGGCAGTGAATGGGCTGCGTGGTTCGAGATCCTCCTCACGTAAGATCGGAGGCAGCGGTGACCCGTCAAGATCATTCAGTCGGCATTCAGTCGAGTTTCATGAGAATGTTAATGAGTTCAGTTCTCCGGCCAATATTGCGGAGGCGAAGCATGTATTGGTTGCCCATAAAGAAGCGTAAAATATCTTTTAAACATCTATTAGCTTAAGTTTTAATTGTTTACGTCTTTCTGTCGTTTAGTGTCTTGGATTAGAAATGCTTTTTTGAAATTTCAAAAACATATCTCGCAATATATAGTCACATTTTACACTAGTATTGCATTGGAATATAATTTTGTAACCAGCCTAGAGATATATTCTCAGTAGGTTCGTTCAGGATTAAACAAGAGGTCAATGCACTGCTCTTACTGCCACTACAGCTCGGCCATCTGTCTCGGCGATTACCTCACTAAATAAACGCCACCACATTCGAGGTGAGATGGCGTTTTAAAAACAAACCAAACGGGTCATAATTCTGCTTGCTGTACTGCTACATACTGGCCTCGTCACCGATCGCTGAGTGTTGTTGGGTGTCTCATAGCAATGTAACGTTACGGACATGTATGCCACGATGCTGTCGAGAATTAAACACCATTGATCGTAGCCTTGTCCGTGGTGGTTTGCGTGTTCCAAGGAATCCTAGGGCTATGTCACTTGGAGTCCACCGCTCTTGCTAGGCTCTCCCTGGGTGAACACGTGTGCAGTTCAGCATTCCTGCGATGGCCTCCCTTGCTAACCAGGTGTAGTGGGAGGTTGCAGACAAATAACGAGCCGTAGATCCTCCGACTAAAAGATGTTGGCGTCAGGCAGGGCATTCGGCTGTAAAATTCTGCTCCAAATCCCCGACGAGTGCGGGGTGTGGGCGGGGTGCGACCACGGAACCCGGGTCAACCTTGACACCATGTAAACCGGGCAACGAATCCAGTTGAGGGCGGCGCGGTGAGACCCAGTGGTTAGCGCTGACGCCTCACAGCAAGAAGGTCCCGGGTTCGAATCTCTCGGCTCGGGTGCCTTTCTGTGTGGAGTTTGCATGCTCTCCCCGTGTCCGCGTGGGTTTTTGCCTGGCACTCCGGTTTCCTCCCACAGTCCAAAAGCATGCCCCTGGATAGGTTGATTGGCTCGCAAACTAAAATTGTCCCGCAATGCCCGGCGATGGACTGGCGTCCCGTCGTCGGGTGTATTCCTGCCTTACGCCCTGTGTTTCCGGGATAGGCTCCGGCTCACCGTGACCCTATATAGGATTAAGCGGTTTCAGATAATGAGAGGTTTCAGACAATGAGATGAGATGAGAATCTAGTTGTTTACAAACACTCCCTGTTCTTGAATTGAGCTGGCAAATCTTCGGCACCTGAATTCCCACCGTCCGTGTGACCGTCTCTCCCTCCCGGGCCCCCCGGCCCCCCGTCCATCCATCCGCGTCTCCTGCTTACCCCCACCCCACTCCACCTCCCCCAGTGCTCCGCGACGTGCGGGCCGGGCGTGCAGCGTCGCGCCGTGTCTTGCGGGGAGCGCGACGCCGGCGGCGCACTGCGCGAATCTCACGCCCGCCGCTGCCGCCATCTGCCCAAGCCTCCCGCCAGCACGGAGCGGTCCTGCCGCCTGGCGGCGTGCCCCGCCGCTCCTCACCCTCGCCCCCCTGCTCGATCGCCTCCTCAACCTCCTCCTCCTCATCCTCCTCCGCCTCCTCCTCCTCCTCGTCCCGCGGCGCAGCCGCGCGCACCGCCTCGGCCGGCCGAGCGGCAAAAGCTGGCGGCGCCACTGGGGGCCTCGGCGGATAAGGCGGTCACGAGCAACGCCATCCCGCAGTGGGACGCTGCCACGTGGTCTCAGGTGCGCACCGGCGAGATGCTGACACTGCTGCTTGTCCACCTATATGAGACTCTCTCCCGGTTTCATGGAACGGTTATAACTGGGCACCTTTTTTTTTTACCCGGTTTACAGATGGATGGACAAGGAGACAACATTTAACCTCATTGGTAAATATCGAGGTGTTAAGATATTCAAGGGGTGGCACGGTGGCCCAGTGAGAAGCGCTGTCGCCTCAGAGCAAGAAGGTCCCGGATTCGAATCTCGGCTCGGGTGCCTTTCTGTGTGGAGTTTGCATGCTCTCCCGTGTCCGCGTGGGTTTTCACCGGGCACTCCGGTTTCCTCCCACAGTCCAAAAAACATGCTGCTGCATAGGTTAATTGGCTTGCAGACTAAATTGCCCGCCGTGATGGACTAGCGTCCCATCTTGGGAATATCCCTGCCTTGCGCCCTGTGTCTGCCGGGATAGACTCTGGCTCACCACGACCCTGTACAGGACTAAGCGGTTTCTGACAATGAGATGAGATGAGAACATTTTCAAGCACAACATGGACTTTTTTTAAAGACATCAATTTTGAAATAAGCACACGTGCTTGTGGTGAAACATGCAACAAATGAGCTTTGATAATACAATCATTGTCCTTAAAACGAACCAACACCAGGCACAGCTTTACTAGTGTCCTTCTCTCACCAGTATTAGACTAAATGCACCGTTTATAAAAGCGTATTGTTTACATGTTTCACGTTGCGTG
This sequence comes from Mordacia mordax, assembly GCA_036362905.1. Taxonomy (NCBI): domain Eukaryota; kingdom Metazoa; phylum Chordata; class Hyperoartia; order Petromyzontiformes; family Petromyzontidae; genus Mordacia; species Mordacia mordax. Next base: position 6,586,957 of record JAZEWT010000002.1, read on the forward strand.
TGCAGTTATTACAGACTTGATGGCTTGTAAAAGGTATCTATTTTGTGTTTGAACATCTGAACACCTGCATTACATCCATAACAGATGAAGCTTTTTTCTCGACTAACATCCCCAGCAACTGTTCGTATTGACGGAGAGCTGCCACGATGGTTGACACGCACCGCTCGGTCCAGAGCTTCTAATACATGTCCCCACCGGCCTGTCTGGCGACCCTGCTTCAAGACACGTGGTCGATCTTTATAGGTCATATGTTGCGGGGTAAACTGCGACCCCCTTTTTTTGTTCCAAACGGGAGAGAGCAAGCTTAATATCCTCTAGAGCAGGGGTGCCCAATACGTCGATCGCGATCTACTGGTCGATCGCAAAGCTAGTGTGAGTAGATCGCATGGCATTTAATCGTCAGCCTATCATCCATCCTTACTATGACGTTTGTCACTTGATTGACGTACAGCGCAGCCGGTCTCATGGCCGGTCTGACCAATCTGACCTTATGCAAGGTATACCAACATATACGGTTCATATAAAGAATTCTCAATATATTTCTGAATGAATATATGTTCTGCAATTTTATAGTAGGTAGATCATTTTGACTCGGTCATTTTATAAGTAGCTCGCATGCTGAAAAAGTGTGTGAACCCCTGCTCTAGAGACATCCACTGGAGTTATCGGGTGTTGTTGTTGCCGGTTTTAAACGCCCGTGATCCAGTTTGACCTGGTCGCATCCCACGTGCGGGGACATTGGAGCAGTTTTTTGTGGGCATGTGCTCGCTGATTAATGGTTCAGTTCACAAGTCCCCATGGAGTTGCCGTCGCTGCCATTAATGATTGTGCGTTTCAATTTACGTCGGATTGGTCACACGTGTGCTGGGAACAGTGCTGCTGGACTCGGTGAGCTCTGCACACGGTTTCACAGTCTCATCTCATTGTCTGAAACCGCTTAGTCCTATACAGGGTCACGGTGAAGCCGGAGCCTATCCCGGCAGACACAGGGCGCAAGGCAAGGACATACCGACGATGGGACGCCAGTCCATCGCCGGGCACTGCGGGGCAATTTAGCCTGCGAGCCAATCAACCTATGTAGCAGCATGCTTTTTGGACTGTGGGAGGAAACCGGAGTGCCCGGCGAAAACCCACGCGGACACGGGGAGAGCATGCAAACTCCACACAGAAAGGCACCCGAGCCGAGAGATTCGAACCCGGGACCTTCTTGCTGTGAGGCGACAGCGCTAACCACTGGGCCACCGCGCCGCCCCGGTTTCACAGTTTCAAATATATATATACATGACTCGCGGGGAACCGCTTTCTGGCATTAATGAACTGTTGTTTGTTGTGGTGTGCGGAACAAAACGGGAGATTCCTCCCAGCGGTGATTGCTACATTGGAACATCAATAGAGTCACCTGCATTGCACATCACGGGGTCTGCTGTGCTCTGCAGCACACTTTTTTTCAAGGTCATTAATTGCTGCCTCAGATCCATCGTCCGTTTCTCTCACCCCTTGTGATTTAATTTAAACACACAGACGTGACTGCCCTTAACGAAAGTGATTGAAGTAAAAAAAAATATCCGTGCTCAGGTAAGATGAACGTTGGGTGGTGCTTGTGTCTGAGTAAGCCTAAAAGCCAGTAGGAGATTTCAGGTTCCTAGGGTGAGTGCTGGTCTCTCCATACGTCAACCGCTCTTCTCACACAACGCTACTTATTTTATTCACCCCAAGGGAATGAGGAGCAGAGTTGGTTCTCAATCTGATTGAGACTGCAACTCATATTTGTAAAGTTGCAAAACTCTAATCGTAGCAGCCTCACAGCAAGCATTCCCGGCTTCAGTTGCCAGCTCAGGAGTCTTTCTGTCGGAAGTTTGCACTTCCTCCCCTTATCAACAGGAGTATTCGCTGAGTACTCCGGTTTCTTCCCACAGTCCAAGGCGTGCTGCCCAGATTAGTTGGCTTGACTAAATTGTCCTTGGTTCCCTGTGAGGCAGACATGCGTCGCCGTCTCGCTGCACTCGACGACATCAGAACGACAAATCGGCAACGATAACATGTTTGGGTTGGTTTTATTTTTTTACAAATCCGAGCTGTGAAAAGAACGGCATGTCAACAACAACATCAGGACAGTTCAACTAAAAGTCAAATAATAACAATAAATTATAGGCCATAAAATGAGCAATATAAAAAACGAAACTAATTCTTTAACAAAGAAGGAATAAATGTTCCCGAGTAGGCATAGGTCGACAGAGAGCCATCATCCCGGCACAACAACATTGAGCCGCATCAACAGTCCTAACCAGGAGGCTTGGAAGCCTTTCGGAACACGTGAGTCTTGAGACGAGATTTGAAGATGCCCACCGACTCAGCTGATCGAAGCTTCAACGAGAGGGCATTGCAGAGTCTGGGAGCAGCGCGCAAGATGGCTCTGTCACCCATCGCATGGAGGTGCGATCTGGGCACATGGAGCCAGCCCGTATTTGAGGATCGAAGTGATCGGGTTGAGGAGGATGCTTCAAATAGGTCACGGATGTATGTCGAAGTGGCACCAGTGTCGGAGCATCGCCAGTGAGAGCCTTGTAGGTGAGGAGCATCTTGAATACAATCCTGTATTTAATGGTAAACAGTGGAGAGACATCAGTACTGGGAATATGTGATCGTGGATGGGTGCGCGAGTGAGGACTCTGGCAGCCGCATTCTGCACACGTCGGAGACGATTGATCAGGTAGGCAGGGGTGCCAGGGAGGAGTGCATTCCAGTAATTGATTCTTGAGGAGATGAAGATGTGTATTTGCTTCTCAGCATCAGAGGGTGACAAGATGTTGCGCTGTCTTGCTATATTTCTGAGATGGAAATAGGCTACCTTCGTCAGCTTGTGGATGTGTGTCTCGAAGCTGAGTGAGGACTCAAGAGTCACACTTAGATTCCAGACTGCCTTGGCAACTTCAATGGTCTGGTCGTCAAGTATCATTTGGATAGGTTCAGCCTTGGACAATTGGTGCGGGGTTCCGTCAAGCAAAACCTCTGTTTTATCGACATATAGTTTTAGGAAATTTGAATTTAGACAGGCCTTCACAGTTGACAGTGACGATGACGCGCAATGACCAGACGCATTGATGGATGGCTTTGCGTGGATATAGATCTGGATGTCATCGGCATAGCAATGGTAGCTGAGATTGAGGCTGTGGAGGACACGGCCCAGAGGTTGTACGTAGATGCTGAAGAGTGGGCCGAGAACTGATCCCTGAGGAACCTCAGACAAAACAGGATGGATTTCTGAGTTTTGTCCTCCGAGGCTGATGAACTGCTTTTGATCGGAGAGGTAGGAGCTCAGCCAATGCAGGGCACAGTCAGAGACCCCAATACCTTCCAGTCGCTCAAGTAAGATTGTGTGGTCAACGGTATCAAAGGCAGCGCTCAGGTCCAGGAGGACAAGAATACTTGACAAATCTTAATCAGCAGCGACGAGTAGGTCATTAACTACTTTGACCAGAGCAGTTTCAGTACTATGGCCGAAGCTGAACCCAGATTGGAAGGGATCATGAAGGTCATTGTTGAGGACATGTTTCTGGAGTTGCACGGCTATTGCATGCTCAAGGACCATAGAGAGGAATTGTAGATTTGAGATGGGGAGATTATTATCAGGGATGTTGCAATCGAGGCCAGGTTTTTTTTTAAACAGAGGGGTTACCGCGGCACATTTGAATAGTGGGGGAACGATGCCAGAGCGAAGGGAGTTATTAAAGAGATTAGTGATGGATAATTTTGGATGGGAAGGGGTCCGGGGAGCAGTTTGTGGGCCGAGATCTGGTAATTAGAAAAGAGACATCGGATTCTGTTAACTGAGAAAATTCCAGGAGTTTTGAGGTCGACGTAGGCGGAGGAACATTTATTGAGGTATTGGTTGGTGTTTGAGGCTGGGTAGAAATACGGTGGGCTTCAGTTTTTTTTCTGAGAAAATTTGAATCAACTGATCAGCCTGAACTTTATTAGTGAAGAGAGGTGAGGGCGAGTGACTGGTTGGACGAAGGAGCTGATTAATGGTAGAGCAAAGAATCTTGAGCTTGTCGCAGTTATCAGCCAGGTAGATGGAAAATTTGTTAAACCTGCTTTGTGCCCTATGTCTGCCAGGAAAGACTCTGGCTTCAATATCACGAATGGCTCAAGAAACTTGAGCAAGCAAAAACTTCATAGAAATGCGATTATAAAGTACCATCAACACAATTATAATATACTGAAGCCTCATTTGTTGGAGACTAAAGGACAGATTAATATGTGAAATATTTGGACGTTGAATAATAAATAATATTGTTTCTTTTAACTTTAAAAAAAGCTGTTTGCACCCAAAGGTCGCAAAGGGCTGTGCAACACGAAGGTTGTGGAAATAAATAAATAAATAAGCATACACCATGTAGGCGAATAGTGATTACATGAAATTAAATAAAATGCCAACTAATTCCATACACCTTTTGGAACAGGACCCTTATGTGAACCTTGTTTAGAAAATAGTGGTTACACCACTCTGCACATATAGGTCACTGCACAAATATAAAGCGCGCACTGCTTTACTGCAAGCGAGCGAAAGTAAGATTGTAATGAAAGCTCAGATTCTCGAACATCCATTGAAAACGCCAGTTACACGACACAACCACACAGGGGGTTGGTGGTTAATCGGTCAGGTCGGATATGTGGCACTGTACGGCATAAAAGCATGCAATTGAACTGATACGGGCAAAACCATCAAATTTACCGCATTTATGCATAACATCGCCGCCCACTGCCTCAAAAAAAACCAAACTTGGCGGCACCCTGCTGAAATTCTGATGCTTGAAAACTCGATGATGCTTTTCCTGGGAAAAGCGAGCGTAAACAAGATGAACGATGCAGCCGATGAGCAGATGAGGTGGCCAGACCGTTTTGGGAAATCCAACGTGAGACGAAATTAAAACCCCGGGTTATCCACGGCAGCGCTGGCACCGAGCGTGGCCGTGAATCGACTCTACCGCGGGGGACACCGGAGCACAATAATCACACGCCAACACTGCCTCGGCAAAATGTGAACTCCGTAAGATAATTTGCGCTCGGATGGGGCCCAGTGGTGAACCTTTAAGGCTCGCTTAGGCACGGGGCCCGAGCGCGGGGCGCCGTTTGCACTGGGTGAGATTAAACGCCGCCGCCGGGTGGAAAGAGACAACAGGCGCCGTCGTTCCATTAACACTGCGACGTGTCTTAATGAGCACTGACGATCGTGAGCACTGGCCCGTGGGTTGCTGCGAATTCACACGTGCGATGGTGGGTGGGTTGTCTCTCAGCGGTCAGTGCAAACGTTCGTCTTTTGTTCACACGGACGCGCGGACGTCTGCCATGGGAATGTGGAATTTCTCCACGGCTGGTTTGCTTGCAGCAAGGAGAGCTGGCGTGGCGCGCGAGTTTACCCGCGAGTCAGCGAGTGTGCGTTGATTCGTCGATGGGGCTAAATGTTTACGCGCCCGGTGACAGTCTCAGCATGTACGAGCACACGCACCCCATTGATACGTGCAAAGCATTCAGCGCTGGAAGCCCCGCATTCACCGCGACGGGAAATTCGTTTTTACCATCCATCCATCCATCTTCATCCGCTTTATCCGATGCCGGGTCGCGGGGGCAGCAGTCTAAGCAGCGATGCCCAGACTTCCTTCACCCCAGACACTTCCTCCAGCTCTTCCGGGGGGACCCCGAGGCGTTCCCAGGCCAGCTGAGAGACATAGTCTCTCCAGCGTGTCCTGGGTCTTCCCCGGGGCCTCCTCCCGGTGGGACATGCCTGGAACACCTCCCTAGGGAGGCGTCCAGGGGGCATCCGAATCAGATGCCGTTATCAATTGGTGAAAGAAAAGAAATTATTATTTTTTACCCTTTCTGACAATAGTCGCGTGAAGGTGTTCAAACACCGGAGAGACGCCTTTTTAAAAAAAAAATCAAGTTTACACATGCGTGTGCTAAAACATGCAAACACACGTTCGCTCTGCATGTTTTACCACAAGCTTGATGCCTTGTAAAATGTGTCTGTTTTGTGTTTCAACAGCTTGACCACTGTATCATTGCCAGAAAGGGTTAAAACCATTTATCTTTTCGAGCCCACCATTATCAGCCGTCTATTAAAAGTTTAACAGCAATGTAAAGCTTCTTTTGAACCAATTTCTACGTATGCGTAAATATAGACATGCAAATGCATAGTCTCTATGTACAGCATAATCACATGCCCACTATACAGTATGGTATATATGGCATCATCGTTAACAGCAGCTGTTATTTATCCACTGCTGGATGAAGGCCTCCCCTCCCCTCGTCAGCTCCATCCTTTATGGTTCGGCCATGCCACATCTCACTTATGCAAATAGACTGATCTTGTCACTTCTTCTCTTGAACGTGTTCTAACGATAGAAAATGCGTATTTACGTATCGTATACATGTTATTCCGCGTGTGTATAAGTGTGTATCTCTGTATATAGTACCGGCGTATCGTAAGGATGCTTAGGTTGTTTGTTATAAGTGCTGTCGGTGAACATCACGTGAGGAAGGACTAGAATTCATAAAGCTGTGAAATTTCCGGGAGGCTCAACGTGAACACGCGGCGTGCTCATAGCCTCTCTCTCTCTGCGAGCGCCCACCTGCTCTTACGTGGACACAGCAACAACGACGACGGCCAGTCGCCAGTAAGTGGCGGTGACGTCACGGCGGCGCCCTGTGCCAGGCCATGTGCGCATATCCACACCCGCTCAAACCGCTAGCGCATCCATGGCGAGAGAGGGTCCGCTATCGACCCGAATCTTGAGTCCGTACGGCAGAAGAGCGTTTAAAACCGGCACAAAATCACGATTTTTTTCCTTCCGAATTGTTCCATACACCAGCATCGTAACGTTATTACGGTGGCGAGGTTTGCGTGTTCTAATGAAAGCCCAAAGCACTGTCAACTTAGAGTCTAGCACTCCTGCTATGGGGCGGCGCGGTGGCCCAGAAGTTAGCGCTGACGCCTCACAGCAAGAAGGTCCCGGGTTCGAATCTCTCGGCTCGGGTGCCTTTCTGTGTAGGGGAGTTTGCATGCTCTCCCCGTGTCCGCGTGGGTTTTCGCCGGGTACTCCGGTTTCCTCCCACAGTCCAAAAGCATGCTCCTGGATAGGTTGATTGGCTCGCAGACTAAAATTGTCCCGCAATGCCCGGCGATGGACTGGCGTCCCGTCGTCGGGTGTATTCCTGCCTTACGCCCTGTGTTTCCGGGATAGGCTCCGCTCACCGTGACCCTATATAGGATTAAGCGGTTTCAGATAATGAGATGAGATGAGACTCCTGCTATGGGGTGGGTGTCTTGGTGTACAGAACTCGGGGTCGAGCACTGCTGCTAAGTTCTGCCTTGCTGAACAGGTCTGAGGGGAGATTCCAGACAAATAACGATCAGAAGATGATCGGACTGAAGGAAGTTGGCGTCAGCAATGATACCCGGCCGTGAAATTCTGCTCCAATCGGCCAATCCGGGCAGAACCAGGCAGCGCGTCGTTTAGACCGGCAACAAGCACAGCAACGAGGATGATAGTGTTTCTGTGATGATGTATGTTTCCACGGCTCGATGCTCGATGACCGCTTCGAGCAGCTGCTCTCTCGTGACAGCCGCGTCGATCGCTCCCCGTCCCTGCGTCGCGACGTTCCGCCTCCTCGCAC
>JAZEWT010000002.1:6734666-6749472 GCA_036362905.1 Mordacia mordax
TAAGGCAGGAATACACCCGACGACGGGACGCCGGTCCATCGCCGGGCAAATGCAATTATTATTATTATTATGCTGAAAGAGGCATAATATTGAATACAACTCCCAGGTTGTATTCAACGATGAATCGGTTCACATTCCGTGCCGCAGAGATGGTTAGCGTTTGGGTTAAAAGCAGTCACGTCTGCACTTCCTTACCCTCGACATTGCCTCGACATTCACACAAAACGGAATGAAACTGAATCTCTGTTTAGCCACGTGGTCATCGATGGGTTTTGATGGGTGGATGGAGTATTGGAAGGCCTGCCGGATCATTACGTTATTGAGCATTTGGGTATGCACATTGTGTTAAACATTCTCAAGCAAGCCACACAAATTGTCATTAGTAATAATATAGGGCAGTTAAGTACTCCCTATATAGGGCAATTGTAGTGATATTCACAGTTGTTAGATCTTCTTCTTTAAAATAGCTAATTGAAATGTCACCATGTGCATTAGCCTGCGGCAATCGGTACGCAGTTTCATATTAATTTATAAATATCATAGCTTTGCACAACGGCTAGTACTTTAAACTAAATTTGGACATGTATATTCCACATATACAAATTTCCCCAAATTTCTGCCTGTGCATGATCTTGAAATTAATTTTTACCATGTTGATTCCATTAGCGCACATGTGTGTAAGATCGTTATATTGTCACAATACTGTACAACATAAAAGGTGTTAGTGCTAATTGTCGCAGGCACATTTATATATATATACACAAAGAGATAAAAGACGCAAAGGCTAGTGAAGAAATTGATGTTTCAAGCAAAAATTTCTGCCCGCATTTACTTATTAAACCATCTCACTGTCGGTGACTAACTTTGCGATTAAAGTTGCGTTTGCGCTTTAGCAGATGGACACGTTAAACCAACCCAACACAATTTTCCAAGCCATCTTCCCAACTTCATTAGTCCTCAGCACCCCTTAGAACAGGGCGGCGCGGTGGCCCAGTGGTTAGCGCTGACGCCTCACAGCAAGAAGGTCCCGGGTTCGAATCTCTCGGCTCGGGTGACTTTCTGTGTGGAGTTTGCATGCTCTCCCCGTGTCCGCGTGGGTTTTCGCCGGGCATTCCGGTTTCCTCCCACAGTCCAAAAGCATGCTCCTGGATAGCTTGATTGGCTCGCAGACTAAAATTGTCCCGCAATGCCCGGCGATGGACTGGCGTCCCGTCGTCGGGTGTATTCCTGCCTTACGCCCTGTGTTTCCGGGATAGGCTCCGGCTCACCGTGACCCTATATAGGATTAAGCGGTTTCAGACAATGAGATGGGGACCCCTAAGAACCAAAGGTCACGCAGAGTCCTGATTGGCTTTCTCCTGTTCTCATTTTCAGACAAGCCTCATTTTCTCGAGACTGCGTTAACTTCCACCTGTCCACAACTGTGTCTGTCTCTATTTTCAAAAGGTCTCCTAAGTAATGCCGTCGCGGGAAGGTTCCCCTTAAATCAGGGCGTCCTTTTAACATCTGTGGAGTTCTGCGCCTGAAGTTGCGGCAACTTGTCAACCACGAGCTCATTTGGGGTTCTTTGCGACCTGTTTAATATTGCACCCGAAACGATCCTATAAATGCAGGACCTCTACTAAGTTGAATCTATTTTATTTTGCCACGTTATAAATTGTCCCAGCTTGGGATATGTCTGTATTTTCTAATGCTCCAATGCCCTGAATATCTAAACCACTTCACCACCGAGGTTCATCAGAATCTCGAAAGGAAATGTCAAGCAGTAACATGTGGCTTTATTAGCAACTTTAATGAAACCCGTAAGAGTTTCTCCACACTCAAGTGCATAGTTGCTCTATTAAATCATAATCCATTTTATATAATGCTTGGCAGCCTCAGCTGTTATACAAACAAACTCAAACAAAACACAGATTCACAGAAATCCCCCATTCAGATCGTAGGCGCAAGTTTTAGAATTGTGCCAAAGATCCCGGTGATTTAGAAGTCAAAACGTCACGAAGGAGAGAGGAGGAACAATTGACACGGTTATCCCAAAAGAGCAGAATTCTTATATGTAGAGCCGTAGAAATCTTCATTAATATTGACGTGAGGTTTTTGTTTGTCCAATCGTGGTACTGACTTGACTGAGGCAATTAACACTCTCTGCACTTGTGAAGAATAATAATAACATTTGCATTTCTAAAGCGCCTTTCATCCGAGGGTCACAAAGCGCTGCACAGAGCCGCGGAGAGGCCGGGACGTCAACAACATCACAATGAATCAATTGAGTAAAATAATGACGAGAGATCAATGCAGGAAATCAAATAACAAATGCAATAATTGCTAAAACAAAAAAAGGAAAAAGTGTTCTTGAGCAGTTACAGGTCCACAACATGGCATCATTTAAAAACAGCAGCAGTGAGCAGCATCACCAGTCCTAGTCAGAGGACTTCAAGTTTTTACGAAACAAGTGAATCTTGAGGCAGAATTTGAAGATGCCCAAGGACTCAGCTGACCGAATTTTGAATGGATCAGAGTTCCAGAGTGTGGGAGCAGTGCGCGAGAAGGCTCCGTCACCCATGGAATGGAGGTGCGATCTGGGCACCTGCAGTAAACCGGCATTCGAGGAACGAAGGTGTCGTGTTGAGGAGAGTGCATGAAGTAGGTCACGGATGTACTTCGGAGCAGCATCAGCAAGAGCCTTGTATGTAAGGAGGGTCTTGAATTCGATCCAGTGTTTAACCAGTAGCCAGTGGAGAGACGCCAGCACTGGGCATATGTGATCGTGAATTGGAGTGCAGGCGAGGACTCTGGCGACTACATTCTGCACATGTTTGAGATGATTCATAAGGTGAGCAGGGATTCCAATAAGTAGAAAACTGCAATAACCGATTCCTGAAATGATGAAGATGTGGCTTAGTTTCTAAGCGTCAGAGGGTAACAGGATGTTGCACAGTCTGGCAATATTTCTGAGATGAAAATCGGCTACCCTCGCCACCTTGTTTTTGTTTGTCTCAAAGGTGATTGAGGAATCAAGACCAACTCTCAGACTCCAGATTGCTTTGGCACGATTGTCTGGTCGCCAGGCATCAATTGGATAGGTTCAGCCTTGGACAATTGGTGTGGGGTTCCAACAAGCAAAAGTTGTTGTTGCCATTTAGTTTTAGGAAATTTGAATTGAGCCAGGGGCGGCGCGGTGGCTCAGTGGTTAGCGCTGTTGCCTCACAGCAAGAAGGTCCCGGGTTCGAATCTCTCGGCTCGGGCGCCTTTCTGTGTGGGAGTTTGCATGTTCTCTCCCCGTGTCCGCGTGGGTTTTCGCCGGGCACTCCGGTTTCCTCCCACAGTCCAAAAAACATGCTGCTGCGTAGGTTAATTGGCTTGCAGACTAAATTGCCCGCAGTGCCTGCTGATGGACTGGCGTTCCTTCGTGGGTATATCCCTCCCTTGCGGCCTGTGTCTGCCGGGATAGACTCCGGCTCACCGCGACCCTGTACAGGGCTAATCGGTTTCTGACAACGAGATGAGATGAGATTAATTTACTACTTTGACCACAGCAGTTTCAGTATTGTGGCCGGATCTGAACCCAGGTTGGCAGGGATCAAGTAAGTCATTGTTGAGAACCTAGTGTAACCAGGACAAGCCTGCCTCTCGACTGTGAACACAGTTGACAAGATGAGATGACTGTCTACCTGGATCAATAACCATAGGTGGGTGCCTCGACTGGAACTTCTAGGCGCTGGTTCAGTGGCGCGTCAACGCTCTTAGCTCAGCGAGCCACCCAGACATGTGGAGGCAACAGGGGTTATCTGCACCCTGTGTGACCACTACAACAAGAGGCGCGCACGCGCACACACACACACAGAGTTGATGAGACTACGGAGAAGTTTATATTAAATAACATAGTCTCTCCTTAATAAGCAGGGGAGTGTTCGAGTTAGAGGACTTATCAGAGACTGGTAGACAAAGCTTAGATGTTGTGCACATCTCACAATCACTCTATTGGCATGCCAAGGATAGCCAAGGCTAATTTTTCATGGCTCAAGTTCATTATTGTATTCCTGAAGCTAAACACTGCTCCAAAGAAGCGACTCATTGCAGACCAAAAGGTTTGTGTGTGCTTTAGAGATTGTGTTAGTCGTGCAAAAATGTAAATATTGTTTTCTTTACAGTCTGACACAATCTCAGTTATCTTGAAACACATTCCTTTTAAGATCAACGTGTACGCGCGATACAACTTCAACGGCTAAGGTTAACGGTTTTTCGGTTTACGTGTGCATTTGCGAAACTTTGAAGTCCACTTAAAATGCAAACAAACTTGTGATTTTGGATGGTATGCGCGAGTGCGAGCTGTGCGGTAAACGAAAAAAAAAGCGATGAACTGACTGCTATGAACACAGGAGATGAGTTTGACTCCGAGCGATGGCTGACATTCGAGCCAAGGCAGTAATTGATTACTTGCAGAGGTACACGTTTGTCAACTATGCGGATACAAAGGTGGCTGTGCATGGCACTCGCCACGCTCACCCCTTGAGCTCACTAGCGGCACTGCTCCTGGCAAAACGTAAAAGCTCAGCGGGCTCCTGCTCTCCACGTCCTGACGATTAAGCCCCTTACGTGGGAGGCCATATGTCGGGAAGGCAAGACGTCACACCCTACGCGGCTATCCTGAGAGAGCAAATCTCATCCTTCCAGCGCGTTCTTCCGTCGCACAGCAGAGCAATTAGCAATGGTCTCGACATTAGGCTGGCGAGCGAGCTGTGGGCCTACGGGCGTGATGAAGGTCCCCGGCGCTGCCCGAGATCGAGCGAAGCATCGGCAATGTCTGCGCGGCGTGCGCCGCGGTTCAGCTATCACGGCCGCAGGAGGAGTTCTTTATAAAAATTCAGCGACGCCCAGGTGGCCTGGAATCCATTGCTCACCATGGCCCTTGACGACAACTTGAAGTGAGCTCCGCAAAGGTGGACTCATTCACAACTGGGCATCTGGTGGCTCAGAGACCACCACACTGTTGGCCCGACCTCGCAGGTGCCAACCGGTCACATGCTCACATACCCACGCATGTAAATACATGGAAAACAATACTGATGCACTCTGACATATACATAAAGATAAACACACACGAAAGACAATGATCTCCATGTAGCTTTTACAGGGTTAAATGGCAAGTGGTGTTCATGCAAACCTTTAATAATAATAATAATTTCATTTTTAGAGCGCTTTTCATCCGAGGGCCACAAAGCGCTGCACAGAGCTGTGGAGAGAACGGCGTGTCAACAATAACGACATAAGAATGGCAAATCGTTTGACGAAGATACCTAGTTAAGTTTTAATAGACAAGGGGTAAGCGCTGTTAGCAAGCGCAAAGGCTGGTAAGCACACGATGGGGCTGCGTGGCCAGCACGGCACCCAGCTGCCTTTGTCTCCCCAGTACTGGTGTTTACACAACACTACTCTAGGCACTAGGGCAGGGACAGGATCGGTTCAAAAAGTCGCCACTGGTGTTGTCCATGAACGGGCATCGAACTCTGGGTGTAGGGTTTGCAGCACAGTGTGCTTCCTCTGACACAAATGTTCCTCGCCGATGGCACAAGCGCACGCACAGCACTCGAAAATACTCATCTCATCTCATTGTCAGAAACCGCTTAGTCCTGTACAGGGTCGCGGTGAGCCGGAGCCTATCCCGGCAGACACAGGGACGCCAGCACATCACCGGGCACTGCGGGCAATTTAGTCTGCGAGCCAATCAACCTATGCAGCAGCTTGTTTTTTGGACTGTGGGAGGAAACCGGAGTGTCCGGCGAAAACGCACACAGACACGTGGAGAACATGCAAACTCCACACAGAAAGGCACCCGAGCCGAGATTCGAACCCGGGGCCTTCTTGTTGTGAGGCGACAGTGTTACCCACTGGGCTATCGTGCCGCCCCTTGATAATACTATGCACTTTATTGCCTTTTGAATCTTAAACATTCCCTAAATTCATATTTATTTTCGGGAATATTTAGAGATCGTATTAAACACGTACAATTATTTCCAATGCAATAAAAATGTGCCAATAAAATCGCAACGTATATACGTGAAAATTAGAAATGTATAATTTAACACCTGTGTCAAGGGTCCTGTTTTTTTACGATTGCAAAAAAAAAAAGTATTCATTAAGTAACAGAAAGATAACGCGATGCATCACAAATATTATAATGTAATCCTATTTTTATCGCCTGCTCTGATTAGTTTTCAGAGCAGACAGCAGAACAGCTCACTAATAATGTCGCGTGATCCCGCAATGTAAAGTTGGGATGCTTTGGGCCATTGTGGGGGTCTGGTGAAAACACAAGACAATGAGCGTGGCCAATAATACCTGCGCGGCTTCCAGTGCGCGAATTATAAACAATAGCTCGTGTGAATATATGTTTCGCATCACCAGCCATAGTTAATACACTGGTGGATGAAAGCGACTCTAAGCCGCTCTGACAATCCTGTGATGGTATGCATCACTTTGAGCATCATCCGCGCAAACTGACTGTATCGCTCCATCTCCTACGCGGATGGTCTCTTTCACGTGTTCATCGACGTCTGTTATGTTTGTGCATCGTTTAGTGCAGGGGCGGCGCGGTGGCCCAGTGGTTAGCGCTGTCGCCTCACAGCAAGAAGGTCCCGGGTTCCAATCTCTCGGCTCGGGTGCCTTTCTGTGTGGAGTTTGCATGCTCTCGCCGTGTCCGCGTGGGTTTTCGCCGGGCACTCCGGTTTCCTCCCACAGTCCAAAAGCATGCTCCTGGATAGGTTGATTGGCTCGCAGACTAAAATTGTCCCGCAATGCCCGGCGATGGACTGGCGTCCGTCGTCGGGTGTATTCCTGTCTTACGCCCTGTGTTTCCGGGATAGGCTCCGGCTCACCATGACCCTATATAGGATTAAGCGGTTTCAGATAATGAGATGAGATGAGATCGTTTAGTGCCGTGGGTGTCTGGCAAAAATAATAATAAGAATAATATTTGCATTTCTAAACCGCCCTTCACCCGATGGTCACAAAGCGCTTCACAGAGCTGTGGAGAGAACGGCATGGACGGTTCCATTTGAAGTAACGTTTGGACCTGGCCTGGATTCTCGTGGCTCACCCCATCGTGGTGGAGAAATAGAACAGTCCTGGACGCAATCATACAGGTGCAGTGACACTCAAGGACAGGTGTGGGCGTGCTTGATTTGGAGTAATCTGCATGTGCAGTTGGCAAGAGGCACTGGGGAATCGCAGCCTATCTGGAAACGAGAGAAAGGAATGATCGCGCAATGCACACAAAGGTGCATTTGTTTTTCCAAGTGTGTAAAAGTAGGCGTGTGTGTGGTTTTAATGTTAGAGTACGAATGTTAACGCTTTTTTGTTTTGATAGAGCACAGCGTGCAGGGTGCAGATGAACCAGCCTGCAGCCTTGTCACTGCTCACCCACACCACTGCTCGCACGAGGGTCATTGCAAGAGCGAGCTCTGGAGCAGACGTTCTTAAATGTAGGCATCTTAAAGCCCACTTGCGTCTGGTCACCCCGGACCACTAGGTGGCGCTCGCGGCCCACTGATGGCTCATGACCCACCGGTTAAGAACGGTGCCTCTGGAGGATTATTTTGACCTAAAGTTTTACATGCTGGTCGAATGTTTCATTTTTAAAGAAGAAGGAGCACCCGCACTTTACTCCACCACACAGCCCGGCCTACGTGGTGGTTCAGATGTCCCGTGACCTCCCCATTTAATAGAGCCCTAACATTTCTCTCCCTTGCTGATTAATTTCTGCTTTAAATAACCATAATTTATTTCATGTTAATAACATTTATACGCAGTGTCATTTTTATTTTTGCTTACATCACACTGCACACCAATTGCTTTGCAAGGATATTTACGTTTTAGGGAATTTAATGTGGGGAGGGGTCACCGGACATCTGGACCACTCCGTATCCCGCTGCATGGACAGTGGTGCTTTGGAGACGCATCCATTGCTTTAATTGCCACTCGAAGAGATTGAACCAGTGACATGCAGATGACAGGTCCAGCGTGAGAACCATCACAGCAGAGCGGCCGCATGCGCCACCCCCCTCCCCCCAGAAGTAACTCTGTGTGGAGCGCAACACCTCGGTATGATGATGTAAGTCACCCTCGATAAGGGCGTCTGCTAAATAATAATAATTTATAACGATAACGCATCAACGGTAGGAAATGAATGCGGATGGGTGTTGTACCGGACCCATTGCCTCTCGTGCTTTGTGCAGGCCATTAAATGTGGACTCTTGAGTGCGACTCTTTAGTCTGTGATTACGATTGGGGTTTCATCTCTGCACAAATTGGCGCTGTGAGTTTCTTTAATCGTGTAATTTTGCATGCTACTGTTCAATTTTATGAATATGGTTAAAAAAAAAACAATTGCAGATTGTTCTGAGTAGGTTCATTTTGTGCCTTCTTGAGTTCATGTGCTGCTTGCGTTGGCCAGTTCAGACATTTCCAGGAATCCCGCATCTGGAGCTTGCAAGCTCACCGAACGCTTTCTGCTGTATTAATAAACAATCGATCACAACTGTCGGGAAGACCAAACGGGAGCTCTGTGATGCTCAGAACATTGGACTGGGTGGCTGATGGCAGCTGCCTTCGAGAAATAATGCATCGGCAAGAGTTTCACGGGACCAACATCAAGTGCGTTGTGCCGCTGAAACGCGGGCGAATGACCGGGCGAGATGCGACAGCGATCTCACCTCCATGCTTGTGTGTGGGGACCCCGGGCTGGAAGGGCCCCTGGCGGAGCGGCGTGGGTAAGGGCCCCATGTGACCCCAGGCTGCAGAGCGATGCGCGTCCGGATCCCTCGTCTCTCCGAGTCGAACTCCCCGATCTCCAGCTCGCCTGCGCACGGGCATCCGCCATCATTTCGTCATCAACGATGGCATCGTCTGTTGCGTCGTGAGCCACATGCAATGGAGCGGGTGCTGTCACGTACGCACGTATGTCTTATTTCAGCTGTACTTCCGACTTATGTATTTCTCTTCAAAAACTTCAGAGCCAGCAGCAATATTCCCGAAAGGACATCAGCAAGACATCATATCATCGGAAAACGTCATCCACAAAAAGATGCCAAAGAGATGTAAGGCTTACTTGAAACAAGATCGCCTGCAGGGTGAATACTCTGCTACTGTAAATGAAAATCAAATCATAATGATTCGCTGCCCAATTCAACACGTAATTCGTTTCAAAATCAGAATTCAAACCCAAGTGGGAACACAACATGCTGGCTTTTGTTATTCCACTGCTTGATGAAGCCCACTCTCGAGTAAATTATCCAACAACTCCACCAAATGTGTTCCGAAATGTAACCGGCATTTGAAATTCAAACTGCCGTGCATTTAAACATATACCATATACGAAATGGATATGTGAAAATAGTACATTATTATTTAATGTCGTCGCCGCATCTCAAAGACAACACACTGTAGTCACTATCTAGGAATATCAGATGAATATGAAAATAGAGACAACATTTTCTGGGACTCACCTATGTCAACTTAGCCTAAAATAAGTAGTGAGCAATGTGGCGGGTATCAGTTAGGGGCTGACAAACGTAACCATGCATGTGTGCTGATGGCCACATTACATGCGGTGTGCTATGTAAGCCTTAATAGGAGTTGCAAACAACGGTTTCCCACAACATCCCATAATCCTACAAAGAGGATCGTGTGTGAGCATGCACTGAAAACATTATTTATTTGTCCAGCATCATATTTGAATGACATTATACTGCATTGATCATCTCCGTATTTCATGTCATTTCCAAAAGGAAAAACAGCAAACAGGTGCTGGTTTAGATAAATATTTGATAACAAAGAAAAATATCAAACATGTTATCTGAAAGTGTATGAGATGGGGAGAGAGTGGATATGAGGCCAATGTTGTTAAGCGGATTGCATACAACGCTATCGGCAGAGAATGATACGAAATAATAATAATAATAAAATCACGGCAATAAAAGCAGAGAAACTCCGCGCAAGGTGAGAAAAGAGAGAAATAAAAGCAAGTTATTGTTGAACGCACGGAGGTGGTTTTTTTATATTAACCTTGCTTCATATTGCCAACATTTCTAGCCAGGCAGCCTTCACAGGCAAGGAACACGGCAAATACATTTCCCAGCCGCGAATCTCAATCGGCGCCAGGACGCGAATACTTCAGAAGCAGTCTGGTGGAGCCTGGATTCGGTCACGGGCCGGACCGTGCCAGCCGCCAACATGGACCCGTACGTTCGGAGCAAACTGTCGCTCAACGGGTTAATGGGAAGCTGGCGGTAACATGACAGCAGATTTGTGTTTGTGTGCAACACAGGAGTCGCCGTAGCAAAAGCAACCCACACACACACACATGCGAGCGAGCGGGTGGACGGGCGGGCGGGCGGGCGGGCGAGAGGCACAGGCTCAACTCGCACACCGGCAAGAAAGAAGGCGACCGTTTATCAATCCAATTATCGTCATAATTGTGTCGGTGGCTGGCGTTCATCAAAATGTGCCGACGCCGGCAGATATGGGTAATGAACCGATTCGTGGCCGGACACAAAAAAAAAACTTCAATTTCTTCCACCACGTACCAGCCCTTTCGCCACCAATTCCTGCAGCCACCCACGTACCGCGCGCACAAACACGCGGCGACGCGCGCGCACACGCGCGCGCGCAACGCCGCGCCTGTGCGCCACCTCCACTACACTAACCAGCGGCGCCATGGCTCTTCCTCCTGAAAATACCCTGCCCTCCAAGTCCATCTGCTTATCTGACAGGGGGGCTGATAGGAGCACTGCTCTGTGTGCAGCTTTGAATTGCGGCCGCTGTGAACATTTGCAAGGTCCCGTGCAGTTTTGTTTTGTTTGCCTCTGCCTGAGACTCAAGTTAGGGGCCCAACTGTGCATCCACAAGATTACCAATTTATTTTCAGATTTCGACGAGTTGGGTGCATAATTATTTGCGACGCGCACTCGGAGGCGTCACGTTAACCGCACAGCCGTACGTCGCGAGGAGCGACGATATCGGGACGGTCGAGATTGATGGTGAAAGAAAACGCAACCCAGGGCGGCGCGGTGGCCCAGTGGTTAGCGCTGACGCCTCCTCACAGCAAGAAGGTCCCGGGTTCGAATCTCTCGGCTCACCGTGACCCTGTATAGGATTAAGCGGTTTCAGATAATGAGATGAGAAAACGCAACCAAAGTAGGGTGCATGCCTGGCAGTAGGTCCACCATCGAGACAGTGCAATTAATTCAGCTCACATCTAGAAGCTTGATGGCTGCATCGCAGGACTGCGAGAGGTGGCATCGGCTTACTGATGGCTTCATTGAGCTGTGGATAGATTATGGCTGATAAACATAATGATGAGTTCAATCGGAGGATTACTTTGAAGAGTAGAACTCGTGAAGCTGTGAGTTCGAGTACCCTCATCATCATTCGAGATCCGTAAATTTACTCTCACCTCGAGAAACTTCAACTACCAATCGTCATAGCCATTGCAAGGTGGGCTACCCACAACCCGCGCTGGCTCACAATAGCCAGGGTCGACGCATGATGCCCTACGAGCAAGCAACGAACTGGCTAAATAAACAAAGTTTGCGAATTGTTCTTGCCAATATTTCAAATACAAAGTCTCTAACACCGGTACAACGGCCACTCTTGTTTTACCATAGAGCGCTACTGATTTTGTTGACTCCAGCAGGATGATGATGATGATGATGATAGGCTACGTTAACCACCAACCTGGGATTTGAAGTCATAGCCTTTTGAATGAGAGCTGAGCATTCGATATATAGCGCCATCTGGCCAGCTTAACAATGGCACAAATGACACTGACACACAATGACAGAGGCACATAATGACCAGCTATGTGTGATTTATACTCTTTATGTATACGCAGGCACTGCTGTTGTCAATGAGATATGTGGTAATTACCGCTATCATAAAAGCCACTTAAAATATTTGCAGTGTATTTCTTCTGCAATATAAAATACCCATTGGCCACGCGTGATATGTAGATATGTTATGTGGCCTTGACTGCACGTGTTTGAATGTGTGCACGGTAGGCAACCCACAACACCTTGGTCTGTCCCATGACCCCTGATCAGCGAGCCTTTTTGACACTTCACGTGGCTCAACGTGTATCTGGCCTGGCACAGGCGCCGTGGAGACGTCACCACCACTTAAGCGGGAACCGGCGGTTGCTGTTGCACCGTGGGGTTGTGATCGCGCGCTCAGTGCTATGCCTCTGATCACCTGAGTTCGATTCCTGTTCACAGCGAGCACCGGTGGAGAATATCTAAAGCAGTGCTAAGCCTCACCCAGGTTGACTGAGCCTTAACTTGGTAGCCAATATCGGTGTCTAAACAATGACGATTGGCAGATAGAGGCTGGCAGCGGCTGGTCGCCAGTGAAGGGCTCTGCCACCTCACAGCAAGACGAACCTTGGTGCCATTCCTGGCTGGGATCTCTTCCTGTGGCGCTTGCATGTTCTCCCTGTGTATGCATGGGTTTTTGCCAGGTACTCCAGTTTCCTCCCATAGTCCAAAGAACTGCGTAAATTTCCTCCAGTGGCCTTTGGGTGACCTGCGATGGATTGGCTTCCCATCCTTGGTGTAGCCCTGCTTTATGCCCTGTATCACCCGCGATAGAATCCACTCAATGACAATGGGTTGCCTGCCATGCGATGGACAGCGTTCTCTGTATTTGCTCCAGCAGTACATGTGCTAAAATTGGAACGATACAGAGAAGATGAGTGTGGCCCTGCGTAAGGACTGCACGCAAATTCGTGATACGTTCTCATCTCATTTCATTGTCAGAAACCGCTCAGTCCTGTACAGGGTCACGGTGAGCTGGAGCCTATCCCGTCAGACACAGGGCGCAAGGCAGGGATATACCCACGAGGGGACGCCAGTCCATCACCGGCCACTGCGGGCAATTTATTCTGCAAACCAATTAACCTATGCAGCAGCATGTTTTTTGGAATATGGGAGGAAAACGGAGCGCCCGGCGAAAACCCACGCGGACACGGGGAGAGCATGCAAACTCCACACAGAAAGGCACCCGAGCCGAGATTCGAACCCGGGACCTTCTTGCTGTGAGGCGACAGCGCTACCCGCTGGGCCACCGTGCCGCCCCGTGAAGCGTTCCGTGATCCGCAAATCCGTGATGCGTTGGTGTCAGCGACGAAGCGACGTGAGGTAGGGCAGCGCCCCTAGTGGAGATGACAGGTCGCCGAAATGGATCTCAAATCTCGTTCGGTAATACCGCCTTCCGCGGGACATTATTCAGCGCACGATAATGCAGCGCCCAGCAATCGTGCCAGATGGATAGTTTTTTCCTTTCCGATATGATGCGAGCAGTAAAAAAAAATTACGAACATTGCTTAAAAGGGCAAAAAAACCTTTAAAAAAAAATGTCCGCTGAAAAGAATCTAGTTATTTTATACCAGATTATGCGCATTTAAATCACACCTATATCAAAGGTCAAATATGGCATTTGCCGCAGAATTAATGAATATGTTAATTAAGTAATGAATTTCAGTAATTAAAAAGTTGATGAATGGACAGCCACCTGAAAGATTGAATCGTAAAGGAATGAACGCATGCACGGGAAGATAAGATAATGAATGGGCACACACAATGCATACATTCATGCATGTGCGGCCAAAATGGTGGGCTGTGTCGCTGACATTGGCGGCGGTGGGGACGGACAACTGGTACGCGGACGACGCGAGCGGGGCCCTCGCTGGCCCTCGGCTGACAATGTCCCAACCCGCTCCCGACGAACACCTCAAGTCGTCAAGCGTCGTCCCACTATACGGGGTTGATCGAACAAGGACCTGCGTTCGTGTAGATTTTCACCGTTTGACGTGTGGTGAGATTTGCTCTCGAGAGATGTTTTTTTCTTCTTCTTCTTCTTCAGGATGGCCGTGTCGAGCGCTCGTCCGCTTTCCTTTGCACGTTCCGCCCCGCCCNNNNGGGACGCCAGTCCATCGCCGGGCACTGCGGGGCAATTTAGCCTGCGAGCCAATCAACCTATGTAGCAGCATGCTTTTTGGACTGTGGGAGGAAAACCGGACACGGGGAGAGCATGCAAACTCCACACAGAAAGGCACCCGAGCCGAGAGACTCGAACCCGGGACCTTCTTGCTGTGAGACGACAGCGCTACCCACTTGGCCACCGCGCTGCCCCGTCAGGCAGCTGATTATTCGGAATAGCAGAGCGGCCATTGCTTGACGATGCCACGAAAGACGAGAGAGAGGCAAAGCGTCACGAAGGAGAGAGGAGGAATTTCTGACACGGCTGTCCTGAAGGAGCAACTCTTAAGAGCATTTCTCAGACATGAAACTTTGAAAAATCCATGAATACAGAGCGCCTGCACCACACACGACCTACATAAGTGTGGTGTACCTCTTTATACTGCTCGTTAGACAGACACAGAGGGTGGATTTTAGTAAACCTGCCAATTGTTCCAACCGCTGCATTGAGAAATCGAACTGATGACCTTTGGATTACAAGTTGATAATTACATCACAAGAGTATTTGTTGCTCCCATATTGATCCATGAACAAACCTGTGTGCTCACAAACCCATAAAACTCGACTCTGTTGACGATTAATGTTGGTGCCCACGACTCAATAATGCTATTGACGAGAACTTTCATTGCAGTAGTCAATCATAATTTATTTATTTTTGAAACCAGAAAGGCGACCTAGGGCTGGATTACTTCATTGTGGTGCAGAGGCTTGCATATTGAAATTAACACCACAGCTACCACCTTGCACACCTTGCATACAGCAGTCCTGCTAGGGTC
>JAZEWT010000002.1:6776629-6787643 GCA_036362905.1 Mordacia mordax
GGCTCGCAGGCTAAATTGCCCCGCAGTGCCCGGCGATAGACTGGCGTCCCATCGTCGGTATATCCTTGCCTTGCGTCCTGTGTCTGCCGGGATAGGCTCCGGTTTCACCGTGACCCTGTATAGGACCCAGCGGTTTCAGACAATGAGATGAGATGAGTTTACTCGAGACTGCGTCCTCTATATAGTAAGATGTTATCGGCCAAACGGCGAGATTTTTTTTTTGAGTTACGGGAGGGAATTGTGAGTACCTGGCGAAAGCCAATGCAGCCACAGGAAAGAAGACGTAAAGCAGGCGCGGAAAGGAGCCACAGCCGGGAAACAAACCGAGAAATCTGCTCGCTTTCAGACGCAAGTGTTGAGTTCTGGGTTGGCCCAGCGCTGGGGCACTTTTTCACTCGCAACGGAAACTGGGCATGCGTCTGACTCCGCACAGCCGTGTCTGTCGCTCCAACCCAGTCACCTCAACCCCCCCACTGCCCCTCACTCTCACAGTTCAGCCCCCCCCCTTTCCCCCCTCTCTGTGCCAGAGCCCCACTCACTGATACACTGCCTCTGTGCGGATCACGGAGATAGAGATCTCGCCTTTTCAAGCCGCCCTCAATGCAGCCTTATTGTGCATAGATGTCCCATAAGGTACATTGAAAGTGGCACACCGGTGCTGCTCTCAGTGATCTAAACAGTCGGTACAGTATTAGGCGCTATCATCGCTGTCCACGTCATAAATTGCGGTGACAGGAAACTTTTGTTACAAAGAGATGGCCTAAAAATATGCAGCAGTGTTAATTAAATCTGCAGGCGATGCGATTGTAATAATAATAATACGTGCATCCCTTTATATTTTTTGCCGAACTCTTGTGGGTTCCCAGGTCTTCATCGCCATTCGTCATAGCACCCAATTCGGTTTGTTTGTCTAATAGTTAGACTGGCCCTGTCCATGGGAATGTGGAATTCGGTGGCTCATTGCCACCAACAAAGATAAGCACTGCCTCATCGCTAATTTGAGAAGGCAGATGTTTCGGCTTGACCCGGGACATAAATTATAATGTGTACACTTTACGTACACGTGGATTAAATTATATATATATAAAAAGAACATTGTGTTGCGATGGAAACCCGTAAAAAATAAATATTTAATTAAAGCTAAGCTCTAGTAATAATAAATGGATAAATTGTGATTTATTCCGAGCTTCTCGGAACCATAAATCATAGTTATCTCCCAAAGTGATCATGGTCATCAATCTTACAGCACAATCTCCATTATCACTGTCGCCATAATACAATGCGTTCTCTCTCTGAAGGGCCATGCGCACGCGTGTTCCCCTAAGCCTGCGATACGGCTACGGCGCCGAATCTCATCTGCAAAATATAAACGTGCGGCCACAAAGGTCCCTGTAAGAGCAGAGTCTCTGCAGTCCCGGGAGAGCCTCCTCCGTCGCCGCCGATGTTCAGCTCGGAACACAAATTCACTATCTTAGAAGTACTTCCAATGCAATCTGATGGCCCCCGGGCCAAACTCCATGCATCTCTGCTGGGTCGCATGTGCGTCTGCGTCCGTGTATTATCCTCTTGGGAATGGGGTTAGCGCAGACCTTGGTGGCAACGCTTCGAGAGTCAACCTTCGCTCTGTTGGACATCGCTCCTTCTCTGCTCATCCACCGGTTATCGAGAGTTCGCCCCCACCCCAGCTGTCTGTGCTGCCGACTCCCTGCTCCATCTCAGCCCACCCAAGGCGTCTGTCTCATCCTCTTCCTGCGATTGGCTATCTCGTTTCACCGTACAAAAGTACTGTAGAGCTTCTCCAGATAAGACCGGATTTAGACACTATGAAGGTCTTAAATTATATTGAAAAGCATAGTAACTGGCAGTCATAATAATCATAATTTAATTGTTTACCCCCCCCCTCGCCTCCATGGATGGTAACGTTATCGTGGGGGAGGGTTTTCTGTATTCGAGTGAAACCCAGAGCGATGTCATCTGCTCGGGTCTCACTTGGTGAATAGGTCTGAGGAGGGAGGTTTCAGACAAATTACGATCCGAAGACTCTCCAACTAATGGGGATTGGCGTCAGGAAGGGCATTCCGCAGTTAAATTCTGCTTCAATAGCCCAACCACTGGAGGACGACCAGCCAACTCGGGTCCACCTGGATAGAGATCTTTAAAGCCAGCAACAATATTTATTTATTTACGCAGGAGAGCCATAATGAATCAGAGGACTGTTTTAGGAATTTCCTACACTGGATTTTTATTTCCAGATGAGATGTTTTCATCAAATGCATGATGTCTTCATACGCTTGGGAGGAATCGAGAACGCACAGCAAAACTCAATCAGCAAAGGAGCAACGCTCGATTGCCTTATAGATGGAAACAGATGGAAATCACTCCACTTGCTGTACTGTCTCCTCTTGGCCAATCTAGGTTCCATTTTGTGATAGTATCTGTTTCGCAGGT
Source organism: Mordacia mordax (assembly GCA_036362905.1). Lineage (NCBI taxonomy): Eukaryota > Metazoa > Chordata > Hyperoartia > Petromyzontiformes > Petromyzontidae > Mordacia > Mordacia mordax. Next base: position 6,779,078 of record JAZEWT010000002.1, read on the forward strand.
CGTGGCAAATGTTGCCCCTCTCTCCTTCATGGAGTTTACCCTCGCACATCAGAGGCGTCATCATGGTTCATCAGAAGCAAATTTCATGAAACTCTATAGTCATAGACATTTCGCATCACTCTCAAAATGCACGGAACCTCACCAGTAGGGAGAGACAAATTCACAGAACTGAGCGAACCAACACAGATTCGGATACGCGTACAGACATTCACTTACGTTGAAACTTTCCGCTTGCCCATTCAGCAGCGGTCTACGCCAAAACTCAACTGGATGCACTTGTAAAAGAAGGAAAATGTTTGTTACGTGATCCGGTTGAGATCATTTGGAAAAAAATATATTATGTAAACTTTAGTTACGAAAAAAAACTTATTTCCTTTGAAAGTGTAAATGTTTGAAGTTTTTCTACTGCGGCCAAGGGAGAATGTGTTTTTGTTGCATTGAAGGCCATTACATGGTGTCTTTGCACCAGTCCTGCATGTCTGCGACTTACAGATGGCTTTAGGCTGGTGGCCCCACCAGTAGTGGAAATCTCATCATCTCATTGTTAGAATCGCTTAATGCTGTACAGGGTCGCGGTGAGCCGGAGCCTATCCCGGCAGACGCAGGGCGCAAGGCCAGTCCATCACCGGGCACTGCGGGCAATTTAGTCCTGCAAGCCAATTAGCCTATGCAGCAGCATGTTTTTTGGACTGTGGGAGGAAACCGGAGTGCCCGGCGAAAATCCACACGGACACGGGGAGAGAACATGCAAACTGCACACAGAAAGGCACCCGAGCCAAGATTCGAACCCGGGACCTTCTTGCTGTGAGGCGACAGTGTTACCCCACTGGGCCACCGTGCCGCCCTCGGTGGAAATCATAAAAGTTAATATGGGCCGATGAAAAATGCTTTCAGCTCACGCGTAGTTCTTGCTGACGAACGGGGATGTGCTTTATCCAATTGCTCTATTGGTGGACATGCCGTGTTGACTGTTGATGCAGCTCAATGTTGTCGTGCTGGGATGATGGCTTTCTGCCGATCTGCGCCTGCACGGGAAGATTTATGCCTTCCTTGTTTGTTGAAGAATTATTTATTTTTCGCTTACTTTATGTCCTATAATTCATTGCTACTATTTGACTCTCAATTGAACTGTCCTGATGTTGTTGTTGACGCGCCGTTCTCCCTACAGCTCTCTATAGCGCTCTGTAACCCTCGGGTGCAAAACGCTCTATCAACGCAATGATTACTCTTATTATAATTATTCCACATTGGGAGACTTTTAGACATTGGTCGCATTGTTTGCAGACAATGCATGAGATGTATGTTTTTTTTTAATGAACACACATGGTATCGTCGCAATAAGATGTCAAAGAGCCTCGATGCTCGGCGTGGAATAATTGTGGGTGGCCATCTCCGTTCGTGATCCGGAGCCAGAGGCAACAATTTTCAGATTTCTCTACAAGAGAACTTTTTTTTTCCCCCTGGAAGAACAAAAGCTGTTGAATTTAAACCGAAGCCATGGTCAATATTACCAAACTCAGAGTGATTGTAGGCTGATCTAACCCTTGACAGAGGTATGAGCTCAGAACCTCCTTGTGAGTGTCAGTCAAACACTCTTCCACAGTACAACACACATCTATATGATCATCATCAGCACCTACTTGATCCTGTACAGGGTTTCAGGTTGAAAGGCAAGGTTATACCCATGATGGTACGCCAGTCCAACGCAGGGCACCGGGATCAATTCTGGCAGCATGCCAATTAACTTGGCCTGCACGTCTTTTGTATGAAAACCAAAGTCATAATAATAATAATAAAATTTGCATTTCTTAAGCACAATTTCACCCGAGGGCACCCAGAGGAAACCTCACGGGGCTATGGCGCGTAAACACAAACTGCACACAGAAGAGCGCTCAGGTGCCGAGGGTGTACATGATTTACGATTATGTAAATCTGCACTGGCGTTTCAGACGCGCGTACACGTGCATGCGTCCACCCATCACGGCTCGTCCTCCGTGCACACACAGGTGGGCACACATCCGCTGACTGTTTGGGGCGAGAGGTGCCAGCGTGTTGCCAGCGCGACGCGCTCTGCCACCTTCGTGTCCCCACCGTCGGCATTCACACAGCACCAGGTCATTGTTCACGGCCGAGTCGACCTAGGGGGCGTGAAGGGGCGATTTTAAACGCGGGTCACTGAAGGCTGGCTGTGAGCGGGAATGCAACTCGAGTCGAGACCACATGGCCCTTCTAAAGGCACGTGCAGCGAAGCAGAGGCAATGACAAAGAACCCCGTGTGACTGGGATAAGTCCTATTAACGAGCACCTACAGTATTATTCCTCATCCCATCTCATTGTCAGAAACCGATCAATCCTGCACAGGATGGTCGCGGTGAGCCGGAGCCTATCCCGACAGACACAGGGCGCGAGGCAGGGATGCGTCCACGATGGGACGCAAGTTCATCACCGGGCACTGCGGGTAAATTAGTCTGCAAGCCAATTAACCTATGCAGCAGCGTGTTTTCTTGGACTGTTGGAGGAAACCGGAGTGCCCGGCGAAAACCCACGCGGACACGGGGAGAGAACATGCAAGCTCCACACAGAAAGCCACCCGAGCCGAGATTCGAACCCGGTACCTTCTTGCTGTGAGGCGACAGCGCTACGCACTGGGCCACCGTGCCGCCCAGAAGTGCAATTATTAATATTAATTCAAAGACAAAGACCCCGTTTTATACTGAGCGCAGGAGCAAGCGCTGTTCGTGAGATTCTATTCTCTCAAGGATGAAACGACAATGACAGGGTGGTGAAGACAGCATCTTGCAGAGCTTGGATCGTATTGCATCATCCTCATCCCTACAGCACCACCACTCGTCACATGCCGCAGCTATGCATACGTAATGTGAACAAACCTCTATATTTACCCCAAATCGTATGCTCAGATATAATAGTCGTGAGGAAAATGATATCCGACGTGGAACCTACACTGGCTTAGATTACAGGAGATTACGCAGGTGTTCCATTGGCTGATTACGACAAGAGCGGAAAGGAAATCAGATGTATTCATAGGTTGTTTGCTTACAAACATATATTATGCGGGTGTCCGTGTTGGTACAAGCGATGGTTGGTACGGGTCGCCTAAAAGAAATTTTACGTTGCAATGGTAGGTCCCAGTCTATCCATGGGATAATTACCGCAGCACACAGTCACTCGGTCGAACTAGGAGGTACTCATTTGACTGACCCATGAGAAAGAGTGGTGATGATGATAGTAACACCATGTCAATGGTAATGGTTTCACGACAAAAAGAAAAACCACAAAAAAAACCGTCACTGTTGCTGATTTTCCATTCACATGTCGCTGTTGTTGACACGCCGCTCTCTCCGCAGCTCTGTGCAGCGCTTTGTGACACTCGGGTGAAAAGCGCTCTGTAAATGCAATTATTATTATTATGAATTACACCGTATTGCAGGGCATCTGATTCGGATGCCCCCTGGACGCCTCCCTAGGGAGGTGTTCCAGGCATGTCCCACCGGGAGGAGGCCCCGGGGAAGACCCAGGACACGCTGGAGAGACTATGTCTCTCAGCTGGCCTGGGAACGCCTCGGGGTCCCCCCGGAAGAGCTGGAGGAAGTGTCTGGGGTGAAGGAAGTCTGGGCATCGCTGCTCAGACTGCTGCCTCTGCCACCCGGTCCCGGATAAGCTGACGAAGATGGATGGATGGATGGACACCGTATTGCACGTGATAACTTTCTGATGAGGATAGCAATGATGGTGATGATGGTGGTGGCGATGAAACTGCTGTCAAGTTATGAGCACAAATCAGCAGAGAATTGATTAACAACTGTGTCTGAGTGTATAGTTCATGAACATTTGGCGTTGCACGAGAAAGGACTGGGAACAATACTGTGTGGATATCACTACGTAGGGAGTAATATATGGTGTACGAATTGAGTTCTGCAGGATACACATAACGCACACACATGGACACGGGTCACTGTCTTGGTAAAACACCAGAGTGCAGACTCACGCTCGAGATGATAGTGCACAGATTTATAATTGTGATGCTCGTGAATGACATTGTATGTTGGGCTCACGCAGATGTTTCTGTTCAAATAACCAATCTCGATGAGCAAATACGCTCACCTCTTTTTCAGCGACTCAACGCATCATTAATACATATGCAGGCATGTTATATGTATTATAATACAAATTAATAATGTATATGCCTCTGTCACTCCACCGACGGATGAAGGCCCCCCCCCCTCTCCCTCCCCCATCCTGTGCTGCTCATGGGGGTTGTCAACAAGGCTTTGCCGTGATGGAAACATAGCCGCATCGTGAAATCAAACTCAGGTTGTCGAACGTCGTGTTCACTGCACGAACGACTGTGCCAACACTCCAGTCCGCCACAGAGCAAAGCTCACACCATGCTTCCATGGCGGCTGAAATCCAAGGAAAACTTTAAAATGTATCTTCAACAAAATTATAACGTGCAGCATCAATTGCAATCATTGCGTACAAATCGAAGCTCGTGCTGTTAATGTCCTCCACCACAGTACTAATTATTATGTTTGTCATCTCATCTCATCTCATTATCTGAAACCGCTTAATCCTATATAGGGTCACGGTGAGCCGGAGCCTATCCCGGAAACACAGGGCGTAAGGCAGGAATACACCCGACGACGGGACGCCAGTCCATCGCCGGGCATTGCGGGACAATTTTAGTCTGCGAGCCAATCAACCTATCCAGGAGCATGCTTTTGGACTGTGGGAGGAAACCGGAGTACCCGGCGAAAACCCACGCGGACACGGGGAGAGCATGCAAACTCCACACAGAAAGGTACCCGAGCCGAGAGACTCGAACCCGGGACCTTCTTGCTGTAAGGCGTCAGCGCTAACCACTGGGCCACCGCGCCGCCCCTATTATGTTTGTGTCATTTGTCATTTGCTATTGCGTCGAGGCAGAAGCCCTGGCTAAGACGCAATGCTCCTAAAATAAATATCCGCCCGTTTATCGGCTTTGGTTTCAGCGAGCCTGACTGCTGATGAGACACTAACTGTCAAAACTGGCCCAGAGATTGCTCGCATTAAAGCGGCCTGACTGCAACCAAGAACATCAACCCTGACAACCGTGCTGCTGATGGGATGTATTAAAATGCTTTAATGTATTGTGTGGAGGGGGGGACAGATATGGTAAGGAGGCTAACTGTCCGCTTATTTATTTTGCTATTGATCAGATTAAGACAATTACACACTGCGTATGTTATTTAAAAAAAAACCGAATGTTTCAGTGCAGTCGAAGACACATGGTACAATTCATAGAATTGAGGCCCCTCTTGCACCTTTGTTCCCATAACTCAAGCCCTCCTTTCCATAAGCATCTCCCCCACCGACTCTGGCAGCCCACCGAGTATCCTATACCCGTTCTCGTGTAGTCTGATAAACAGACCTAACTCACCGACACTTTGAATACAGCGTACATCAATGTAAACAGCCGGCACGTTTAATACGCTGCACTGCCGACAAATTCAATCAATAGTCAGCAAAGAAGTCTAACCTAGCTGGTGTATCTTCTTGCTCACTGCTAAATGCAGAGTCTCGTAGATTTAAAGTGCTTATTTTATTAAAACTATAATGACTTTTCACTTGACTGCACCCATGCCCATGCCTGCAAAGGTTCTATTAAAACTATGATGGAGGCATGCAATTGTCCTCTTACATTTCGGGCAATTTACAAACAGCAGCACGATGGGATAAATTGAAATTTGGCTTTTGAAATCACAAGCCGTCTCATACAGGCTTGCATAATGCCCCAAATCCCGAATCACCATATTAGTTCACGGAATAAAGAAAGAGAGAAATAAAACCGTACATAAATTCAGAGGTGAGGATTTTATATATATATCAACTTATGGTAAAAAAGGCAATATTTTCACACAAGCGTATCACATCACCCGCATAAAATGAAATGTATTTTGTTTTGTTGCCACCTCGGATTATAAAATCTAGCGCTGTTAGTGAGACCGAAAGCACGGGACATGCAGCATTACTTCTGCAGTCCCATCATGGGCACAAATTCAACACAAGAACTCAAAAAGCTCAAGTGACAATTAGAACTCAAACGAATAAATTACATACATATATGTGCTCAGATCCTCGATAAATGAAAGGGCCTTTTCTATTTCTACACGGAACCCCACGATGCTCCTTTCCAGTGAGCGTTACACTTGCCAGAGTATTTGATTAATCTTACCGGGTGGGATTACACACGTCTGAACTGAAGAGACGACAAGGTTTGGTTGGTGGATCACACAGAGATGGAACCATGGTGTGTGAATGAGCGAGACAACAATTTACCTGGCGATATAACAGTAGAGATCGTAACTGCAAGCACACATAGGCAAGGAAGTTACAATCACGAATACGGTGGCATTCAACTAGGGATTTTACCGATTGCATCGCATCTCATTGTCTGAAACCGCTTAGTCCTATACAGGGTCACGGTGAAGCCGGAGCCTATCCCGGCAGACACAGGGCGCAAGGCAAGTAAACTCTTAACTCCACACACCTTCTCTAGACAGACAAGGATATGTGTCAGTGAAATGCTTCTTGATTGCATCTTAGCGGGTAAACTGGGCGAGAACACATAAAACGCGTACACAAATGAATGCGGACATTAAGTTCAGCTTCATAGCTCATAGCAGAAAGCACTGTTTGTGAGAACTTATTAAGGCCGCCACGGTGAATGCTGGGGTGATCCGGCCAACAGAGACATTCAAATTCCTCCGCCTGAAGAGCATAAACATTACTCCACATCTTCAAAACAGACTCCTTTTAGGCTGTTAACTATATATTATTGTTTGTTAGTTAACTCCGTGGAGGCAAAAAGTCAAGTTCAGGCACTGCTATCCACTGATATGGGAGTAAAACCCGGGTTTCAATCGGCTCACGGTGCTGTGCACTCTCCCCTACTGTGCCTTTATCCAGACACTCACCCTGTACATGGAACATACAACAAATACATTAAGGTTGATATAACATAGCCTCCACTCTCGCCACATGGCTCTCCCCAATCTCACACCTTATTTCATGGGAAAGTTGGCTGCGCACAATTCCCTAACTTTAAAATGTTACATGTACCTATTTTACCAGGAAGCCAGGAGATTATTTACGAGTTGTAGAATGACTGTTAGTGGTACACTGCACTCTGGCTACGTATCACGTACACCTATAAATTATTTGGCATTTTTCTTGGAATGTATCAGGCTTTGTGAATACGGTATGAAATGCTCTATAAGTTATAAATCTCGAAATGAATGCCAACAATAATAAGACGTTACAGCCCTTTGTCAATCCACTATTGGATGAAGGTCTCCCCAAAATCGCATCGGTCATGGGAAATGTTTGACCATACTTCACTGCAATGCCCATTGTTGCCGGTTTGAATGTCTACTGTTCAGGTTCGGGGGCGGCACGGTGGCCCAGTGGTTAGCGCTGTCGCCTCACAGCAAGAAGGTCCCGGGTTCAAATCTCTCGGCTCGTGTGGAGTTTGCATGCTCTCCCCGTGTCCACGTGGGTTTTCGCCGGGTACTCCGGTTTCCTCCCACAGTCCAAAAGCATGCTCCTGGATAGGTTGATTGGCTCGCAGACTAAAATTGTCCCGCAATGCCCGGCGATGGACTGGTGTCCCGTCGTCGGGTGTATTCCTGCCTTACGCCCTGTGTTTCCGGGATAGGCTCCGGCTCACCGTGACCCTATATAGGATTAAGCGGTTTCAGATAATGAGATGAGATGAGATGTTCAGGTTCGCCTGCCTCGGCGAGTTGCCTCCTAATGGTGGTGGTATCTGAGCAGACCTTTACAGCCGGATGTCCTTCCTGAGGACATCCTCCTTTAGTCGGGGGGTCTTCGGATTATTAATTTGTGTTAAAGCTCGCCAAAGACCTGTTCACCAAGAGAATCCCTTGCTGGAATTTTAAACTCCAGGTGACTTATCTCTGGGCTTCACTGAAACGTGCAATCCCTTCCACCACGATAAGGTTATGATTTATGAGGATGGACTCAGCAAAGGTTGGTTAAAGGGGGCATCCTGCACTCTATCAGATATCACTCACCGCTGACGTTAGCCATGGGCTGGAATGAAGTACGGGTGAGTAGGTGGGCAGGCTCATAGTGTGGTGCTTTAGCCCCAAATAACGATATGTAGTAATAATAATAGTAACAATTGCATTTGTAGAACGCTTTTCACCCGAGGGTCACAAAGCGCTGCACAGAGCTGCGGAGAGAACGGCGCGTCAACAACAACGGCATTAGAACGGAAAATCAGCAACAATAACGCTACAGCACATTGGAACATTCTGAATAGTTGAATTGGGGATATCTTGAGCTTTGCGCTTCTAAAACAACCACATCACTGTCTTTAAGTACTCGTCTATTAACTCCAATGACTCGCCTCTAACCATACCGTTTAAATGTAAATGAGTAGTGAGTAGGGCGGCGCGGTGGCCCAGTGGTTAGCGCTGTCGCTTCACAGCAAGAAGGTCCCGGGTTCGAATCTCTCGGCTCGGGTGCCTTTCTGTGTGGAGTT
>JAZEWT010000002.1:6805380-6816099 GCA_036362905.1 Mordacia mordax
TCACCGTGACCCTGTATAGGACTAAGCGGTTTCAGACAATGAGATGAGATGAGATTTTCAGTCACACGGTTACACGTCACTCTTCCAGTTTTGCTCCGTCTGTCCGTACTCTCGAACCTGATGTGTTCTGTCACGTGACGTTCGTGCAAGTTTGTTTGATTAGCCGGAAGATACATTTTCAACTCGGCATATGATTTGAATAAATTACACGAATGCAATGTGCACTCCGGACGCACACGTCAATGCATGCACCATGCTTGTTAGGAAATTGATATTGATTGACGAATCAATGCACCGTGGCATAACAACACTACTCATCCACATTCGTAGCCATGTGTTTGTAAGATGCACATTATTGCCGCGGTGTAAACGGCCGTTGTCCCGGTTGACCTGGGTTGGCCTGGTGCCCCGTCAATGGTGGGGACATTGGAGGAGAATTTTACGGACGGATGCCCTTCCTGTCGCCAGCTTCTTTTATGAGGCGAGTCTTCAGGTCTTGGAGGGCCTGTGCTACCTCTGTATCACGTATTATGAATTGAACCGCAACTCCAACTAGAGTGGCCAATTCATATCCAGCATTGGCACTGCCTGCAAAGGAATGACATGAAGGTGGGGTTGGTGGATCAGACGCAGACCACGGTAGCGCAGCAAGTCAAAACACTCGCTATGCCATAGGCCAACGAGGCAGGAATCTGAGACGATAGTAATATGATCATCTCTGTAGAGAATATGCGCATTCTACACCATTGCTTGGGTTTTCTTCAGGCACAAACATGAGTTGTCTCTGTTCTCTTCCCTTCGTTGAAAATGTACGAAACAGTAAAATGTCTGTAAGATTACAACAGGTTTTACCGTATCTGGCGATTATGCAGGTGTTAAGATACGGTAAAACCTGTTGTAATCTTATATATGTATACTGGCAAAAAAAGTACCCATAGAGTAAAATGTCTCTCCGACCAGGTTTTGGGCTGCGCTGCGTCTTGTTTTGCAGGCTGTCCGACGTTTGGCTCCACGTGGTCAGGGATTGTTTTAAGCACAATCAAAAGGTTTCTTATGGCAAGCCCTATTATTCTGTAATAATAACAATTGTACGCATGCTACAGTACTTATTTCCCACTTGGCAGATAAGAGGAAATCATCCGGAAGAAGTGGAAAATTCATTCCATTACTTGCATGTATCCACTTTTAGGCACTTGGATAAACACGGTTAATAGGATCCATACAAAGAGCCCACCTATGTCAAGAAAGTTACGCATGACTTCCAATGTAAAATCAATTGACCAAACATTGCGTTTAGGTTCCTTGTGTATCAAACGGAGTCTTAAAAGCCAGCAATCTGAAAATAAATATTACCATATGGGAAATTAAGGAAATACATGTATATTTATATTCGGTATAAAGTGGAGGAATTTTTAAAAGTGCAGGGTCAGAAAGTAGCAGAGGTTACTAATTTGTGGCTTGCATAACAATGCCATGTGAGATTTCGTCATTTCACTGGCAACCTGATAATGCTGCCTCTCCCATTCCTCCCTGTCTTGATATGCATTGTGTAGAGCGACAATGGTCTAATCCCCTGACCACTGGCACAGACGAATGCCGCTCCCATTTATCATGATCAAAATTCAGTCTTTATCTGCTGATTGTCCACATTGAAGCCAGGGACACGGGGTTGTGATTTTCATTTGGCATTATAAGCCATGCCCTGTTAAAAATATAATGGGAAAATCATTGTTTGAGTTGCACGTACGGACATGTAGGCGTACACACACGCGGGTGTGTGTGTGTATACGTGTGTATGTGTACATACATGTGTGGGAGTGGCAGTGTCGTGGTTAGCGGTTAGCACACTGCTACAGATGCATTGACCCGAGTTCGAAACCCACGCACAGCCAAATGCGAGTGATGATTTTCTGAATGTGTCATAGCCCTCCCCTAGGTCGATTCAGTCTTAAATGAGTAACTGGTCATGGTATGTAAATATCATCACTGGGGAGACAAAGTTGGCCGGGCGTCGTGATGCACACCCACCTTTTCCCGTGGTACTGGCTTTTTTAATTTCTTGCCTGAAACGTCTATTGGGCGGCACGGTGGCCCAGTGGGTAGCGCTGTCGTCTCACAGCAAGAGGGTTCCGGGTTCGAATCTCGGCTCGCGTGCCTTTCTGTGTGCAGTTTGCATGTTCTCTCTCCGTGTCTGCGTGGATTTTCGCCGGGCACTCCGGTTTCCTCCCGTAGTCCAAAAAACATGCTGCTGCATAGGTTAATTGGCTTGCAGACTAAATTGCCCGCAATGCCCGGTGATGGACTAGCGTCCCATCGTGGGTGTATCCCTGCCTTACGCCTTGTGTCTGCCGGGATAGGCTCCGGCTCACCGCGACCCTGTACACGACTCCGCGGTGTCTGACAATGAGATGCGAGATGATTTCGACAACCAGGAGCAAGTCAGCCACAATGCACGAGATCACATCATATTTCAGAAGCGAAGCAGGGTTCACCTCAGATAGTACCTGGACGGGCGATCACGGTACAGACACACAGGTACTGGAGACGATGTGCGTGGAAGCGTGTAGAGGAGAAACATCCATTGCTGTCGTGTACTACCTTCAGAAACCTGCACTGATCAGTATGGGGAAGCGTGATGAATAATCCTTACGGCCGGCATTGGTGCAGTGGGAGGAAACCGGAGTGCCCAGCGAAAATCCACGCAGACACGGGGAGAGAACATGCAAACTCCAGACAGAAAGGGACCCGAGCCGAGATTCGAACCCGGGACCTTCTTGCTGTGGTGCAGAGAGGCCTCATCTAGCAGGGGAATGACACATCAACTACATGGCGGTATCCGGGTGGCAATAAATAGAGTTGAATTCCCAGCTCGGGTGCCTTTCTGTGTGGAGTCTGCATGTTTTTCTCAGTGGTTGTTCGCCAGGAACTCCAGTTTCTGTTAATGGTGCCTGCTGACTGAATGTCCTCCAGTGCCAAACTGGGAACAGTATAGCTCTGTCTTGCACCCTCCGCCTGCGGGAATAGGCGCCAGCTTCATCGTGATTCTGTTCAATTCGAACGTCTGTTGCATCGCTTGCAATCTGACTCGGTATTTCTTGCTGGAATCATAAACATCCATCTATCTCGACAGGATTTAGTGGGTACTCTACTATTACCATGCATGTATCTGCCCACGAACTTACACTATACCATAATTGCACTGCCGTACGATCGGTCATGCTGTTAGGTGGAACAAATGTTCTGCAGGATTCACACGCTGACAATGGGTCTGGAAGGTCTCCCCACGGACCTGCTTCAGTAGGCATCGAGTCAACGGGCCACTAGGAGGCGCTGCTTACATGGTGCCCAAAGGTTAGTGCATCACGTCAGTTACCTGAGCATTCCGAAATGGGGGTAGGCCCAAGCAAATCGTGACACACGTGCGTGACTGTTCTGCGCGCATGTGCAGTCGTTTGTGACATGGCCTAGTGGGTGGTGACTAGGCCGAGCAATGATGCGTTCATGGTTTGTATCTAGCAGCCGCCCCGTTTAATACTATGAGTATATAAAGTTAAATTTTTTGTTTATCATGTGCGTTATTCTCCTCTGCACAGCGAACGACAGACATCTCGCGGCATAGTTCACGAGTGTGGGACATTGTGTTCCATCGCAATGTTTCATGTCCGTCAAATTTGAAACAATACCAGCCAATGACTCATTTTGGAGTATGCATAGCGAGCATAGCTCCCTACTGATCAAACTTGACAGGAGCTGTTAACGCTATGAGTACTTTTTTGCCAGTATACAAATATAAGATTACAACAGGTTTTACCGTATCTGGCGATTATGCATACCGTATCTGGCGATTATGCATAATCGCCAGATACGGTAAAACCTGTTGTAATCTTATATATGTATACTGGCAAAAAAGTTTTACCGTATCTGGCGATTATGCATAATCGCCAGATACGGTAAAACCTGTTGTAATCTTAAACTTGACAGGAGCCTCTAAAATAGGGAGACTTTCCTGGGGAAACAAGAACAATGCTGAATCATAATTGGTCACCTGCTGGGGACCATCAATTTACCGTACTTGCAAACTCAGTTTAATAATGAATGGCTGAATTCCGGACTCAATCAACAATTTGCTGTCTCCTGACATCGTTAATATATAAGTATTTTTTTTACTGTACCTGTTTTAATTCATTCCCGATATCACTGCAACAAATACAGCTGTGTAAACGGTCTCTGTCGCCCGGTTATAACGTGTGCGTATCTATGTATGTGTGTGCACGTGGTTATATGTCCATAAATCAAGCAAACTTTAGCAATATCCAAAGCCCTGAATCACACAAACATTGCTACCCACTTGCAGCCTTGTTCCACTGTTTATTGGTCAAAGGTCTGTTTAGATGAGATTACCGCTGATTTCAGAGTTAAAAAAGAGAGATGTTTCCCTCGCGATAATCTACCAACAGCTAGCATGTGTTAATAGGCCAAAGTTTACTGATAAGGGGATTCCTACCTTTGCAATGCACTTCCAGTCACATATATGCGTGAATTATTATGCTTTCCTGAGAGTTTATGAACTGGTCCCATCAATGTCTTTTTTTTGTTTCGTGACGGTTGTTACTTTGGGCGGCAACGTGGCCAAGTGGGCAGCGCTGTCGCTTCACAGCAAGAAGGTCCAGGGTTTGAGTCTCGGCTCGGGTGCCTTTCTGTGTGGAGTTTGCATGCTCTCCCCGTGTCCGCGTGGGTTTTCGCCGGGCACTCCGGTTTCCTCCCACAGTCCAAAAGCATGTTGCTGCACAGGTTTATTGGCTCGCAGGCTAAATTGCCCGCAGTGCCCGGTGATGGACTGGCGTCCCATCATGGGTGTATCCCTGCCTTGCGCCCTGTGTCTGCCGGGATAGGCTCGGGCTCACCGCGACCCTGTACAGGACTAAGCGGCTTCTGACAATGAGATGAGGTTTTTGCTTTTTCACCGATTGCTCTATTTTTATTTCACTTCTTTTATTTTCCTCACTTTGGTGGCTCAGGTCGCTCGTGCAAATGAGACCAATATCCTGGGTCTCACGAGCGCATCCCTGATCAAGTGAAGCAATGTTGAAACGTCCACCCAAAACACACGAAGCTACCATCATCGTCTCAACCCATGCCCTCATTATCGCTGCTACATCGCATATGAAGTTATTAATATTACTTTTGTACCATTATGTCTAAACGTTACGAAGTTTGCGCTCTCCGTGCATTATCATTTACGGCACGCGTGGAAGATTCCTAAAATAAAAAAAAACACATGATCTTTAAGCCCTCTGTAAAGCCTCACGCGCATACGCATTCCCCCATACAGCCACGCAGGTTGGTGTGGCGACTGTTGTTGGCGAGCGCCCATTAAGGCCGGGATGGTCCACGAGGAGAATGTGTGGATGCTACCATACCTGGCCACCACAGTCCTGCGCCAATTGTTTCTCATCTCTCATCTCATTATCTGAAACCGCTTAATCCTATATAGGGTCACGGTGAAGCCGGAGCTTATCCCGGAAACACAGGGCGTAAGGCAGGAATACACCCGACGACGGGACGCCGGTCCATCGCCGGGCATTGCGGGACAATTTTTAGTCTCCGAGCCAATCAACCTATCCAGGAGCATGCTTTTGGACTGTGGGAGGAAACCGGAGTACCCAGCGAAAACCCACGCGGACACGGGGAGAGCATGCAAACTCCACACAGAAAGGCACCGGAGCCGAGGGACTCGAACCCGGGACCTTCTTGCTGTGAGGCGTCAGCGCTAACCACTGGGCCACCGCGCCGCCCGCCAATTGTTTAAAAAACACCAAAAACAAAGCCCACCCCCCACCCCCCTCCCCGGTGAGAGCCTTAACAGAATGTAAGGTCAAGTGCTGAGCGAGTAGAGACACAAAAGGGTGGTTGGTCAGCACTATGCACGAGGCAGTCGCTGTATACCCATTGGAGATGTTAACACACGGCATCACGTACTTATTTGAAACCGAGTCGACCTATGGGCACGCTAACGACCGGTTCAGAAAATCGCCACTGGTGTTGGTGGCAATCAGCGTTTTAACAAAGTCGAGTGGCCGGTTTCTACACGACCGCGCCACCCCCCTCGCCCCCACATAGAGTTCTACCCAAGCGCTCTACAAGAATGCTTATTTCAGATCTTCTTTTTGGGGGAGGGAGGGAGGGAGGGGGAGATAGAGGGGGGTGGGGAGAATAAGTTTTGAATTGGTAGTCTTTCAAAGGTACAAGATATTAAAACAAAATAGAACAGAGCCCTAAAAAGCATGAACATTTCAATTAGCGAATGAAAGCAGCTAGTGCTGCCGCGGCGAGTCGATGGGAGCCACTCCCCGGAGGAAGGCGATCACAGAGAGGGGCTTCATTACACAGGTGCACTCGTGGTAATAGGCACGGGGTCGACTCATCCCATCTGTCCACCCATTTAGCTACAACTTTGGGAATGTAAAATAAAATTGGGATCAAAGCTGGAGGCGGGTGTCGGAGATGCAGTAATTATTATTTTTTTTTCCCCTCTCTCTCTCTCTCGAGCTTTCCTCTCTTCCCTTCCGCCAGCCACTGAACGTCGTCAAAATAAAGGCGCAGATAACGGACACCGCCACGCTCGTCGGACGTACAGGTTCAGAAAGCCAGGGCAATGCCAGGTCTGCAAATGCATTCGCTAAAATAATGGCATCCGTTGCAAATATCACAGGTGTCGCTGCCCAGATCTCGGATCGCATAACGAAGGACCTATCTGGTAAACTCGGCGATGTGACTGGCGTCCCATCGTCGGTATATCCCTGCCTTGCGCCCTGTCTGCCGGATAGGCTCCGGCTTCACCGTGACCCTGTATAGGACTAAGCGGTTTCAGACAATGAGATGAGATCTGGTAAACTGGTCCTATGACGTTCTGACGGAGCGATGGAATCGGTCTGCACGCAGGTGATGGGTGAATCGATACCGTTGGGTTGCGAGAGGCGGAGGTGACTTAGGGAAGACTTTATCCAGCAGTGGATTGATCACGGTTGTTGATTATGATCTAATGTACACGTGGAGATTTCATACAAAAGCTACCCAAAAAAAACATACACGTCAACTATGATACTCGGCAGCCTTTGTTTACCCTTCAAACTTGTTGTTGAACGGAATTTATCCGCGCACATTTGATGATTAAATTCCATCCGAAGCACGTGTACGATCGCTGAGGTTAATGACGGCATTGACATCATTTCTAAGCAGAGATCACGGCTGTGCCTGTCTCATGGTCCAAATGTCAAAAGACACGCGGTACATTCGCAATTCACTGCATTTGGGTGGATGCTGCTGCCATATGAGCATTAAACCGATTATGAGAAGTTTACAAATTCAGGTCATGGATTGGTTTATTTTATCTCCATCGCTCCACGTTTGACAATGGGCGTCACGGTGACGCTGTGAGTGGCGCTGCCACCGCACAGAACAAAGGTCCTGGTTTTGATTTCGAGCACTGGTGTATTTCTGGGTGGCGTTTGCACTTTTTCCACGTGGTTACTTCAGTTTCTTCCCACAGTCCAAATTTGTACATGGCGTCTAGATTAACTGGCCTACTGAATATACTTTCCACTGTGCCTTGCCATTGGACTAGTGTCCAATCCCGACTGGAGCGCTGCCTTGCACCCTATGTCTGCCGGGATGGGTTCTGGATTAAGCGGGGACTTATAATGATGCGGTTTGATGATTGAAAAGGGTCCTTCCTTGGGAGTGAAAGTGCTTAGGACAAAAACGCTTCCTGGAAGAGAAAAAAAACTCATAGCTTTCCAGAGCATTATCATGATATGCAGCTGGGTAATATTGCTATGGAAAGTTATTTGCCAGCGGAATAAAACAGTGTGTGTGTAAATATAAAAATGTGTTCTGTTTATGTATGCTTACATGCATTATGTTCAATAACATTGCGTTGAACTGCTCTGGTGTTGTAGTTGTTGACATGCCGTTCTCTCCACAGCTCTGTGCAACGCTTTGTGACTCTCGGGTGAAAAGCGCTCTAGGAGTGTAAGCATTATTAATTATTATAATGAAGCCGACAGATATGCCCCACGGGCGGCGCGGTGGCGCAGTGGTTAGCGCTGACGCCTCACAGCAAGAAGGTCCCGGGTTCGAGTCTCTCGGCTCCGGTGCCTTTCTGTGTGGAGTTTGCATGCTCTCCCCGTGTCCGCGTGGGTTTTCGCCGGGTACTCTGGTTTCCTCCCACAGTCCAAAAGCATGCTCCTGGATAGGTTGATTGGCTCGCAGACTAAAATTGTCCCGCAATGCCCGGCGATGGACCGGCGTCCCGTCGTCGGGTGTATTCCTGCCTTACGCCCTATGTTTCCGGGATAGGCTCCGGCTTCACCGTGACCCTATATAGGATTAAGCGGTTTCAGATAATGAGATGAGAGATGAGATGAGATATGCCCCACCATGTGTACGTGTAATTTCCCACGAAGGCTCATGGCTCACTGAAAGAAGTGAGTCCCCCCCCCCGTCGCACGTGGGAAGCACTGGGACACTTTGGCTGCTTAACTGCAGAGCCACTGATTGGCAATTGTTTGTCAAAGGTATATCATGTCAGTTACAGTGCAGTCTTGATGGCAGCAATTGGATGTGACCTTTATAGTCAATGGAGTAAAATTCCCCACACGCGTTGTACTTATCACTGATAAGCTAGCAGAATTATTAGCTGAGAATTGATTTTGAGCAGAATCTGATGCAACTCTATCAGCGTATGAACCAATATCATTGCAAAACCAACGCGGAATTGCGATATCCTCAAGCAGACAAACGGCATACGCCCAGCTCAGCACCTTTTCAGCAAACATTGTTCATTTTCTATCAGTGGCATCTCTCTTTATAAACTATTCTAATCCTGATTTTGATGGCCAAGGGCAAAGGTTTTGTCAGTGTGCCATGAAAATGCCACGCTGCACATTTATCTGATAGAGTTGTCCAGGGGAAAAAAATGTGTATAAGTCTGCAGAAGTAAGAGATAAGATTAACACTATCTCTTTATCCAAATGGAGTCTTGCAGCCACCGATGATGTGAAAACAGAGCTATAAATTATGTGTTTATGGTGAGTACACCTGCGTTATCGGCGACATATAATTGCGTCAAGCACAACACACACACACACTTACAAAACTCTGCTTGAGACTCGTTACACCGTGATTATGAATTTGTAAAGCAACATTATCCATTATAACTCATAAATGTAACTGCAGCGATTTTTGCGGCGCCGTTTATCTGAGCATGATGAAGCAAGAAGAATTATTAAACTCGCGGCCGTATATCTAAGGGCGCGCTTACTTGTACACGGGCTGCCACAGTCTCACCATCCTTGAACCAAGTACCGCATTGGGCAATGCTAGGGAGCAGTGTACTGATGTAGGCTCTTTGTGGCTCCATGTATGAGATCCGTACAAAACCTGCTCTTTTGGGATAGCCGCATCGAGCATTCCTCCTCTCTCCTTCGCGACGTTCAGCCTGATGGTGCCTCGAACAAGGGAGGGGAAATGTCGCAGAGTATACAGGAGGAAATGTCATCACGGCTGTCCTGAAAGAGAAGCTCTTGAGAACAATTCTCAGCGGAGCAGCGGCTACAGTCTCATGCTCTACCAACGGAGCAAGCGGGCTGTTCTAGAGTACCCTGTCTTAGCAACTGCTCTGATGTTCTTGCTGTTGTTATGCTATTCTTTCCATAGCCCTGTGCTGCACTTCGTGACAATCAGGTGAAAAGCTCTAGAGAAGTGCAATTATTATTATTATTACAGCGTTTGGGTTGGCTATCAAAGAGATCACAAATCCGAGTCAGCTCTTCATCCTTCTCTGTGAGCAATAAAATTAGTAACAAAAAAAATGTTGTTGCTGTTGATTTTCCATTCTGGTGCCGTTGTTGCTGACGTGCCGTTGTCTCCACAGCTCTGCGAAGCGCTTTGTGACCCCCGGGTGAAAAGCGCTCTACAACTGCAGTTATTATTATTGACAGGGGGTAAGCAGGTGAGTGCATATCCACGCATCCTTACGGCGAACTCCATCGTGGAGGCGAAAGTGGCGGCTGCTAAATGGATACAATTCACCTCTGGCAAAAAAGAACGTAGAATTTTACATCACTGGCTCGCGACGACAAACAGCAGACGGATGAAAGCAAACCCCCGTGCTGCGTCGAGCAGGGAATCACTTTAAACTTTGACCGAACCCATTACTCTCGCCGCCGGACACGCGCGCGAGATGCATCGACACCGAGATTAGATCAAAAACATGCGCGCACAATGCACGCGTCAGCATTGTGTGCGCGCGCGGGGAGAGGGGGGGGGTTGACGCAAATGCGTTACATGTAGCGTCCGTTCGCCTCGCACAAATGCCGGTGGCGATCCATCCCACGAGTGGTGATCGATCCTCGAACCGAGTTTCGCATCCAGCTGCCGCGGGGACAAGACGTAAGCGCGGCCGCAGTCTGTCGGGCATTCGGGTGAACGCAAACGTCTCATCTCATTGTCTGAAACCGCTTAATCCTATATAGGGTCACGGTGAGCCGGAGCCTATCCCGGAAACACAGGGCGTAAGGCAGGAATACACCCGACGACGGGACGCCAGTCCATCGCCGGGCATTGCGGGACAATTTTAGTCTCCGAGCCAAGCAACCTATCCAGGAGCATGCTTTTGGACTGTGGGAGGAAACCGGAGTACCCGGCGAAAACCCACGC
>JAZEWT010000002.1:6821840-6832103 GCA_036362905.1 Mordacia mordax
GGGGGGGGGGTCAGTATCGTGGATTCTATTATCCGTGGGGTTATCCGCGAAACTACTCCAATTATCCAGAGTGTTCACGGACGCCGCTACTCTGCAGGATAATAGCAGTTTGTGGGTTAACAGGGTTATGGGTAACAGGAGTTCTCTGGTATTATACACAGTAGCAGATTACACACTCCACGGGGCGTCCTTGTTCCACGTGTGTAATATTTTCCTTAGTACGCCACTTGTTGATCACGTTTTCTGGTGACTTGACCACTTTGACTGGAATATCTGACTGATGTCCTTTTCGGATGCATCTTTGGCGAAATATTGTCGTTTCTCTGAGATTTCGGAAGCCTAAGCAATAAGAGCGGGAAGTTAAGCTGATAAAAAGAGATTACAACTTGAAACTGATAAAATGTGTGCCTATGAATGGTTTGAATACAGTACCCTAAGTTGTGGACATACATAAAACACTAGTTCCATTGTTAAACAATTGCGGATAACTCTTCACAGTCTCCTCGACTACCTGTGCATTCTGTCTAAGGACATCTGAGACAGATAGCTTCAGGACCCATCAGTTGGCACTGTTGCTGTGGGTAGATAAATTGCACAAGCATGTTTATGGGTGGCGGGGTACTTGTACCTTGCATCCAAATATCAAAACTGTAAACAGTGAGAAAATCTCATCATGGACGCTCATCAGAGCGACGCTCAAACACCAAGCTCAGAAAACCTGCACCAATTCATTGGATGTGATTAACTTCACCAGATGGCTTATTCGAAAAATGTCCAGTTATTTCAACATTCACACTGTGGGAAACAGTGTTGGTCTTTTAATCCATTTGGAAGTCTCCAGCCTGAAGTTGCATTATACTGATGGGCTTTAAATACTCTTAGACACCCTAAACCTGCCAAACATTTACAGAGTAACTATAAATTTATCCATACTGTATCTACAAATCAATACAAATTTGTAAAAAAAACCAAGCTACCCCAAGGCTTAGTTTTAATGTCCATTCATGCTATAAATAATAAGCAAGATCAAGCCACCCACCTTTATAGGATACGGGGTCAGACTCAAAGCTTCTTATATATATATGCTTCAAATATTAGCATCTATTGGTCAATTGTTACGATGGCATGAGCTATTGTGTCCGTGTGGGAATTGTGTCATAGCGCTGGATTCCGATAACAGGAGCTCTCGCTTCCTAAAGCTGTCACTTTAACAAACGAGGTAACCCCTTATCCTCCCCAAACACCCACCCACTAACCTACTCACCCACCCATCCACCGACTCACCTACCTATTCACCCACCCACTGAACTGCTCACTATCACACTGAACTGCTCACCCACCCACCTGCTCACCCACCCACAAACCTTATCACCCGCTTACAATTTCACCAACCCATTAACACACCCACAGACAAAAGACAAATATGCCCCGTATAGCCTTAACAGACTGTGAGGTCAAGTGCAGTTAGTGAGCACCTATGAAGGCCGACATGGCACACCAAGGAGCGGATGGCCAGCACGACGCCCGTCCGCCTTTGTCTCCACAATGGTTACGTTACATACTGCACCAGGTACTCATTTCAGGCTGAGTCGACATACGTGACAGCCAAGACCAGTTCAGAAAATCGTCATTGACGGTGGCCATGAGCGGGAATCGAACTCAGGTTGCAGACGCGCAGCGTGGCACGCCAAGCGCTACACCACCGCTCCCCACTGAATCACCAAAATCAACCCACCGACTCACACAAGCACTCAATCACCCTACTACCCATCTACCCACGTGGCTGTCAAACCTACCCATACATCCAGCCACGAACCTGCTCACCAAACCGCTCACCTACTCACCCACCCATAGCAAACAATCCCCCCCGTATAGCCTAAACAGACTGTACGGACAAGGGCCATTGGTGAGTACCTATTAAGGCCGATATGGCGCATGAAGGGGTGGGTGACCAGTGCCATGTCCGGTCACCTTTGTCTCTCTCGCGGTGGTGTTCACACACCGCACCGGGTGCCCATTGGAGGCTGAGACGAATTAGGGGAGGCCCTGGATCAATTTAGAAAATCTTCAAACTTGGCTTGCTGGGTTCACCCCTATACCGTGCATATGTGTATTCATAATAAGCAAAGCACTCGGCCCTACGGTCCTCGCAGAAAATGCAGTTCCACAGTTCTCTCGGGAATGCATAGCTGCCTTCCCCTCTCACCTCTGTGGTTCCCTTTTCACCCTGGATAAAGGCGTTTGATGAATAACAATTACTAATAATAATCGAGCAGTTGACTCAAGCCCATGTGGATTACTTCAAACACAATAACGCATGACAGTTTAAATTAACAGCAGCAACATTTGTCGCACCACTGACAAGGAAACAGAAACATATAAACCTGGAAGGACAACTTTTTTTGTCAGTAGTTGGCGTGGCTTTGATTGAATGATTTCAAGGGCAGCAGTAAAGGAATGAACGCACGCACACATTTTGCAGCCGTTTGGCACATGTCAGGGTACAAGGTCGTGGAGCCAACCAGTGGGGTTAGGCCGTGACAAGCCGCGTGCGCAGCCGCCACGGCCGGTGCTGTGGGAGCAATACGGTGAAAGCAACGGGTTACCGTCATCAGATCACACAAACGGTCGGTTAAACTAAGGGGATCTATCATGTCTGAGGTTCGTGTCGTCGGGCAGCGCGGCTGTGTCGTGGGTAGCGCCGCGTTTCACGGCAGGGAGGTTCCCCAGATTCGATTCCCCGGCTCGGGTTCCGTTTTCCCGTGCGGAGATTACACGTTCTCCGCGAACCCGGATTCTTCTGATCCTTCCGACAGTCCAAAGACGTGCCGCTGTCAAGGTTGATTGGTCTGGATACCAACTTTCCCCCAATGCCCAGCAATGGACTGGCCCCTCAGCCTGGGTTTAGCTCTGGTTTATGCTGTGTCTGCAGGGATAGGCTTCGTGTAAATATTATGTGATGTGTGTATCGTTCTTTTGTGACATTTCTATCCTAATTGTTTAATCGGATTCACGTCATGAGAGGATATATCTATTCGGAACTCGTAGAACAACATAACTTTTCCACCTGCTCTCCATATGACAGTCAGCTCATGGCATGACAGTCAAACTGATCAGAGTTGGAATTTAGACAGATCAAGTACACAACCACATTTATTGGGTTTATTTATTGTGCAGTCATTGGTTCCTGGGCTGAGACCATCAACTCCCTACCCTTGAGAATCTGTTTTAATAGCAGGCAGCCGAAACCTGGATTCCAACCTAGGTTTCAGCGGTGCCATGTTATTGCTGGTACCGATCCCCAGGTATCAATGTGGTTGAACCACCTCACTTACAAAATACCCTCAATTAAAATCCCACCAGGGAATAAATACCCTTAAGCTGTTGGGCATCGGATACACGTGCCCCTCGTTGTGGTTAGTAGATGGAGGGACGTTTATTTATCACAGCAGAAAGTAACCCAGTGAGCTTGCAAGCTCTAGATGCGGGATTCCTTAGATGCTAGCAAGCAGACGTTCGTAAGCAAAGCTGGTTCTATGGAAGAAGTGGGACCCTACGATGGAATGTGGACGTTTCTCCACTGGCTCAAGGCCACCAATGGAGATGAATGTCAAACCACGGCTCACGGGAACAGGAAGGCACTGACGTTTTGTGAAGAGAATAACATTGCATTGACATACTTGATATGAGATTAGGTTATGTTACTCATGAAACTTTAAGAAATCGGTAAATAATTAACTGCTTGGTTTTGAAAAGTAACCTCCCCACAATGCAGCGCCTCTTAGTGTCGCCATTCAGTTTACCAGACACTTTTTCTTTTCTACAATATAATTATTTCCACCCGTGGCATCAGTCTGAAACTTAATGCTTTCGTAAAACATTGTCACCTTGCGTTTGTACAGTTAAATCGATGCTGCACGATCAACATTGCTTTTCTCAAACCCATCCGATGTTATAATAGCACCATGACTGCAATCCACAGCTCAATCACTCGCATCCGTCCTTCACCACTCCTCCTTTCCTCCAGGAGAAGAGGTTTTTTTTTAAATCAGCTCCTTCTTAAGATAGATCAACCCATCCATCCATCCATCTTCTTCCGCTTATCCGGTGCCGGGTCGCGGGGGCAGCAGTCTAAGCAGCGATGCCCAGACTTCCTTCACCCCAGACACTTCCTCCAGCTCTTCCGGGGGGACCCCGAGGCGTTCCCAGGCCAGCTGAGAGACATAGTCTCTCCAGCGTGTCCTGGGTCTTCCCCGGGGCCTCCTCCCGGTGGGACATGCCTGGAACACCTCCCTAGGGAGGCGTCCAGGGGGCATCCGAATCAGATGCCCAAGCCACCTATATATATTATTTTTGCTTACGTTTATCTCCTTCTATAATGTATTGCTACTATTTGACTTTCAGTTGAACTGTCCTGATGTTGTTGACATGCGTTCTCTCCACAGCTCGGATTTGTAAAAAAAAACACCAGAAGAAATATTTAAAAAACGTTCTTATTGCCGATTTGATGTTCTTATCTCGTTGTTGACGTGCCGTTCTCTTCGCAGCTCTGTGCAGCGCTTTGTCACCCTCGGGTGAAAAGCGCTCTAGAAATGCAATTATTATGATTATTATCCCTATAGAATTACAGGATATAGAGGAACGAAAGTATATTTGTCATGGTCCAAGACAAGGGTGAATACACATTTAACAGGGCAGGGCAAAACACGCAGACGATATTGGTCCAAGACAAGGGTGAATACACATTCAACAGGGCAGGGCAAAACACGCAGACGATATAGACTACATATAATGTAGTGTCAAGTGGCCAGCGAAGGTGTGCATCAGTGTGTTTGGGGGGTGGTGGATCGTCTTAGTCCTGGTTGTTATAATGAAGAGGGTCGAGACAGAATGGTATTGAGGAGCCTGATGGCTGGGGGAAGGAAATGTTGGCTTTTGTCCCACAAATTGGGCGAACCATCTGTTTTAAAATTAACTTTCAATCTCCCTGCAGCCCATTATCCGCAACGTTCTGGCAAATTCGGTGGCATTCCACGCAGGCAGTCTGCGGTAGCATCTGAAGAAATAATCACGTTGTCTAATGCGGGCAGTTTTGCCTGCAACCCGGGTCCTGTACCTAACCCTTTGCCATCACCACCTGAGATGTGAGTCTGTTGGATTTGGCAGAGTGACTCAGCGGGTTCACAATGGCCATGCGAGAGCACCGATTGGTGAGACACTGTGTGTTCCTGGCTCATTGTCCCAAAAAAAATCATGAAGTTAATTTGTATTCCTTACAAATGTGGGTTTTTCGTTTAATTTAGACCTGTAAAAAGTGTGTATGCACGAATTATTATTATGTAAAGCTGACATGCGTTTCATAATTCTTGAAAGAACTTAAAGATGTACCATTTGATGCCAGGCATGTGGGGCCTACTCAGCCAACAGCAAGTCTAGTTTAGGACTATCAACATCTGGGGACTTTAGCACACATGGTTTAAAAATCGGATAACCAAACCCATTCCTTGAAAACACGTGTTTCTTGATCTCACGATGAAACTTCCACAATAGCGCAACTGGGATGCAATAAAAAATCATATCTTTTATATCTCACAAGTATAAACCTACTGTTCACCGAGTGGAACCTGATGGCTCAAGAACAGGAGTCAAAAGTTCCTCATGAGCGCAATGGTGGTGGAATAGTTAAAGCAGTGGACACTGCATTTGGCTTATGCACCAACATTATCTCATCTCATTGTCCGAAACCACTTAGTCCTGTACAAGGTCGCGGTGAGCCAGAGTCTATCCCCGCAGACACAGGGTGCAAGGCACGGATATACCCACGATGGGACGCCAATCCATCACTGGGCACTGCGGACAATCTAGTCTGCAAGCCAATTAACATATTCAGCAGCATGTTTCTTGGACTGTAGTAGGAAACCGGCGCGCCCAGTGAAAACCCACGTGGACATGGGGAGAACATGCAAACTTCACACAGAAAGGCACCCGAGCCGAGATTTGAACCCGGGACCTTCTTGCTGTGAGGTGACAGCGCTACCCACTGGGCCACCGTGCCGCCCGCCATCATTGTTGCTATGTATAAACAATCATCACCAATCACCACCACTCATCAATAGCTCCCATCACGGATCGTAACCTCATCACGGTGGAGGGGTTTGCGTGTTCCAACGATCTCCAGAGCTATGTCACATTGAGTCGAGCCCTCCTGCTGGAACCTCCCTTGATGAACAGTTTCTGTGGGGAAGGTGACACACAACTAATGATTTTAAGACCCTCCTACTAAAGGAGGTTGGCATCAGGAAGAAAATCTGACGATAACATGATAATCTAATATACCCACTATCTGAGGGTAATCAGCCAAACCGAGGCAACCTGGATATTGGCTGTTTAAACAGTTAACAACTCAAATTACTTGATTCCTAATTCCAAAGTACAGAGATATAGGTGCTGTTAGATGACTAATTAACCTTGATCCCTGTGCCACAATGCAACTTATAGTCATCAATCGCACAAGCTCCGAGAATGAGCTGTTAGTTACATTTCAGTGATTATGGAAACTCGCCCTTGCCATGGTATTGTGGAATTTCAACAACTGTCTCGGGGGCCACTAACATTGCTGAGTAATTCCCCATTGTTGGAGGAGAGAAATACCGTTAATGTCACCACATACTTTATTCTACCACGGCTAAAATACTCATTAACGATTTAGGCAAAAATCCCCGGACTCCCCATGAATAAGAGTATTACCACTCAGTAAGGCATTATTACAAGTCCCCAGTCTGCCCTCCTTTATAGATAAGAATCAACATATTACTTCAATTCTGCAGATTCATAGACGGAAGCTCTTGAGAGATTTAGATATCCAGAAATGTATTGTCAAATGATAATGCATTCTTAACAAGCCGCACATTTAATGTCAGTATTTCATTTCTTAATGCATGATGCAAACCGTGTTTGGGTTGGTCGAGCCAGCCACGTGGTGCTTTGCCAGTGAGTGCAACCTACAGTAGAACATTGCGGGTTCAATCCCCAGTTGGGGCAAACATTATGACTCTGCCATTAATGTCATGTATTTTATATAGGGAAACCTCAATGAGTCTTTTGAATTTTTAAAGGAATCTCCATTGGGATGTTTGGCCATTTCACTTGTAAGAAGTGTTTGGCATGTGGGACAAAATCTGAGTTCACAGAGAAAAACCACACGAGTGTAAAACACTCAAAGACCTGCAGAGACACCTTCATGAAGCAATTAGCTGTGATGCCATGTTCTGGTCACCTTGGGGCCTGGTAATTCTGGGAGTAAAAAAAAAACCTGTATGATTGAAGTATTGAACTATACACATACATCAGCCATCTCTGATGTTAGCCATAGCTGGGAAATGAGCTTAGGTTACTGAAGCCAAACATGACTACACAAGGCAAATATGTATTTGCACAACTATCTTTGCAGATATTTTTGTTTGTAATTGCATAACCAGTGAAAATACCCTTGTTAAATTAATTCCAATTCATGTAATATTAATATCCTAAGATGATAAAGAGATTGTTTTTGCCCAAGATATATAATGTGTTTAATGACAGTGTAAGTGCAATATGCAAGCATTTAAAAATCAAAACGGGACAGATATTAAAAACTGACTCACCGCCAGCTTAGCTATACAATAAATACAGTTTGTTCCATCCTATGGTTATTCATTATTGGCAGGTTCACAAACTCAGCTTGCATAAGCAGCATTAGGAGTTGAAATGTAGACACAGATTAGTTTTCGTTGCCAGGAAACATGTCTTTTGGCATTCTGGCGAAGGTATTGAGATTTTAAATCTCAGCCATAAGCAGTTATTTCTTTTATGATCCCTGAAATGGAATAATCTGATTTGAACTTCCTAAAAAAAAACGCGATGCTTAACTGCCTACTATTGCGCATTCTAATGAAACAAACGACTATATTTCTCGGATAAGGCAGAAGGAAGGAAGAGGTGATGATATGTGATGACATCAAGAGTACTGGCTGTCATGACCTTGTGACCTTGGGTTTATATGGCCTACATGGATGGCCATGGCTGAATGGTTTTATGGTAATGTCGAGCAAACGTGTTTCCTTGTTCAAACGAGCAATGGCCTTGTGTTCATGGTGGGCCACTGCTAGATATTCCACATTCCCATGGTAGAAATGGCATCGTCACTGGGTGAATGTGGCAAAAAATACATTGGATATTTTAAATGGGCGGCGCGGTGGCCCAGTGGTTAGCGCTGTCGCCTCACAGCAAGAAGGTCCCGGGTTCGAATCTCTCGGCTCGGGTGCCTTTCTGTGTAGAGTTTGCATGCTCTCCCCGTATCCGCGTGGGTTTTCGCCGGGCACTCAGGTTTCCTCCCACAGTCCAAAAAGCATGCTGCTACATCGGTTAATTGGCTCGCAGGCTAAATTGCCCTGCAGTGCCCGGCGATGGACTGGCGTCCCATCGTCGGTATATCCTTGCCTTGCGCCCTGTGTCTGCCGGGATAGGCTCCGGCTTCACCGTGACCCTGTATAGGACTAAGCGGTTTCAGACAATGAGATGAGATATTTTAAATTATATTATCCACAGACGCATGTACGTATTAGTTATGCTTGTATTTAATATAATAAAAAGAAACGTAATGCCCTTCATACAGGAAAACTCCATTGAATGTCAAGTCTATTTTTCAGGAGTGTCTGTAGAGGTTTGGCCAATTCCAGTGATGAGCGCTTAACACGTGGACAGAAACCAGAGCACCCATTGAAAATCCACTGAAAGCACCACACGGATACATTTAAGGATCCATCCATTGCTTTAGCATGATGTCCTGTCTGCCCCAGAGCCCTTATTGTCAGTACTCACCGCGCACACGGGTGGCAGAGTAGCACGGCGGTGCCGTCCGCTCCTCACAAAAAAGAAGATACCGCGCCAGGTGGTTCGATTCCTGCCCCGGGCATGTTTCTGTGTGGAGTTTGTACGTTCTGGCTTTGTTCTGCATGGATTTCTATGCACGTTCTCCGCTTTCCTCCCACAACTAAAAGACACTCATTAATTAATTGGGCGATAACATCGTAATGTATAGGAGGCCGTGTCCAGCAAATTTTGGCACCGGTAGCCCCCTCTCCGGTTTACTTAACCCCTCCGAATCTCCCTTCGTCCGAAAACCCCTCAACGCTGGATGAATACTGTACGCATTATAATTTGATTTTTTTTTCACTGTGTGCATGAAGACGGAGCTTTGAAAATGAGCAGTGCACAGGGAGTAAGAATAACTTACAAGCATCTTAATGGCCCACGTGAGAGCACTGAGCTAACACGTTTTAGAGACCAGGGTTAAGTCTACGCTTCAACATGCTGAGATTACATAAAGTTCCTGAGTGCAGAAGGTTTGATGGTCTCAGTCCGGTCACTAATGACTGCAAAAATGATCACATAAATTGGATTTTTCACTTAATTTGCTCTAGAGCAGATGTGGGCTTAATTACGCTGTTAGGCCTAAAGAGAATCACTTACTTGGTCACACAGCTAATGAGTACACTGCCCTGAGGTTGTAGTAAGATAGGCCACTGAAAGATGTCAGGGAAAGGGATTTAATGACACAGGTCAATCACCAAATAAACAAGTAGCTATTTTGACATTGTGATCTGCAGAAATCGAATCATTTTTTTACAGATACTACTGAATGTAACTGTCATGATCATCAGCAGCAATGATCTAGCTGCTGATGACGAAGGCCCAAGTCTGGTTGTCACGTATCCTCAAGGTCTCGCAATGCAGCAATCTATCTCGCGCTGCACTGAGATCATCCCATTGCTCCACCACCACGGTCATCATTCCCTTTAGTAAGTTCTCTATAACAGCTGCGTGTCTATCATCAGTCTCAACCATCGTCTTGACCACTTTTGGGGTCAGGCGTTCATCCGTGCACAATTTGGTGCTGCGCGTTTGCTTATTTTACCTTTAAATGTAATGACGTAGGTTTTTCACGGCTCGATGCATGACGATTGCTTCGAAAATCTGCTCTCTCGGGACAGCCGCGTCGATCGCTCCCCCTCTCTCCATCGCGATGGACACAACATCACGATGGAGGGAGAGGGAGCGATCGACGCAGCTTTCCGATGCAAACCCTGCATCCTTATTGCTTCGAGGGAAGCAGTGCTGTCTCTGTCCTCTGGTTAGGACTGTTGATGCTGCTCACTGTTGTTGTGCTTGGATGATGGCTCGCTGTAGATCTGCGTCTGCTCAGGAACACTTATTCCTTCCTTC
>JAZEWT010000002.1:6840828-6854410 GCA_036362905.1 Mordacia mordax
GGGTTGTATGTGATTGCGCAGTGGTTCACATGACCGCACTGGGATCGCTGCTCCCTGCGACCTGGGTTCAATTCCTGACTACGTTTCACCAGTGACCAGAGCGGCGCAGTACGATCAAACGTCCAGAATTTCACCGAGCAGTTGGATCGACGCAGGGCTACACAGCAGATTATTGTTGATTTTATTCAAACGTTCCTTACAATCTGCGTGCATTCAGCCAGCAGTGGATAAACCAAGGATGAAACAAAACACACTTATACAATTGTTTATACTGGTCTGACTGTGTTGCTGTCAGCTGCCAGTGACATTTCCATGCAGGGTCTATTAGCAGGTTCTCGCTTTAATATTTTGTTTTTTTATTCTTCCTGGGGATGGTTTAATCGGAGAGCAGCACGGTGATGCAGTGAGTCGCACTGCCGGCTCACTGCAAAGATCACTTGGGTTCGACTCCCTGCTCGGGTGCCTTTGTGTGTGCAGTCTAAACATTGTCCCCATCTCCCGTGTGAGTTTTCACCAGATCCTCCGGTTTCCTCACACAGTCCAAGAACGTATTCCTGTCCAGGTTGCTGCTGGTGCCCTGCGATGGCCTAGCATCCCGTTCTGGGTAAAGTCCTGCCTTCTGCCGTGTGTCTGCTGGGATAGGCTCCGACTCACCACGACCATCTCCTGGATTAAGTGGGTACTGAAAACGAATGAAAAAATGAAATCCTTCGCGGTTTTCGTGCACAGTGCTTTGGAACAGAACGCACCTTTGCTGGTTGCTTGTAGGCAAGTCGCGTCCTCCTCTGGGCTCTCATCCCCAGAATTGTCCACCCCTGCCTGGCTGTCGGCCACGGGCGATCCAGGGGCACTGGTCTTGGCATCGTCTTCCTCACCAGCTGAATCACAAGAGCCTGGAATAAGTTAATTAATCAGCCAAGCAATCGCAAACACAGTTACCCTGTCCACCCCGTCAGTCAATGAGCCAGTTGGTTGCTCGCCATGTCAGTTGATTGATTTATCGGGCATTGAATCTTCAAGTCAGTCAGTCAATCACTAGTCAATGATTATGCCACGAATGCATTAAATCAGTCGTTGAGTAAATGAGTCGGTAAATTTGAACATAGATTAAGACGCTGCGATAGCAGTAGTCTAAGAGCACCGACTAATCACAGTCATTATCAGAGCACCTCCACCGTAAGACAATATCCAATAATAATAATAGCAATTTTGCTCGATGAGAAAATATTTACCAAATGCATACTATGAATAAAATATTTATGTACCTTTTTAAAACTAAAATGTATGTTCATAATTATCTCATTTAACATTACGGTAATGTATTTCCAGGTTTGCAAAATTATTGTAATATATTCAGTATGCTTTAAACGAGAGGGAAACAAATAATTATTGGTGAAGGTTTCATGATTAGGCACAGTTCTTAATGGAATCAAGCGGCAGTCAGCACTGTATTTCCCTTTAGAGCAGTTTTGTCTTTCAATCGATCAAATAATTCTATTTACACACTGATGGGAGCTGATTGATACAAAAACAAAAGCTCAGTTGCAAGATGGAACGTCACAGATAACCTATTGGCAACCTACTTGCTATCCTTACTCCTTCAGCAACCTTATTTCCCTGTAAATGGGTGTCTTGTGGAGATTCATCGGACCTATCTCAAAATCGATGGATTAACAATATACATTATCCCTCAAGCATTTATTTAAATCTACTTTTCAAATCTAACATTTGCATACTATCTATGCTTCCGTGGAGCAAGATATGCGATCATAATCCAGATGGGCTGCCGTGGAACCAAAGCACTCTGGGTTCAAATCCCAATCAAGGAAAAACTTAACATTTCATACCTTTAGGGCTGATAAAATAAGGACTGCTCACAGGCTGTGCAAGAGAGGCAATCAGATGGTTGGACCGGTCGCTATGATTACAACGTGGAATTTATAACATTGCCTTGGGAAATGAACGCTAACCATTGCTTTCTTGTGCACCGAAAGAATATGATTTTGATTTACAGCATTAGGTGTCATTAAGGAACACAGGGCAAGGCAGCACACGGTTAGAAACGGGTTTAGACCTATGAATTGATTGCTTTGTTCCAATAAACTGTATCCATAATAAACAGGACACAATGTTGCACTTAAGCCAGCCGAGCTCATCTCTCACTTTGGCAGAGAAACAAAACATATTGTGCCTTTTTCGATCAATGTGGCGGCATTGTGACTTAGACACAAGATTACACAAACAATATGGCATGTGTCAAACGTTACTTTATTCATCCATAGTCAATGTACTTTATTCATACATTTAAGCACATCAAATCTGATTTGTTCATATGCAGTCAATTTTGGTGAAGCCTCTTAATGTAATTGGTTTGAGCTGAATACCGACTGAACGCGCATGTATTGTTATTGGTCATTAAACTAAGACTTGCTTTTGCAAACGAACATCGAAAATTCGAGTTTGTTTACATTTCCTTGCATTGCTCTTCCACATAAATTATGTATTTGGTTGCTTGGGTGGCACGGTGGCCCAGTGGGAAGCGCTGTCGCCTCACAGCAAGAAGGTCCCGGGTCCGAATCTCGGCTAGGGTGCCTTTCTGTGTGGAGTTTGTATGTTCTCCCCGTGTCCGCGTGGGTTTTCGCCGGGCACTCGGGTTTCCTCCCACAGTCCAAAAAAGCATGCTGCTGCATAGGTTGTTTGGCTTGCAGACTAAATTGCCCACAGTGCCCGGTGATGGACTGGTGTCCTGTGGGTATATCTGAGATAGGCTCCGGCTCACCGCGACCCTGTACAGGACTAAGCAGTTCTGACAATGAGATGAGATGAGATTTGGTTGCTTTTAAAAATGCTTAAAATAAAGCGTTTTGCTTTTCACATCAGAATGAACTGAAGTTTTAACATAGCCTTATTGAGAATGCACTCAAAGGTGGTTCACGTTAGTTCTCTCCGTATCGACCCGCACCCTGAGCTCGATTCCCTGTCACAATTAACATCACTGGTGAGTGATATCTGGACCAGTCCTGAACCAATCTACACGGACCAGCATGGTGAAGTATGGTCAAATATCCCCCATGACTTACACCGCATGAGTGGCCTTCATTTAGCAATATATTAAAAACGGGCAATGCAATTCTAATTGGTCTCATAGTTGATTCAACAATGAATTTGCAAGTGTTGGTTTAAAATAAAAATGCAAATGTACAATTACAGCGCACGCAGTACTGATTCAAGGTCGAAAGCTTTTGTTCCAAGAGAGAGCGACTGAGAGGCACAGGGAAAACGTACAATTAATGGGTGTTTAAAAAAAAAACTGTTCAAACACAGGAGTTCACCTCAATAGTCCTGGCTTTTAGCCGGTGTTTGAAATTCCATGTTCATATGGCTGGCAAAGAGTCTTTGTGCAGGGATACTGAATGATATTTTCATGGCTTCCTTTAGCCATGTATTATCGCGCAATATTGTTGTTACTGTTGATTTTATGATTGCAGTTAGGGTTCAAACTTTGTACAAATTATTGCTGTGAGTTAGAGTGTTTACCCTTTGATTGTGTACGTGGTTGCATTAGTCATTTCGAACATTTGTTCTATCGCAGAAATCGTTTATCTGTAAAACATCTATGATGTCTCAACGCGCGACCAGTGCCAATACCTTTACCGCACTTTGGAATTCTAAGCAACGTTGGCACTTCAGTGATAATAATTATAATAATTGCACTTGGAGAGCGCTTTCACCCGAGGGTCATAAAGCGCTGCATCGAGCTGTGGATAGAACGGCATGTCAACGACAACAACAACATACGAACGGCAGCTGAAAAACAATAACTTTATTTTATTACGACGATAGCTCGGACACGTGCTGTGTGGCACGCTCGACCGCAGTGTCATTATTTAACGTTTTAAAATTCTCCGCCGACACTCGCAGGAGAGCGGCAATCTCTCTCTCCGAGTCCACCAAATTGTAGGTGAGAGTGCTGTTCGCGAGCGCCTATTCAGCCTGGCACAGCGCACGCGCAGGTGTTGTGACTGCACCATTCACGCCCGTCAGGTGCTAACCCCAATCGCGGCGAGTGCTGCGCTTCCCGGCCAGGAACGGAATCTCTTTACTGGGCCGATCGCTCAATGCCACCACCCAGACACGATGTCTCAGTCACAAACACCCTCGCGCACGCTACCGGTGATAATAATATTCAGAGTTGCTAATTGACGTAGATATCGCGGTGGATTTAAAAAAATGTATCGAATAGTTTTGAGAGAAACAAAAAACAATTACTTTCGTTTTCTCTGTGGCTTTTAGAAAAGCGTTAAACAAACTGAGAGGGCACTTCAATAATTAACTGAATTAATAAAGCCTCGTTTAGCTTGAGATATAACTCCAGGCAGCCAGTTTTATGTACATATATAAAACCATGCACACGACTAAATGCTTTCTGCGAGGTTCTGTGATGATGCGTTCCTATGTTCCCATTCCCAGCACCTGTTTGGTTGGTGCAGTCAAATATCATAAGCGATTACTCTTTTCTGCCGAAAGGGAACTGAGCTCATCGAACTTCCATGAGAAACGTGTGCTGTTTACTGAATTCCCTTTGCTTAACATTTTTCCTGCGCTCCAATTAAACGTTACGATCTGAATGCGCAAAAGAGTGAGCTGATTTCGAGATGTGAAGGTAATTTTGCAGTGTCAGAATACGTTACATCTTTCAAAATAACTCGAATTGAATGACGGGTGTAGAGGGGGTAATGTGAAAAAAAAAGTAAATTATAGATCCAATAAACTATATATTTTAATGCCCCCTTTTGAATACCGCCAAGACACTGATATTTTCTGCGAATATCTCTCGAGATAAGTTTAGAATGAACCATGGGCACAAAGAGAAAATTTATGACAGTGAAGTCGCACACACACAAAATTCACGTGGTACATTTCTCTGTCGATATGTAGAATAAAACTCAATACCCAGGGCGGCGCGGTGGCCCAGTGGTTAGCGCTGACGCCTCACAGCAAGAAGGTCCCGGGTTCGAATCTCTCGGCTTGGGTGCCTTTCTGTGTGGAGTTTGCATGCTCTCCCCGTGTCCGCGTAGGTTTTCGCCGGGTACTCTGGTTTCCTCCCACCGTGCAAAAGCATGCTCCTGGATAGGTTGATTGGCTAGCAGACTAAAATTGTCCCACAATGCCCGGCGATTGACTGGCGTCCCGTCGTCGGGTGTATTCCTGCCTTACGCCCTGTGTTTCTGGGATAGGCTCCGGCTCACCGTGACCCTATATAGGATTAAGCGGTTTCAGATAATGAGATGAGAAAGCTACAATGTTATGAAGCTGTTGACACCCGAACAAGTGCCAGGGAGCCATCGACGATTAAACCAGATGCTCAAGTGCAGCGTAGTAAAGGTCACCAAT
Source organism: Mordacia mordax (assembly GCA_036362905.1). Lineage (NCBI taxonomy): Eukaryota > Metazoa > Chordata > Hyperoartia > Petromyzontiformes > Petromyzontidae > Mordacia > Mordacia mordax. The sequence goes on from JAZEWT010000002.1 coordinate 6,846,223, forward strand.
AGCACTTTCACCATATCAGAGTAAGCCTTACGTCTCAGAATTAAATAAGTTTATCATTTTAACTGCCAGATGAACATTTCTCCGTGGCAGAGAGCTTAGGAACGTCTCTGAATTAAAAAAAAAAGGTCACTTGATAAATCTCAGAATTAGTTGCATACTCTGTCCTTCGACAGCTTGTTCTTTAACACGGGGCTTCTCAATTTGTTGCGACTCAAGGCCCACTCGGGCCTGGTCTCCACGGACCACTAGGTGGCGTCAGAGGCCCACTGGTGGGTCCGTGACCCTACGGGTTAAGAACGGCGGCTATAACAGACAGGGGACACTGCATCGTGGTATTATGCCAACGCAGCAATTGAACTACGATTGTCTTTACGAGGTAATAGGAAAAATACTCATCTGATCTCATTGTCAGAAATCACTTAGTCCTGTACAGGGTCGCGATGAGCCGGAGTCTATCCCGGCAGACACAGGGTGTAAGGCAGGGGTACACCCACGATGGGACGCCAGTCCATTACCGGGCACTGCTGGAAATTTTATCTGCGAGCCAATTAACCCATGTAGCAGCATGTTTTTTGGACTGTGGGAGGAAACCGGAGTGCCCGGCGAAAACCCACGCGGACACGGGGAGAGAACATGCAAACTCTACACAGAAAGGCACCCGAGCCAAGATTCGAACCCGGGACCTTCTTGCTGTGAGGTGACAGAGCTACCCACTGGGCCACCGTGCCACCCTGGGAAAAAAAAACTGTAACGCAATAATGAATTTATTTACACATTTGGATTCATATAGCATTGGAAAGCATCACGAGGGTGGATTTTATTGTTGCTAGCATGCTCATTGTGTATTTATATAGTCTTAATATTTAAGGCAACAATACAATGAAACACATATTCTAATTTAAATGTCCACAATGTAGATTTCAGAGTTGACACTTAAATTGGCACATAACCTAACAATGCCAATGAAATATATAAAAGCATGCATCATATTTATTGATTTATTTATAGCTAAGAGCCCATTGAAAAAAGAAGGTCAAAGAAATGCTTGACTTGCAGCTTAAATTGTTGATGGAATACATGTGCCACTTTGTTACAGCGGTGGACTTTAGTGGTTAAAATGGGTGACTGAGAGTGGAGAAAGTGAAGGTGTTACTGTCTCGGTCACAGGGATGCGACTTAACAGAGAATCTGGGAAGAGTGACTTCCGGTATTTGAATGCAGGTGCAAGCGGAGAGTGGTACGAATTTCGTGTAGGTATTGGTTAACCAACGTGGATATTTGGAGTGGAATAAGGCACGGAAGTGTTATCGACGCTTTTTATTCGTTTATTCATTGTGGGTACCCGATTTATCCTGTATAGGGTTGCGGTGTGTCAGAGCCTATCCCAACAGATGCAATGAACCAGGTGGGGGCAACATCCAGGATGGGACGCCAATCCATCACAGGGCACTCTAGGCAATTTCGTCAGCAGGCCAATTAACCAAAGAAACATGTTTTCGCTAGGATAATGGAAATACCTGGCAAAAATCCACTGGACACAGAGATATAACATGCACGCTCCATGAAGAAAAGGCACCCGAGCTGGGAATGGAACCCAGAACCTACTTGCGGCCAGACAGCTTACCAACACAGGCCACTGGAGTAGCAGCCAGGGATTGGGGGATGGAGCAGAGAACAATGTTACAGGCATGGGTTAATTTCTCTTAAAATCATTCACGGGCTTCCCCCAAATGTCGCAGACACTCCTTCCTCCAGCCCGACAGTTGTAGGAGTGGCAGGGATACATTTGCCAGAGCTCAGCCCCCCGACAGGTGAAGTCAAGCCCTGCTAGCAGCAGATCTGTGAGTTGAGGGGAAAGTTTTCCACAGCCATTGGATCCAGTGCAAAGATTAATGCAATGGATTACGATGTTGTCGAATCAATAGCATCGGCAATGATGACCTCTTAACCTTGAACTTGAACGTCTTAACCTTACTGTCCTTTGAGATCAGGGGTCCATTACAAGACAGATGTGGGTTTGAGGTTCAGGAAAACAAGTGGAGCGGAATGTCCAGATGTTAGAGTGTTAGGCTTACAATCAAAACAATCCCGTACCTCCGGATGGTAACGTTATCGTGGTGGAGGGGTTTGTGGGTTCCAATGGACCCCAGAGCTCTGTCGCTTGGAGTTTAGCACTCCTGCTGGGGTCTCCCTTGGCGAACAGGTTTTCGCATCGATTCCAGACAGATAACGATGCGAATATCTTTTGACTTAAAGGCGTTTTCCATCAGAAAAGACATCTGACAATAAAATTTTGCTCCAAAACCCCCAAGCATTGGGGGCCATCCGATCAACCCGGTTCAACTTGGACAGCGGCCGTTAACAACCTCATCTCATCTCATTATCTGAAACCGCTTAATCCTATATAGGGTCACGGTGAGCCGGAGCCTATCACGGAAACACAGGGCGTAAGGCAGGAATATACCCGACGACGGGACGCCAGTCCATCGCCGGGCATTGCGGGACAATTTTAGTCTGCGAGCCAATCAACCTATCCAGGAGCATGCTTTTAGACTGTGGGAGGAAAACGGAGTACCCGGCGAAAACCCACGCGGACACGGGGAGAGCATGCAAACTCCACACAGAAAGGCACCCGAGCCGAGAGATTCGAACCCGGGACCTTCTTGCTGTGAGGCGTCAGCGCTAACCACTGGGCCACCGCGCCGCCAGCCGTTAACAACCGCCACAACTAAATCAGCGCACTGCTGAACGAGGGCTTTCTGTCCTTCATCCCAACACTACATTATTCACGGACTGCTAGCCCTGCGAGTGGTTCAACCATACTTCACCGCGCTTGTCAACGTTGGCTGTAAGCGGTCGGCCGTAATGAGTTTTTCTCTGTTAGTCGTTCACCAGTTTGTAGCCACGCCTGGGAAATTAATCCAGGCGGCCGATTTCAGCACGCGGTGCGCAAACCACCGCGCCACGCCGACACTCAATAATTGTTGTGTTATCCAAGGTGCATATTGCATCAAGCTTGGTAACAGCAGCCAACGTACCAGGGTTATGGGTTTTTTTTTTAACAAAAGGATGGCAGAGAGTCTGACTTTATTTTGTTTTTAGCATTTGTAGATCTGTCTTGCGCTCTTGACAGTGATGTGCGTGTCGGTGATACAGCCAGATCTACTTGACATCCACTCCTCCGCAAAGACAGGAAATCTACTTGACTGGCATCTTGATGAGAAGGTCATCATCATCATCATCATCGTCGCAGCTCTTCTTGGGTCCTGGTGCGGCCACGACCAGCTGCTGATGAAAGCCTAACGCCGAGACACGCATCGCGAGCTCGCTGCGCAGCCACGGCAGCAGACCGTCCTTTTTCAAACGAGACCATCTCGAGAGACACGAGCGAGACCGATGTGTTGCTCTAGGTGTTCACGGCTCGCTACTCGCTTGTCACAGCCGTGCCGAGCGTTCCTCCCGTCTCCTTCGCGACGTTGCGCCTCCGACGTTTGAGGCCCCATCAGAAGCCCGGAGAAGCGTGATGAGGCCACAAACGTGGAAGACGGTAGGGCAGTGCTCGCGAGTAAGGACCTTCGTGTCTTGTGCGTAAGTGATCGGTCTAATGCCATGCATGTAATTAAGCATTGCGAGTCGAGGTTATACTGCAGGTGTGGATTGCATTGTCTGAGCAGGTGGCTGGAAATTACAGTAAATACACACACACACACTACTATATCCAACGTCTTCCATCATGGCAATTGAAATAATAGACGGGTTTCTTAAACGCCTCTGCCTATGTCCATCTAACAGTGCAAGTGCATACACTATAGTTAGCCAACAGAGAGGTTACGTGGTGGGTTAAATTGTGGTTACTCGCACCGTTTGCAAGACATGTGGCCAGTATGAAAGAGTCGACCATAACAGCCTCTGTAGAGGGGCTCTCTGGAGCTCCCTATAGCGGGGGCCCTTCTCCCAGGAGTGGTCTGGGCAAGACATTACAAGGCTGCACTTTTACCTATTTATCATGCCGGTTGGATGGCTCAACGGACTAATGCTGTGTCGATGTCAAAGCATAACTCTATCAATAATCCAATAAATCGTGCCTTGTATTAATACATTCAACCGTAGGAAACAAAAGCCCTCTCCGTGCAAGATGCATAACTAATGGCACAGGCAGCAGGGTTAAGATCGTGGATTTAATATCTTGGCTCCAACCATCCATTTGGGAAGCAAAAACGAACCACACACTCGTGTTGACATCAGGAGGACGTGTAGGCGAGTTCTTGCGAATGGGAAACCCCCTTGAAGAAAGTCTGGTCCACGAGATTTTGTTTCCAGTTGGCGAGTTCGTGGGTTTCAATCTTGTTGCTGATGCCAGTATGGTGGGCAACACCGGGTCCCCCAATGTTGCCCTCCGCATATAGAAACGTGCGTTTAGATCGTTGGGCGTCCACCAATCTCCTATGATTGTCTAAGCTGGGGGCTGCACGGTGGCGCAGTGAGTAGCGCTGCTGCCTCACAGCCACAAACTGCTGGGTTCTAATCTCGGCCTCGTGCATTTCTGTGCGCAGTGCGCGTGTTCTCGCTCCATCCGCATGGGTTTTCCCAGGATACTCCTGTCTTCTCCCGTAGTCCAAATACATTCTGTCTAGGTTAATTTTCCTGCTGACTAAATTGGTCGCGGTGCCAAGCGAAAGGCTGGCGTCCCGTCCTAGGTACAGCCCTTCCTGGTGCCCTGTATCTGCCGTGAGAGGCTTCAGCTCACTGCAACCCTGTACAGGATTAAGCGGGCAGTGATAATGGATGAACGGATTTGTTGATGATATCAACCACTTGGGTGAGGCCAGATCGCCTCTAAAGTCGAGTGAATAGCTGCGTGCTTCACCTGATAATATATAAAAATAAACATATAGTTTGCCCGGCGATGGACTGGCGTCCCGTCGTCGGGTGTATTCCTGCCTTACGCCCTGTGTTTCCAGGATAGGCTCCGGCTCACCGTGACCCTATATAGGATTAAGCGGTTTCAGATAATGAGATGAGATGAGAAAACATATAGTTCAGTTTAAAACAGCTGCTACAGGTCATTGCTGAATGGTACGCGCCACTGCACCCCGCACATCGCGCCTGAATGGATGTGGGGTCGGTGACTCACACAGAGATCACCGTGAGCTCGTCAAGCATTACGAGGGTTATGACATAACTCCAAACAGGAGTGGATGGTCCACGTTAATTGGCCTGCTGAGTAAATTGCCCCAAATCGTGTGCCCTGCGAAGTAATTGTGCAACATCCTGGGTATTCCCCTGCCTTGCGCCCTCTATCGACACGGATAGGGTCCGGCCCGTCTGCGACCCTATACAGGATTAATCGGGTACTGATAATGAACGAGGGCGGCGCGGTGGCCCAGTGGTTAGCGCTGTCGCCTCCTCACAGAAGAAGGTCCCGGGTTCGAATCTCGGCTCGGGTGCCTTTCTGTGTGGAGTTTGCATGCTCTCCCCGTGTGCGCGTGGGTTTTCGCCGGGCACTCCGTTTTCCTCCCACAGTCCAAGAATCATGCTGCCGCATAGGTTAATTTGCTCGCAGACTAAATTGCCCGCAGTGCCCGGTGATGGACTGGCGTCCCATCGAAATATATCCCTGCCTTGCGCCCTGTGTCTGCCGGGATAGGCTCCGGCTCACCGCGACCCTGTACAGGACTAAGCGGTTTCTGACAATGAGATGAGATGAGAAATAATGAATGAATTAATAGCAGTACAACTCTCAGGTTGCTTTACCTATCTGTATGCAATGTTGCTTGACATGTGAACGGTGTTTAACAAGCGCTCGGGTTTACTGCCATACGCATTCTATTCCGACAGACAGTATTAGATAAACAGTTGACAAAACTTTATCACCCAAAAATTATTACGACCGAAGGGGGAGAGAGGGGTGTGTGTACAAAGTTCAATTCATTGCTCCCGAACCAGCAAGGCACTCTTAAGTAGAGCACAAACTACGACAACATTAAAACTTGCCCAACCACAGAAGCGGTTTGCGCACTGTGCCAGCCTCGGTCAACAAGGCGCTAATACCCGGCGACTGTGTCAGCGATCTCCGAGGCGACACTGGCAACGGAGTAATAATGATCTCAACGCAATCAAAACCCCGCATCGGAGGGTCAGGGTTCAGCCGTGGAACTAATCGATGAAATAGCGAGGCGTGTGCGCGCACGTACGCACGCCCGCACACACGTGCGTGCGCGCACACACGTGCGTGCGCACACACACGTGCGTGCGCACACACACGTGCGTGCGCGCACACACACGTGCGTACACACACACACACGTGCGTACACACACGCACGTGCGTGCGTACACACACGCACGTGCGTGCGTACACACACGCGTGCGTACACACACACACGCGTGCGTACACACACACACGCGCGCGTACACACACACACGCGCGTACACACACACACACGCGTGCGTACACGCACACACGTGCGCACTCGCACACACGTGCGTACACCAACACACGTGCGTACACACGTGCGTTCGCGCACACGTGCGTACACACGTGCGTTCACACACACACGTGCGTACACCAACACACGTGCGTACACACGTGCGTTCGCGCACACGTGCGTACACACGTGCGTTCACACACACACACACGTGCGTACACCAACACACGTGCGTACACACGTGCGTTCGCGCACACGTGCGTACACACGTGCGTTCACACACACACACGTGCGTACACACGTGCGTTCACACACACACACGTGCGTTCACACACACACACACACGTGCGTTCACACACACACACGTGCGTACACACACACACACGTGCGTACACACGCACACGATCGTACGAGTATCCGGCACGCACACGCGATAAGCTGTTCAAATCTCCTAGACAACCCACGCCGTGCCGAGTGTTACGAGATGCTAATTTATTGATAACGCCTGCCCGAATGTATCGGGGAGATTTCTGTCAAAGCTGGATTATCGTTCTCAATAATTAAACGCAGATCCAAGCCCAATAGACCGGAGGGGGCTGGACCGGGCGGGGGGGGGATGAGCATTTGGTCGACACCGTGTCTAAACGAATGGCTCGGAGATTTGCTCGTCATTGATGTTATTTCGGGACGGCCGTGTCGAGCGCGACCCCCCCCCTTCTCTCCATCGCGACGTTTCGCCTCCCAAGTTGCCGGAGGCTTCCTGGGGCGTTCTGTGGCTGGCTGTTTTGAAACAAGGCTCGGCTGTAGGACGATGCTTGTCGCTGGTGTGAGATCCATCGCAACAGACGTCGCTGTTTACTTTTGGCTTAGCCGTTGTCCGATGCGGCGCAGCTGCTAAATGTATGATATATATATTTTTTTATGCGTGTGCCAGATGTACTGTACATACAAACGCGTGTGTGAACACGCACAGCGCACGTAAACCTATCGTCCGTCATTCGGAAATGTGAATCCGATTCCTTTTGACGATGCTGATGATGATGCAGGGCGGCGCGGTGGCCCAATGGTTAGCGCTGACGCCTCACAGCAAGAAGGTCCCGGGTTCGAATCTCTCGGCTCGCGACACGGGGAGAGCATGCATGCTCTCCCCGTGTCCGCGTGGGTTTTCGCCGGGTACTCCGGTTTCCTCCCACAGTCCAAAAGCATGCTCCTGGATAGGTTGATTGGCTCGCAGACTAAAATTGTACCGCAATGCCCGGCGATGGACTGGCGTCCCGTCGTCGGGTGTATTCCTGCCTTACGCCCTGTGTTTCCGGGATAGGCTCCGGCTCACCGTGACCCTATATAGGATTAAGCGGTTTCAGATAATGATGATGAGATGATGATGCAATGACTCGTGCACGGGCACATCAAAATAAAAACTCCGCACGTTTTGTCAATAACAACTGCGTCCTTCTAGCGGGTTCTTCGCTCTTCTCCCACAACAACAACGACGACGACGACGAAACACTCATGAATTGGCTGATATCATCATAATATATAGGAAGCAGTGACTGGCTTGTTGGCGCCAGCTCGACGCATGGCTGCCTCCTCCCCCCCCACCCTCCTCCCCTCCGCGATTTTCGGCAGCGCTTTGGGAGTTAAAAGGCACGACTTTGTGAAATGGGCGGCGCGGTGGCGCAGTGGTTAGCGCTGACGCCTCACAGCAAGAAAGTCCCGGGTTCGAGTCTCTCGGCTCCGGTGCCTTTCTGTGTGGAGTTTGC
>JAZEWT010000002.1:6855821-6874905 GCA_036362905.1 Mordacia mordax
AGTGGGTTTCAGTTATGTTTCGTTTTTTTATATCGACAAAGATTAAAGCCAATGGGCAATAAATGCTTCCTGTTCGATGGGGACTCAGTTGTGAAGAAAAAAAAAACTGACCCATCGATAAACTAATATTAAACAGAAACGAAACTATGGCACAACAACCGCACAGGTTAAGTGCCGCATGACAAGATCACGCGTTGACGAAGCACGATCAGCAAATTAAACACAAGCCGAATGGATGCCACCGCAAACAAAATCAACTTCAACAATTTGAAAGTCTACGAAGCAGAGAGCTCACGAACGCATACACTTGTCGGCAAATCTCCGGCCATAACGCGATATAAAGCCAGGAAAGGACCGTGAGGTTTTGATATAAACGTGACTGGTCGGTTTATTCCAGAGATTATGGGCGACCGCACTTAAGGAGGAGTGTGGCTCTCACTGTGAGGCTGGTTCGGCAAGTTTGAGAGGAAGTAGAATGGAACCAGGAGTTTAGCAGGACTAATATCATCAATTGGGTAAACTTTGGGATGCAGTCTTTTAACCCAATTATAAAAATCGTACTCAGTATTAAAATGTAAAACTTTTGTGGCAAAATATTCGTTCACTGTTGAAGGAATTCGTTCCAATAGAGAAACGACTCAGATGCTCGAGGAAAGCACAGAGAGGATAGAATCCGGGCGGCGCGGTGGCCTAGTGGTTAGCGCTGACGCCTCACAGCAAGAAGGTCCCGGGTTCGAATCTCTCGGCTCGGGTGCCTTTCTGTGTGGAGTTTGCATGCTCTCCCCGTGTCCGCGTGGGTTTTCGCCGGGAACTCCGTTTTCCTCCCACAGTCCAAAAGCATGCTCCTGGATAGGTTGATTGGCTCGCAGACTAAAATTGTCCCGCAATGCCCAGCGATGGACTGGCGTCCCGTCGTCGGGTGTATTCCTGCCTTACGCCCTGTGTTTCCGGGATAGGCTCCGGCTCACCGTGACCCTATATAGGATTAAGCGGTTTCAGATAATGAGATGAGATGAGAGGATAGAATCCACGCGGTTAGCAAGTCGCAATATTATTCGACATCGCATCCGATAAATTTTGACATCCGCCAATTCATCAGGATTTTTACGTCACGGAAAGAAATGAGAGAACCCGGAGTGAATCCAAGCAGAATAGGCGGAAGAACACGAACTCGACACAGAAAGGCACCTGAAGAATGTAATCAAACCACCTCGGGCAGGGCTGGATGTCAGGAGGTAGAGATGTTACCACTGCACCGCTATGCGCCCCCTCCCCCCGCCTGTAACTAGGATTCACACCCAGGATGAAGAGCGACCCTCACTCGGTGCAGTTTCGCATCTACTCGTACCTCCAGTTACGTAGCCAAGCGCGTGAGTCTGTGAGAAAAAAAAACACGACCTTCAGTTCTCCATGTGAATCATGGTTTTTTTTTTAATTCTGTGCACTTTTGGTCCAGTGGGCACCGTGCAGAACCGTGAAGTCGGGGAGATGGTCTGGACAGAGTTCAGGCATCACCACTTGGATGGGGTTCAGGGATCCGCACGGCTATTAGCCTTGGCCAGCAGTCACAGATTACCAGGTTCAATGCACACTGCTTCACCAGTCCACCCACGTGCATAGAAGCAAATGATATATAATACCACGATAGTTTATAAAGAATGAAGTTACAGGCGAATGGATATACTGTCGTTTTGACATCAAAATCAATGAAAAGCTACTGAAATCTGTAATTTAAATGAGTACCCTTCATTGGGTAAAACACACGTCTTAAATCTCAAATCCATATTTCACGTTTTATGCAATAGGCAGTATGAGCTCTATTGTCTATTCAAGTTATTTATAACGTTGAAACTACACCGTTTTGACATTTCCCTTGACTTTATCAAAGCCTCGCCGTTTGATATTATGAGCGAATTTTTTTTTTTTCAGAATCCACAAAAAATCCATGGAAACATCAGAATCCACTTAGATTAATTGAGAAAACTGCTCTCTCAAAAGTGGACTTTGGGGAGGGCTGCCCTGAAAACTGCCGCGCCACTTTAGTAATGTTTCCTAATGCAATTTGCATGGCACGTCATGCTAATAACACAGTTTGGAAAGCAAAATCAACAGGGACTTAATAAAACTCACCTCAATACTCTGATGGCCCATAGTGGGAGTGGGTCTTTTAAATTGCACAAACACAGCTGTGTAACCTCAGTACGGACACCACCGTTTGAAAGGCCATCCATGCTAATGCATCGATGTAAGTTTGCAGTGCGCAGGCGGAGCGGAGTAAAACTCGAAAGAGAAGAACTTCATCTATGCACAGGCATTTTTGGAGATGCCCAACGCGTTATCACGTGAAGCACACGTTTTAATTCTCCGCGTCTGTAGCAGCACGCCAGTTCGCGTGAGCGCAAATCCACGACACTTGCAAGGAGCCTGATGAAGCTGGTTGTATTTATCAGCAAACGTCATGCGCCATTATAAATGCTGAGGGGGGGGGGTTGCTCTCTAATGCACCGGTGTGTGCTGCTGAATTAGAAACAAACTGGGACATCTTGGGCGGCGCGGTGGCCCAGTGGTTAGCGCCGACGCCTCACAGCAAGAAGGTCCCGGGTTCGAATCTCTCGGCTCGGGTGCCTTTCTGTGTGGAGTTTGCATGCTCTCCCCGTGTCCGCGTGGTTTTTCGCCGGGTACTCCGGTTTCCTCCCACAGTCCAAAAGCATGCTCCTGGATAGGTTGATTGGCTCGCAGACTAAAATTGTCCCGCAATGCCCGTGATGGACTGGCGTCCCGTCGTCGGGTGTATTCCTGCCTTACGCCCTGTGTTTCCGGGATAGGCTCCGGCTCACCGTGACCCTATATAGGATTAAGCGGTTTCAGATAATGAGATGAGATGAGACATCTTGTTCACATGATCAAACGCCATACTGATTGGATGTGTTGGGTGGAGGCTTGTTTGGGACACTTTCACGTGACCCAACCTGAAAAGCAATTCACCACATGTACTATTGGTGCCCAAAAGCCATCACGTTACAGACGTGATGAAGTTCCTGTCGCCTGTTTCGATCCTGGGCATCCTTGGGAGTGAAACCCATTCTTTTCATGTCATCCTTCACCACCTCCATCCAAGTCTGTTTCATCATTAGCATATCAGCATAGTCACGCTAATCATTAGCATAGTCATCAAGTGGCTTTGTACTTGGGCGTAGAATGCCAAACGATTCGGACTGTAGATCAGAGATATAAAATTCATCCGCCTCCCCTGATAAGGGAGAGACGCTCGTAAAGGCCACTCTGTCGAACGTACCCAAAGTGACTTTTTAATCCGCACTAGGATGGGGGGGGGTAATGCATTCTGTATTGTGTACGTGTCAAACCATTAATTTATTCTACGACTAAAGCGCATTCTCATAATAATAATAATAATTGCATTTATAGAGCGCTTTTCACCCGAGGGTCACAAAGCGCTGCACATAGCTGCGGAGAGAACGGCACGTTAACAACAACGACATAAGAAGGGAAAATCAATAACAATAACGTTTTTTGGGTTTGTCTCATCTCATCTCATTATCTGAAACCGCTTAATCCTATATAGGGTCACGGTGAAGCCGGAGCCTATCCCGGAAACACAGGGCGTAAGGCAGGAATACACCCGACGACGGGACGCCGGTCCATCGCCGGGCATTGCGGGACAATTTCAGTCTGCGAGCCAATCAACCTATCCAGGAGCATGCTTTTGGACTGTGGGAGGAAACCGGAGTACCCGGCGAAAACCCACGCGGACACGGGGAGAGCATGCAAACTCCACACAGAAAGGCACCGGAGCCGAGAGACTCGAACCCGGGACCTTCTTGCTGTGAGGCGTCAGCGCTAACCACTGCGCCACCGCGCCGCCCAAGGACATTAAGTAATCGGAGAAAAAAATATAGAAGATTAAGCCTTGACGTGACGCTTTTTACGACTAATTAAAATAGTTGGTAAGGATGCCTGCTATAGGTGTGAAATTGCCCAGAACCAATAACTAATTCCGTCTTCTTAAACCAATCAGAATCCTCTCCGCTAATGCCCGAAGACAACCTGCCCTATGTATTAGCGATTTGACGGCAGAAGCTAGTTACAGAAAATGGGCTGGAATCTTATCACCCCGACATATGAAAATTGTTATTTTCATGACAATACAATTATTTAAGCCTCACAAGCGAATATTTTCAAAGCGAAAGTGGACAAACGTCGAGAACAGAGTCTTCCTAAAAAAAAATGCGACCCAGGGAGGCTCACATGATAGAACATACATATCATTTAAGGAGGAAAGCGCTTGTCATGGGGCCGTGGACAATATGATGGAAATATTGTTGACGTAGGGTCTCCTCACTCAAATGAGCGTGCAGTTGTGCTCATCATCCCTGAGATAATGTAAGCGGCAGACATTCCTAAGTCTCATTGTCTGAAACCGCTTAGTGCTATACAGGGTCACGGTGAAGCCGGAGCCTATCCCAGCAGACACAGGGCGCAAGGCAAGGATATACCGACGATGGTACGCCAGTCCATCGCCGGGCACTGCGGGGCAATTTAGCCTGCGAGCCAATCAACCTATGCCGCAGCATGCTTTTTGGACTGTGGGAGGAAACCGGAGTGCCCGGCGAAAACCCACGCGGACACGGGGAGAGCATGCAAACTCCACACAGAAAGGCACCCGAGCCGAGAGATTCGAACCCGGGACCTTCTTGCTGTGAGGCGACAGCGCTAACCACTGGGCCACCGCGCAGCCCCCATTCCTAAGTCAGTGGCATCAATTGAATATTCCGATGGCCGGTGCCAGTCCATTGCATACACGTAAAACATCGTTTCGCGCGAGCCAGGCAAAGGATGGGGTGCATCGACGCGTAGCTTGCAAACCGGTTGGTGGTCGAGCGGCGTAACACAGCGCCAACCAGCCAGCTTCACTGTGTACAGTAGATGGACATAGTGCATACGCGCACACAGTACCGTGCGTGTACATGTAGGTGGAATGAATGCACGCGGTTAAGTTGCCCAGAGCATTTGCAGGCTGTGCCAGAATGTTGGCATGTGCGGCTGGGGCTTACAAACAACAGCTGGTGCTGCATGCGGACATGTGGGTTCATTAGATAAGGCCATAACTCTATGCATGAACTGCTTGGCACATTTAAAGTGATACGTTATGCATCAGGCTTGGGGACTTTCTGCTAATGGCGCTTATTTTTTATTTCATTTTATTTTCGTAGCTACGTTTTGCACCCTCGCAGGTTAACCTTTTGACTGGCAGCCGCATCTTTGTGTCCGTTTCCTACGCCGCGTGCCGCATTAATCGTACAGATCCGTGGGAACGTGGACTAAAAGCGGAGGGACGGCCCTTGTGTAATGACGGAATTATAAATTGGGCACACAATGAATGAAATATTTACCACGCGCAGTTGTGCAGACGCGTGCGCGCGGCCGTGAGCCGAGGCTCACGCCACTCTCATTTGATGCGCGCTTAAATGGCCTCTCTCTCTCTTTTTTTTAAATGCAATATGAAGGAAATGATTAAGCACATCGTCTGTGTGCTGATCACAGGTTGTCAGGAAGACAACGACCGCATGAATTAACCCGTTGCACACGCGCCGCCGTCATGAATGCAAACACGCGCACATTAACCTAACTGCTTGGAGTCGACAGCGCAATCTATCGACTGCTTCTCATTCCTAATAGAGTGCGTGCTGTGACTCAATTGTAACCTTCTCTACAATGCCGTGTCCTCTATTCACCCGACTGGAGAGAGCCCTTTAAGATATAATTTAAAAATAATAAAAAAAAGTCTATTTGCGGTGGACACGCCGGCGTGAAGTCTCGAGGATTTCGTTCCGAACGTGTCGTTGTGTCTGCTTTGGCGGCCGCCGTGCTTGGAGGACTCGCAGCCTTTGAGGGTAGAAATATTCGGAGAGTCAACGGGACTCGACTCGGCTCATCGTCGACACGAGGTCGTTAACAAGAGCAGCCGGTGCTTGGAAGCGAGCGTTCAGTTCGCCCAACGAGTCCCTGCCATGAGACTGGAAAACGTGGGGTCTCGAGAGACGCGTGGAGAGAGGATGAATGCAGCTCCACGTCATGTGTTGTTGACGTGACAGTGCCGTTCTCTCCGCAGCTCTGTGCAGCGCTTCGTGACCCGCGGGTGAAAAGCGCTCTATAAATGCAATTATTATAATTATTCTTTGCTCCTACGAACATGGTGGCACTTTCTCCGTGAGCTTGTCGTAGCTCGATGCACGGCAATCGCTTTCTGAAGCTGTCCCTTACGGGACGGCCGTGTCGAGCGCTCCTCCCCCCCCGCTCTCCTTTCGCGACGTTTCGCCTGCTACGTTGGAGGCATCCTCAGGCGTTCTGATTCTCTGGCGAGGATGAGCGCTTGACACGGCTATCACGAAAACGCACAGCTTTGGAAAGCAATTCTCACTCGCGATTTTGTCGCGGCTAATTTATATTTAATTTGGCGAATAACACCGGTACAAAATGACATAATAAAAAAATATGTGTTTCAAAGGATATTTGATGTTTCAGTATAACCTGCAATGGAACTGCTGACCCTAAAAAATGGTTCAGAGGTGAATGCTTAAATCAAAGGGTGCCTTCGTACTCATTTATAATTTCTACCCAATTAGTTTTAGGGTTAAAGCTATGCAAATGCAGGAAAGCTATTTGAATGTAATATTTTAAATAATGACTTTTTAAGCGATTTATCTGAATAATCACAAATTGATATTTAGGATATTTCCGTCCCAATTTGAGCAGAGTTTTGACCCGTGATGTGATTATCTCACCTCGATCCGAGTGAGGCCTATTTGCTAAGTGGATTCAGAGTGAGCCAAGGTGGTCACTGCTCATGTTCAACGGTAATCTTTGATGAGCCACACGTGGATAATTACGGCTCAATCCACGTGTACGGCTTGGTCTCTCATTCACCTTCAACACCCTGAGAGGCAACGTTTGCCGAACGGAGTGAACAATTTGGCGCAATATTTGCCCCCGTGCGCAGACGAGAATTGCTCTCCGTCGCCGCTCTTTCGGGATGGCCGTGTCGAGTGTCGCAGCTTCCTCTCCCAAAAACATTAGCCACGGAGTGCAGTTCTCACACAGCGAGCCGTGAAAACATACATTATTTCATGCACATGTCAAAACATGCATTAAACTACAGCAGCACACACTGATAATTTGCTAAGAAATCACATACTGAGTTATTATTATTTAATTCCACAATAAAAATTCAGCGATCTAACGTTAAGCTAATTTAAATTTACATATTTATTTTGCAATTGAATAATGGGAAATCACGCCGATGCTTGCGGTGACTAATGCATAAAAAATACATTCATGCTATTAATATTTTCTCACTTTTCAAAACACTTATTGGAAACACACAATTGTGCCGAGCACATCTCTCAGAAATCTGGCCAGCATGAAAGATGAGGCCAAAGAAGAGGCACACTACTGCCACCTGAACAAGTGGCTCGATTTACAGCTCTTGCCGTAGAAGTCTAGTCGGCGCTAACTGGGGAATATGTGTCTTTGCGCGTGTGTTTGAGACGCTGCCAGGTAACTCACCGTACAGGGTGATCCACACGCCTCTTGACCCCCCATTTAATTGACCCCTCGTATTTATTTCTACCTGAGCACATACTTTTTTTGTTTGTTTAAAATTACTCGGGACTTATTTTGTATTTTCAGATGTCCGACACGAGTTCATATGCTTGCTTTAGAACGGCTTGCAGTGAGCGCACATGGGCTCATGAAATATTGCAAACCGGAAGAAAAACAAACCATGAAATGGAGGCCACAAGACACCTGGATTTTCCCTGTACAACAATCCACTGATGTGGATTATATCACTGACCATAACATCGGCTGCAGTGCAATTGTAGGGCCGCGCTTTTTTGCCGTTACCGGTTAGAAGATCACAGCTCACCACGCAAACCACCGCCACAACAGTGTTTTTACCTGTCCTTGCTCGCGACGCCCACGCACAGCTACTGCACGGCGCAGATATTTAAATGACTAATACGGTAGCGCAGAAAACAAGTGTCAGCACTGCACGATTCCGTCCGTGCATTGCATTTAATCTGAATGTGCGCGCACACTCAATGGGCTGTCTAGTCCGGCTTCCACTTTGGCAGATTTTATTTTTTCATGAAAAGCCATTTCATTTCACCAAGCAGGTGTTAGAAACGCGGAGACCAAAGGTTAACAGCATCAACAATTCGAATAGTTTTACGATCGACGCCTATAATTTAATCCAGGTGTCGGGTTCTGGTTATGTGTGTGTGTTTTTTTTAAAATATATGAGATAGTAAGTTGATTGGTGTACTCACAATCTACTTTCTACGGATGATAATTATAACCGTGATTCAGAGGTCGAGCGCGTTGGTTGTGCGTATTCGCGAAGGCGGCGGAATGCAAATTCAGAATTAGATCTTAAACGGAGGGCGGCGCGGTGGCCCAGTGGTTAGCGCTGACGCCTCACAGCAAGAAGGTCCCGGGTTCGAATCTCTCGGCTCGGGTGCCTTTCTGTGTGGAGTTTGCATGCTCTCTCCGTGTCCGCGTGGGTTTTCGCCGGGTACTCCGGTTTCCTCCCACAGTCCACAAGCATGCTCCTGGATAGGTTGATTGGCTCGCAGACTAAAATTGTCCCGCAATGCCTGGCGATGGACTGGCGTCCCGTCGTCGGGTGTGTTCCTGCCTTACGCCCTGTGTTTCCGGGATAGGCTCCGGCTCACCGTGACCCTATGTAGGATTCAGCGGTTTCAGATAATGAGATGAGATGAGATCTTAAACGGACGCAAATAGCCGCATCCTTAATCACCTTCGCTTCGGTATGGAAACCACAAAGGTCTTTCAATGCGGAGGACTCCACAATATGTGTTATGTCGTTTAAAATGATCGTTTTTTTGCCCCTTACGAGTCAAGTCACGCAAGGAAATAAAGACGTGCTTTGCGTCAAAGGTTACGGCTATAGCATGCCAACTCTAGTTGCAGCAAAAATAATAATCTGAAAAGTAAGAGCAAACGGGTGATGATGAACACGGGCAATGAATGTCACGAAATAAGAGCACAGAGCGTTGCAGTTCAGTTGGAACGCACCTTGTGTGGACCCACGCACGCTTTAGGAATCATTTTACACAGCCAGCGGTAATGCAAAAAAAGTGGCAATTTGGCCAAGTGACCAAGCATGAACAGTAACCAAGAGACACAACACATACTAAACAGGACCTTGAAGTTCTTACAACAATCATTTAATTCATTATTTCAATCTATCCACATATTTATTTATTTACTTACTTTTCTCGCCATTCATTTTGCTACGCACATTTTCGGGTTTTCACGGCTCGACGCATTATTGCGCCCAAAAGCTGCTCTCTCGAGATAGCCGTGTCGATCGCTCCTCCCTTTCCCTTCGCGACGTTACGCTTCGCACATTGGAGGCATCTTTCGGCAATCCCAAAAGAGTGGCTTTTGTAAGCAATCATCAGTGCAGCATATATATTAGGACATTTTAACATGATAGCAATGCATTCCATCCGTGACAGAGTGGTATCAGAATTTATTATGCATATCCTACCCTATGTTCACTGGGTCTTGCATGGTTACCTGGTATGGTGAAAACATTTTTGCGGTGGAAAAACATCGGTGGTCTGGTGTGGTGTCCGCCAGATCACCTCCCAATGCACCGTTGTCGCTTTTAAAAAAAGCGCTCACTCGGAGCACTTGCACATAAAGTCTATAGCCCTAGCTGGGGAACCTTTGTCTTTGTGTGGAGAGGCGACACGGCGGTTAACTAACTCACTCTCCCGTGATGCCATCGATCTGGATGAGATTTTTGACCATGCATAACATCAGCAGAACCTAGAATGCAAAGCTGGTCCATAGACTTTTATGGGGCACCTGAGCCCTAATGAAGTACGGGGTGCAGCACATGAAAACTAGCAATGGGGAAACACACAGGTGGCCAAGAATAGTTTTCTGGCCCATTGTGTTGTATTCTGGCCGTCAGCTCACCGACAACACTTGTCCCTGTGGTCTTTAGCGCTAAACTGAGTAAATCAATGCGATTTTGTAAATCAATGCGATATCGTAGAAGTTATCGCACGGCACCACAAACTCGGCGTACACACACACAAACTGCTATGTTACGAGCAATATTTCACAACAAATTGTTGTGTTAAAAAGGTACACGTGCAGCCCTGTAATTACTTGCTCGTGCTGCTGTTGAGAGAAAAGCCTCTATTAGAGGGCATGCTGGAGAGGCCATGCTGGAGAGGGCATCTAAAAAGAGGTTCTCGAACCTTTTGGAGAGAGAGAAAAACTTTATTTCGCACAGCAACTTCTACCCCACTTGGCCCCCTTTGGCCTGGTCTCCACGGACCACTAGGTGACGCTCGTGGCCCACTGATAGGTAGCAGCCCACTAATTGAGAACGGCATAGTCGTGAATACCAGCCAGACATCTTGGAAGGGGTGGGAGTACCCACACTTTACCCCACCAGGCACAACTTGCCAATGGACTAAAATGTTAATATTTCAACTTCCAGAGCGCTTTTCACCAGAGGGTCACAAAGCGCTGCACAGAGCTGTGGAGAGAAAAGCATGCCAACAACAACGTCAGAGTAGATCAATTAAAAGTAAAATAATGTTTCCGGGATAGGCTCCGGCTTCACCGTGACCCTATATAGGATTAAGCGGTTTCAGATAATGAGATGAGATGAGATAATGGCTATAAATCAGTGAAGGATATAAAATAACAGACAAAAATAATTGTTAAATGCAGGAATGAATAAGTGTTCCTGAGCAGGTGCAGGTTAGTTCATTTATACTGGTGGGTGTACTGAACCAGGGTGGATTTAACAAACTTGCCCCTTCGTTTCAACTGCCACTCCAGTGGACTGAAAAGGCAAATTCTGGATTTTAAATTGACTACCGAATACGATTGATTCTTCCACGACAGCATCCTCGTCCATTATGGAACAATTATACTGATCATGTATTACATTTATAAAGCGGCGCCTTTCACCCAGAGGTTCCAAGGTGCTGCAGGAAACCACAGAGAGGTGGGTGGGGGGAGGCAGTCGCACAATTAGTTGGCGCCAACCAGCCAGACACCGCGTCCAAATATATTGCGATGTTATCGACCGTTGTGGAAGTAAGCTTGAGAATCTGGAGGAAAACCCACAAACACCACACAGCAAGGCCCTCCCGAGTAAGGAAATGAACAGCCTCTGGCAGCACCGTTTTTTCGTGATGAACGGCTGTTTGCCAATTTAATAAACTGTGTCCGTACAATATAATTAGCTCATGACGATGACTGAGCAGTGCAAACGAGGTGAAGGCAACGATAAGAATTGCTTGTCAGGGCTCTTCTTTAGGGATGGTTGTGTCCAATGCTCCTTTCTCGACGTTTCGCCTCCAGCGTTGGAGCCTTCGTCAGGCGTTTCTCCAAAGTGGGAGGTGAAACGTCACAGAGGAAAGGAACACTCGACACGGCTATCCAGAAAGAACAGGTATGGGTCCAAACGACAGACATCGAGTCATGATAAACATACATCGGTATATAAGGTAGGGGGCAGCACGGTGGCCCAGTGGGTAGCGCTGTCGCCTCACAGCAAGAAGGTCTCGGGTTCGATTCTCGGCTCGGGTGCCTTTCTGTGTGGAGTTTGCGAGTTCTCTACCCGTGTCCATGTAGGTTATCGCCCAGCACTCCGGTTTCCTCCCACAGTCCAAAAACACGCCGCTGCCTAGGTTAATTGGCTTGCAGACTAAATTTCCCGCAGTGCCCGGTGATGGACTGGCGTCCCATCGTGAATATATCCCTGCCTTGCGCCCTGTGTCTTCCGGGATAGGCTCCGGCTCACCGCGACCCTGTACAGGACTCAGCGGTTTCTGACAAGAGATGAGTATATAAGGTACTGAACAACAAAAGAAAAGACAGTGTACATCGTATGTAACTAGACAGCATGACTCGGATTGTTAACACATGTTGCTATATTAAAATCTTTCACAAAACAACCGAGTCATTAATTGCTTCGCGATAATAATAATTTAAAAAAATTTGGTCCAGCAAGTAACGTGGTTCTTTTGCGCGGATTACAGGAATCAGAATTCAAATCGTGGCTACCCTTGACCCATCATCATTATCATCGTAATCGTCATGTCCAGGATCGGTAAAATAAACACCATCTGCTGAGGCCGAATCACTTAGTGAGAAGAGGTCGGCAGTCGATGGCCTGCAGGAGACAGGTCACCATCAGAGGAACCGCCTGAGCTTCGCCCTGGCTGGGGACCAGTATTTCATAATGCTGTTGTCTCCTTCCTCATAGTTAGCATTCCGTAAAAAAAAAAATCGGCACTTAATCTCCATCGGCCGTAATCTGGTTAAATAAAGGACGTTAAATTACACACACGGAGCAAATAATCAAAACGCTAACAGAATGCATCGACAGTCCATTTCCAAGTCGTCGTTCCCTGAGCACAAGCGTGTTTGTCCCGCTATACTGTATGCCAGATGGCGAATCGCATTAGATTTTCCTGGGAAAAGCAACCAAAAAAAAAAAGACATTAAAACATTCAAGCTGGCAGCATTTAAAATGTGGTAAATTTCACAGGAGCCAGCCTCTTGGAAGGATTTCATTGCGGTGCGAGGGGGAGGGGGAAGCCCTGTCACGTGACGCTACGGTCTTGTCTGTGAGCAACCGGGCATTTCGGCTGGACTTTCAGTTGAACTGTTCTGATGTTGTTGCTGTTGACTTGCCGTTCTCTCCACAGCTCAGATTTGTAACAAAGCATTACAAACCGCGATTGTTGCTGATTTGCTGTGCTTATGTAGTTTCTGTTGCGGACATGCCATTCTCTCCGCAGCTCTGTGCGTCGCTTTGCGACCCTCGGGTGAAAAGCGCTCTAGAAGTGCAATTATTATTATGCGGATTGATTTTGATTGGTGAATGGGCTCGCCAGGCACCGGCTACCAGCATGGATGACCCCCCCCCCCCACACACACACTCACCTCTCGTCTCAATCATTATCCCTTGAAATGCCTTCGACGTTGAACGAATGTGCGTGGCGCATTATAAATTATAAGTATTATCATTATTGACATGATGGATATACCATAGCAAGCAAGTGTATTGATGCAATGGAAAGTTCCACTGTGAATGATGCCTCCAACATGGGAGGTTAAAGGTTGCGAAGAGGAGAACAAGGGGCGCTCGACACGGCTATCCCGAAAGAGCAGCTAGGGAGAGCGACGCTCAATGTGCTATGGAGATGTCGGATCTTGCCGTGGTTTCTGGAATGATTCCTGCCATGATAATGTGGACTTTCCATGACTGCGTCTGGGCTGCGTCACTTTGCTCGATATAGCATATGGATTGGAAATTTGCTTGACTTGTGACGTCGCTCTTAATATTAAAATCAGGACAGTTGGCACCGACATCTCAACACGTTCATCAGTAACACCGTAACCCTAATTGTAAGAATATATAATGGGCGAGGTTTCTAGAAATGTCCTTTCATCGCTGTCAGAAGACTGAACGTTGACTCTTGGCCATAGATCGACTCAGCCCATCATCCCTCCAGAGTGCATTAAGTGAACACCACTGTGTTGGAATTTCTCATCTCCTCATCTCATTATCTGAAACCGCTTAATCCTATATAGGGTCATGGTGAGCCAGAGCCTATCCCGGAAACACAGGGCGCAAGGCAGGAATACACCCGACGACGGGACGCCGGTCCATCGCCGGGCATTGCGGGACAATTTTAGTCTGTGAGCCAATCAACCTATCCAGGAGCATGCTTTTGGACTGTGGGAGGAAACCGGAGTACCCGGCGAAAACCCACGCGGACACGGGGAGAGCATGCAAACTCCACACAGAAAGGCACCCGAACCGAGAGACTCGAACCCGGTACCTTCTTGCTGTGAAGCGTCAGCGATAACCACTGCGCCACCGCGCCGCCCTGGAATTTAACGGTGGTAAATAATATCTCTGCCTGTCATAGGAACGTGGAATATCCACTCCTGACTCGGGGGATTCCAACCGCGATGAAGAGAACAACATTTGGACGCGTCGACCCGATAGACTTCAGCGAATTTGTTTTTTTTGCAATAGTTTCTATTGACTGCCGACTGTGCGTGCCAAGACACACTTGGTCAGAAGCCCGTTTCAGTCCAAGCAGGTCTAAAAGAACTACAGAGCTGATTTAGATGAATGGTGCACGCGATGATAAATAGAGCATGGGGTCGCTAGGCATTGTGTCACAGTGCATTCAATAAACATCAAATCACCACTCCCGGGACACATGCACTTATCATATTCTGATTAACTCTGATGCACTGTGATTTTCTTGACGTCATAATGTGTGTCTCTCTGTAGGACATGCTCTCAGAATTCATCGAAATAATGCAGACCTGCAATAGCATGTGATTTCTTTATGGTTTTATGTATGAAGCACTATATATATATATAGGGCTGGATTTTAACTCTGGGTTCAATTAATAGTACTCTGAAATTAATATAACAATTTTACAACCGTGTCACTCTACTGCTGGATGAAGGCATCCGCACGCGATATCGATGCCAAATGTTGTTGCGTGACCATATTTCATTCAGCTGGTCAGCGTGGGTTACATGAAAGGGGCTGTGGAACGACCAAGACTCCGTTCAGAAGTCCCCCGACAATATAAGTTAGATACTAATGTGAAATTACATTTTACAACGCGCACAGCATTCGTTCAATGCCAACGGTTTCGTTCGAAGAGAGGGATTCATTGACGAAATCCGTGGCTGGGAATTGAATTCGGATCGCTGTGCTCAGAAGGGCAGTGCGGCAACCGCTGCACCACCGCTCAACCTCCCCCCCCCGTGTCGCACTCAATAGGCGTTATCATGCACGAAGGCGCCGGTGCCTTAACTCGAGAACGCCTCGGTCATGCGCTCATGTCAGGAGCTGAAGCCAGGGTTCGTGAGGCCTCTCCAAGCGCAAATCCGGACGGTTCGGAGGGAGGTGCGTTTATTTAAGTGCTTCGCGAGACTAAAAAATCACCGTGAATATCAAAACATCTCCCTGCTGGAACGGGCAATGAATTGCGTCCATCTCCCACGGCTGTCCTGATGTTTTGGTGGAATGTACATGTTCCAATGGAAGGGATTGTAAACAAATTTAAAAACACGTTCTGTGACCGCGGTTAACTCGGTACACGGTGGTACTTCGCTTGCAAATGTACCCATAAATGGGATCGGTCCCCAATTAATTTCGAGCTCGCGCTCAGCGTCACGTCACGAGATGGGAGCGTGCAATAAGAAATTTCACGCAGCATTAGAGAGCGAACAGCTGCAGTAGATAATTGTCGCACAGCTTCTCCCACAGAGATCCCTAAAGTTGCCCATTAATTCTTTACATCAGAGGTTCTCAACATTGTTCACCTCAAGTCCCACTTGGCCCACCTAGGTGTGGTCTCAGCCGACCACAAGGTGGCGTTCACGGCCCACTGAAGGGTCGTGACCCACTGGTTGAGGAGGTGGCGTTTTAAAGCAAGTAGATGGGGGCACTTTCTCATGCACATAACAGTTACCTCATCTCATTATCTGAAACCGCTTAATCCTATATAGGGTCACGGTGAGCCAGAGCCTATCCCGGAAACACAGGGCGTAAGGCAGGAATACACCCGACGACGGGACGCCAGTCCATCGCCGAGCATTGCGGGACAATTTTTAGTCTGCGAGCCAATCAACCTATCCAGGAGCATGCTTTTGGACTGTGGGAGGAAACCGGAGTACCCGGCGAAAACCCACGCGGACACGGGGAGAGCATGCAAACTCCACACAGAAAGGCACCCGAGCCGAGAGATTCGAACCCGGGACCTTCTTGCTGTGAGGCGTCAGCGCTAACCACTGGGCCACTGCGCCGCCCATATCAGTTACCTGACAGTCAAATAAATACTTGCAATTTTCTAAGCTTGATTTTAGACAAATGTATTTGTGTGGGGTTTCACCGCTCAACCTGCGAGAATTGCTCTCACGAGCTGTTCTTTCGGGATAGCCATGTCGAGCGCTCATCCTCTCTCATTCAGGACGTTTAATCTCCCATGTTGGAGCAAAATTGAGAACGTGATTTTAATGGGGCGTTTGTTGTTTGTTCAGTTGCTGGTGACCATCAATTCACTACCTTTAGCACATTGAGAACCCAGTTCAATCATAGAGTAAGCAGTGCTTATTCATGTATGTGACTTATGGACACTCCCAGCTCTGCATGCACCCATATATATAAGTACCCTTCATTTGTGCCTTGGTACACCGGTTTCCTCCCGCAGTCCAAATTCGCGCAGTCTGAGTATAACTCTGCCTTGCGCCCTGTGTCTGCCCGGATAGGCTCTGCCAAACTGCGAGCCTGTACAGGATTAAGTGGGGACTAGTTACGAATGAAGGCGGCGCGGTGGCCCAGTGGTTAGCGCTGACGCCTCACAGCAAGAAGGTCCCGGGTTCGAATCTCTCGGCTCGGGTGCCTTTCTGTGTGGAGTTTGCATGCTCTCCCCGTGTCCGCGTGGGTTTTCGCCGGGAACTCCGGTTTCCTCCCACAGTCCAAAAGCATGTTCCTGGATAGGTTGATTGGCTCGCAGACTAAAAAATGTCCCGCAATGCCCGGCGATGGACTGGCGTCCCGTCGTCGGGTGTATTCCTGCCTTACGCCCTGTGTTTCCGGGATAGGCTCCGGCTCACCGTGACCCTATATAGGATTAAGCGGTTTCAGATAATGAGATGAGATGAGTTACGAATTAATCAATTAATGAATGAATGAAAGGAGCCTCGATGTCAGGTTGCGTATTTTAAGCCAACATTGAGAGCATTGGCCAGACCCCACTTGTACACGGGCACTCGGCCGCCAGATAGAAGGCTGCGAGTTTAACTCCTCGCCGATGGTCAAATCACATGAGCGGCACCCACAGTCGCGAGAAGCAGCTGTGATTGTCCCGAGGTGAGACCAGGCAACTGCCATGGGCAGAGGAGGATGCTCACCTCTGAATACGAGCTTTGCCCAATCCTCTCGTGGGCAGCCAGACACCGCGCTGACTCGGGGGCAGAGGCATAAATGTCTCTATGGGCGCCCGTATGGGCGATTTCTTTATTTATTTCACTCTTCTGTCAGAGACCCCTTAATGTGTTGTCCGTGAGCCTGCCAAATGAGCCGAACACATTTACGCCCGTGAGGGATTCGGAGCCGAAATGGGGCCAGGACTTAAGCCAACACAGCTCACCGCTCACTCGAATCGCTCAAGAACTCGGTGTGTTCAAGTGTCTCCGACGTTGTGTCGCGTTCCCCGTTGGGGCGCGGCAAACACCGGAGATCCTGACCTACAGTGGCGCAGTCTTGCGGCCTTTTCGGCTGAAAGAAAGAGTGGGGGGAAGAAAAAAAAACCCTTAAGTTTCTAAAAGACGTAGCGCTCGCAGAGGTTAGCTTTACAGCTGGCCTCAAATGCAATTACGGTAACATCTCCTAAACCCCAGTGAAGGTTAACTACCCTCATATAATGTGCGCAGGCAAATGCTATGTAACGAGAATTCATTAGAATTTGGGCGAACATGTCTGTGTGGGTAACGCACAGAAACGGACTGGGCGCATGAGTGTGTGCGTGCGTGCCTGCGTCTATGCATACGCACGCAAGCGTGCGTGTGTGCGGCAGACAGATGGAGCGTTAGCGCGTGTGTGTGCGCTGCATGGGTAATGGAAGTGTTTGGCAAACTGCGCGCACAATCCTGGCGACCTGCGTTTGATGACTAAGCCGTGACACGTAACAACAGTTTTTTTTTATATTTGAAACTTGACTGGGTACCCTATAGGTCACATCAGGTTTCTGGTGTCTGCTTGCTCGCTCCCCTACCCTGAAGTGATTTAAGCCTGTGCCACGTGCAGTTCGATCACGAAGTCCAACGTTTTGCTGCATGCTCTCGGGGTCTCTTCAGAAACTCAATTCTGTTGATGAACGTCACGCTGGAGAGACGCGCAGTGCAACCCAACACACGCGTTGGAGGAGAGCGCCACAACCCATGCTTAAACTCACCGCATTAGCAATGGGGAGACAATGGTGGAGGTGCATATTCCGTTGGACACATCAATGTTGGAAAGTAAGCGGATAGAGTCCGCCACGGCGTACCGGTAATAAAGTTGCCGGAGCATTCCATATGGCATAGGCGGGAATGGGATATATACGTGTTCATTATTACAGTGGAAGGTGACACGATAGCCCAGTGGGTAGCGGCTGTCGCTTCACAGAAAGAAGGACCCGGGTTCGAATCTCGGCTCGGGTGCCTTTCTGCGTGGAGTTTGCATGTTCTCCCCCGTGTCCGCGTGGGTTTTCGCCCGGCACTCCGGTTTCCTCCCACAGTCCAAAAAACATGCTGCTACATAGGTTTATTGGCTTGCAGACTAAATTGCCCACAGTGCCCATTGATAGACTGGCGTCCAATGGAGAGTATATCCCTGCCTTGCGTCCTGTGTCTGCCGGGGTAGGCTCCGGCTCACCGCCTTAGTGCGTGTACAGGACTAAGCGGTTTCTGATAATGAGATGGGATTATTACAGCGTAAAGTACTCAGCATACAAACCCTCGATGTGGGATTCTTGCGACACAGCAAGCGTCTGAACTGACCAACGTGACAACGCATTAAAAAAAAAACAAAGTGCAAATAAACTCACAGCAACAGCTCGCATAATGTAGGAAATTGAAGTTACCCCCGCCCCTGGCAAGCTCACCCATTGGGATTCCAGCTGTGAGCTACCAGCCGACTGGCACTGCTGCAGGGTCGACGGTGGAGAACGAGCTCGACCGAGAGGGGGATCGTCTCGTGGCGCACCGACATGCAGAGCCACTCTGTAAACCGGAGGAGCCGGCACACGGCGTGACCCAACGCGCGTGTGCGGGGCGCGGTGGTGCAGCGGTGGGCGCGGTGGTGCAGCGGTGAGCGAGGTGGTGCAGCGGTGAGCGAGGTGGTGCAGCGGTGGTGCAGCGGTGGGCGCGGTGGTGCAGTGGTGAGCGAGGTGGTGCAGCGGTGAGCGCGGTCGTGCAGCG
>JAZEWT010000002.1:6881345-6918722 GCA_036362905.1 Mordacia mordax
CCCCCAATTTATGCAAATGTTCCAAACATCCACTTGAAAGCTTTTCACAAATAATTATTTTCTTTACTCATTTAGCTGCAACGCACGGCGTGATTTGCAAAATCCTCTTTTGCGTGTGGCCATTGCACGGGCGAAGTGTCATTTGCCACAATAAACCGACGTGCGCGCACGCACTCACGCACGCAGCGTCGCACACGGAAGGCATCGCGGTCCATTCCTGAAGCAGGTCGGCATTAAAACCCAACTGCCTATGACATCCTTTACATGTCAAATAATCCCCATCAGCCGCGTCAGCAAAAAAAAAAAAATCCCAATTACGTACGCCACGTACGTGAGTACAATTTCTTTCAATGCCGTCAAATGCGGTCACGCGAATTCATAAGGGGTCTCCAAACGGTGACACTGTTCGACAACGCCAGCGTGCAATTCAACGCTGGAGTAAAGTCAAACGCCCGACGATGCCTCTGACGTGGGAGATGGAAAAGGACACAGGAGGAACGCTCGACACGGTCATCCCGAAAGACTAGCTATTAAGCGCAATTCTAATCGCACGTCGAGCTGTGACGCCTACATCAATGCAAAGTCGTAGCAGCTCATGCAGCCAAAAAAGATCTGCGGCCTACCCCTACATGTATATACGCGTACGTAAAAATAACAACGCATATATAAAGGCACGTGCACGAGGATGAACAGCAGGAGACGATGGGGATTGGGAATAACTATCCATTGCTGTTCTTTTTGGATAGCAGTGACGAGTGTACCCACCGTTCGCTCGCCTTCGCATCGTTCCGCTTGCCACGTTTGGGGCATCAACAGGCATTCCGAATTCCTGATGATTCGCGACAGAAGGAGCCTGTGGAGAGCAATTCTCGGGAGTGATGTAAGTCGCCCTGGATAAGGGCGCCCTGGATAAGGGCGACTGCTAAATAATAATTTAATAATAATTGTAATTCTCACACAGCGAGCAGTGAAAATCTACACGACTACGAGATGAGGATTGCGCGCCACGGTCCTGTACATTCCGACCGTGTTACTGAACGCCTTTGGACGCGCCTTTGCTTAAGTTCTTTAATGTACGAGATCGTGACGGCAATGATAAGAAATACTCTCTGCAGAGTGTTGCTTTTTTTTTGCGCGTGAGTTTAGTGCAATTAACAATCGCGCCTTCTGAAGCGAATTGCGTTTGGAGCCGTGGTGCCGACTCTTGACAACTCTCTCCGAGTTCCTCGGACATTCGGTGCGATAAGCGGCTTTGTGGATGCTCTGTCATTAGTCACGCGTTTTAGCAACGGTCAACATCCATGCAACGCGAAGCTGCAATTGTGTGGAGTGACAGCTGGAACGCGGGCTAAATATCGATATCTCGCGAAATCAGCGACGGTGAGCCGAGATCAATCCAGCAGGACAGAGGGCTTTTGGAAATACCGGAATTGATAATGAAATTCGGTAGAGTGCCAAAAAGGGCCTGCAGGTGCAACTTTTCAATCGCTGCATCCTCCGCAGTTATGACATCCGAATAGAGAAAAGTGGATTAAAATGTGACAAACGCTAGAAATCGCGTTGAGGTTCGTTAAGTTAATGCGATGGGAATAGAAACACAAGGAGCGCAGTATGTGAATGGGCATTGAGCGGGCTGTGTGGACATCGCGCGCAAGGTTAGTCGGCTTGGGCAGGAGCAGCGTCGCTGGCAGGAGATGACAGTCGATGGACAAGGCTAGTAACGGATGGTAGCCCAAGGATGCAATGCACCCGACGAGATGGTCACCACACGCGATGGAGCAACGACATCATCGGTCTCTAAGCACAGGAATGCGAAAGTCACCAGGATCGCAGGGCTGTGAGCGGCGATGACAACACCGGGCAAAAGAGCACAGTGCCACTCCGATCACTTGCGGCCGCGGCTAGATAGGCGTTAATACGCAAAAACTCTCTTTTTTTTTAATTGGCAAAATTCAACGAATTCCATGAAAGCAACGCTCGTCGCAAAAGAGCGTACGCTACTGTACATCATGATACTCCCACTGCAAACCGCTGCTGCAGTGTTAGCGAGAGTCTCCGTTGATAACTCACAGGCTGCGAACTTTACACCCACTGCAGGCTTTGGAAAGCAAGCGCTCATATGAAAGGCATGTCTTTCCCGTAAATTACACATCACACACATTTCATTTTTGTATTTCCCCTGCAATGAAATCGGCACCGCACGCTCTACTATTTACAGGATTATTCTCATGTGGCATTGTATAATACGGTTTGTCAAAACGTGCACTGGAGGCGGTGTAATAAAGTCACAATGGGTCTGATCACCCATCATTTGTGAGAGCAGCGGACACCACGTGCCAAAGAAGTGAAGCGACGCAAATTGCAAATAAAAAAAAAGTACCACATAATACATCGTTAGAGTCAATATGTAGCCAGTCATAACATACTCGTAAACGTGTCAGTATTCTGTTATGTACACCATTAAACGAGTTAATGCGATATTAGCCACATGATGATTTCACGAGATCGAGCGTGTGCAGGGAATTGAACGCAAACTCGCATCGCAGTTGTCGAAATGCAGTTCTCTTTAAATGTCTCATCACTGCAAATGATCCTGCCACATTTCGTGAAACGGTCGCAACGCGTTCGTGTTTGGCCAGCACTCACGCGTTGGACACGTAAACGCGCGAGCAAATGTACACATTCGACAGCGAGGGTCGCGATCACTCAGCACCACCAGGTAAACAGGACATTCAATTAAAAGCGGAGAAATTATACTGTACGATTATCATTTCAGTCAAGCTTATCTGCAAACACCAGCCTGCCACGTACAGCAACACCGTACCCTTAATCATTAAGCCTTAATGCAACCGCACTTGCATTCATTAAAAAATACGAGTGTAAAATGTACGCCTTTTAATTAAAATAGACCCGTAATGTGGGATGGTGTTTACCGGGGAAAATTTGAACTATTTGCTGGGGTTTTAGTTTTGAGCAAAACCCCAATTGTGTTTCAAAACAAGGCACTCGGGAGTTGTCCTGTTAATATGTATAATGACACATATCGAACACTAACCTGTAAACAATGCATTGCGCATGATCAGACAACAATGCACAATTCAACAAACGCGTTGCCACTTTAGACAGTTTACGCATGTCGGCATTTCAACCACTATTAATGATATGCGTCTGGGCCATTACATTTTCATTTAATTAGCCTGGAGATTTTAATTAAAACAAAAGCCTGACATTAAGTTCTGTGTCTTATCACGTAGTGCTATCCTACTTTAAGATAATCAACCTCCCAGAGAACAGTGCATTACAGTGTTTATTTGCGATGACAATAACTGATTGCGAGAGAGCAGCTTTTCGAAGCCATCATCAAATCCTATTTCATTTCAATACACGCACACAGCTTGAAACCTGGAGACAAGCGCCGCTCATGACATTAATTACAAAGCGCTTACTGTGAACCGTGTAGAATTACAGGTATATTGTGTATTAGGCTTTATACAGATGTGTGTGTGTGTATCTCAAGCTACTTGAGATTGATATATCATTGCCAATACCTGTACACACATGTAATGTTTAGCAGTCCACGTGAAATATGACCTTTTATCTAGCTCGGATCATTGAAGGCGTATCTAATCGATGCGAAAAGTACTTTACAAGTGCACGTATACAACCACTGTACCCTGTATACATATATTTCCACAAGGAAATAGAATATTGACCACATGTGTCTGTGTATATATGGCAGCCATTAGAGAGAGATAAAACATATGGAGATACAAGACAGCGGCTTGTGTTGTGGCTTTCTAAATGACTGTGCGTTGTATATACGTGGTTATTTAATTCGCCACAAGCCGGAGTCACTGACAAACGCGTTACAGGCACGGGGGGGGGGGAGCACTCGGGTAGCCGGCATTCACACGTGGACCACGCGTGGAAGTGCAGAATGAACTTACACAAGTGGATTACAGACACGCGATCGTATCCAAAAGAGCGCATCAGACTGGAGGACGTACGTTGATACACAGAGACGCAAACGCCACCCGACGCAGAGGGGGCCCATACGCGCAGAAGCGTTATACACGCTGGGCGTAATAACGCAACACTTGGGAACATCTCGCACACTAAGCAACGCTCTCGGCGATACGACGCAGCCCGTAATAATTACTCCAGAGCATCGCGCCTGTGTCATGTCACTGCGTGCGACTGTTTCGTTAGCCATGTCAGACCAAAAAAAAACCCATTTCTATTGTAGTTCAGACACCACGCACTGATACAATGCAGTGATAGCCATTCCCCCTGTTCCATTGCACGCATGGCTAGAGCAAGACTTCGGTTCTGGCAAGTGTCGCGTCTGCGTGCGTGTGTCATCTTTTGTCTACTCACGTTTGATTTGACGTGGGTTTCGCTGCTTCCGCCTGGACATGTTTGAAAACTGAGAGGCGTACGATTCTTTAGGATACAGAGAGCGACTGAGAGAGAGACACGGACACACAGAGACGTCACGAGACGAGCAATTGTAAAGGAAAACGCAAGCAACCTGGTGCCGCACGCGCGCACACACAGAGAGCCGCCGACTCCTAACAACTGTCAACAATAGTAATAACAACAGCAGAGGCGGCAGCAGTGAGTGCTAAGCAGCAGCAGCGGCAGCAGATTCTTTGCCGAGCGGTGAAACCGCGCTCTCTCGCTCGCAATGAATGGGTTGGCGGAGTGGTGGTGATGGGGGGTGGGAGGTGGGCTTCTCACTGGGGAGGAGGAGGAGGAGGAGAGCGATGGGGGAGCCGTGGAGAGATGCGAGTGGATAGTGCGGCTCTGCACTCTTGCCTGCGCTACAGTTTAAAATGCAAGTGTGTGAAGGCGTACTGCAGATAAGTAGCGGATGCGTGTAATGATATGCACCGTAAACTATGTATTAAAATCACAGGTGCAGCTGCTTGGTGTGCATAGGTGTGGGATGATGAGTTGTTGGGCACAAGTGTTCAGTGTGTGTGGGGGCTGGGGGGGGAGGTTGTGATGGGTGGTTGGAGCGGTGGCTTGGCGGTTAGCGCGTTGGGGCTGCAAAACCCTGACCACCCGAGTTCGAATCCCGCTCACGGTCAAAACGAGTGACGAATTTCTGAACCGGTTATGTGCGCGCTGAGAGCGCTTGACCCTGCAGTCTCATCTCATCTCATTATCTGAAACCGCTTAATCCTATATAGGGTCACGGTGAAGCCGGAGCCTATCCCGGAAACACAGGGCATAAGGCAGGAATACACCCGACGACGGGACGCCGGTCCATCGCCGGGCACCCTACAGTCTATTAAGACTATGCGGGGTTTATTGGTTGTGCAGCGGTTATGGGCGGCACCGCACTACGCAGCCACGGCGACACGAGTTTGACTCCCGATTAAAGCCACCACCAGTGGCGGTTATCTTAACCGATCCTGTGCTTCCCTCTAGGTCGACTCAGCCTCAAATGAGTATTTGGTGCAGCGTGTGGGGAGACAAAGGTGGTCGGGCTGGGCACCCATCCTATCGTGTGCCCTGCCAGTCTTTATAGGTGCTCGCTAATAGCACTTGCCCCGAAATTGTGTTATAATAATATAAATTGCATTTCTCGAGCGCTTTTCACCCGAGGGCCACAAAGCGCGGCACAGAGCTGCGGAGAGAACGGCATGTCAACAACAATGACATAAGAACGGCAAATTAGCAACAATAACGTTTTTTTTTAATGGCTATACGGAGGAGCTTTGCTTAAACGCATGCCGTAGATATAAATGTGTGCGTCGAGTATACGTGCAATCTGATTTTTGTAAGTAGAAGTGTTTGGTATATTCGTGTCTCGGTGTATATATGATTTATTGGTAGACGGGGATCATACTTCACCACTTCACCACGCCAGTGGATGACATCAGAGCGGAGTGCGCTAACCACCGCGCCACCGCTCCACCTCGGCTAAGCTGTGTTGCTGTGACTCAGCTCACCAGGTGTATGGATAATTGCATGTTAATTATATGTAGGTGGTTCTGTGTGTGTATAATAATAATCATTGCACTTCGAGAGCGCTTTTCACGCCAGGGTCACAAAGCGCTGTAGAGACACAGAGCACAGCGATGCTAAGATCTGCATTTGTTTGAGAGGATGTGTGTCTCAATAGCTGCTCTTTTGAGATAGCCGTGGTCTTCCTCTTCACATAATTAATACTCATCCATTATCAGGATGGAAGATCGAGGAGTGAAAACCCACATTGGTGGATCTATAAAGCCACGGAAACCTCTCCCCTAACCCCCTCCACTTCACTGACCGGCGTAGTGAAGTATGGTCCAACAACCCACAAACAACCCATACGCGACGTGCATTGAGAACGAGAAGAAAATAATGATATTGTGTGTGTTATCATCCGCTTAGGGCGGCGCGGTGGCCCAGTGGGTAGCGCTGTCGCCTCACAGCAAGAAGGTCCCGGGTTCGAATCTCGGCTCGGGTGCCTTTCTGTGTGGAGTTTGCATGTTCTCTCCCCGTGTCCGCGTGGGTTTTCGCCGGGCACTCCGGTTTCCTCCCACAGTCCAAAAAAACATGCTGATGCACAGGTTAATTCGCTTGCTGAGTAAATTGCCCGCAATGCCCGGTGACGAACTGGCGTCCCATCGTGGGTGTATCCCTGCCTTGCGCCCTGTGTCTGCCGGGATAGGCTGCGGCTCACCGCGACCCTGTACAGGACTAAGCGGTTTCTGTTTCTGACAATGAGATGAGATGAGATCTTCCGCTTAATCTTGCACAGGGGTCGCGGGGAACCGGAGCCTGTCTGCAAACACAGGGCGCTAAGCAGGCGTATACCAAATATGTATAAAGGGGCCACACCGAGTGGTATGGCCCATTATCCGACCTTGGGATATTTACTCAGCAGGCCAAATAACCTAGACAGCAGCGGGTCTTTGGACGGTGGGAGGAAACCGGAGTATCCGACAAAAACCGATGCGGACACGGGGAGAACACGCAAACTCCACGTCGAACGGCACCCGAGCCGGGAGCCGAACCCGGCTGCTGTTTGCTGTGCGGCACAGCGCTACTCACTGCGCTACCGCGCCGTCCGTCCGCGTGTAATAAATATGAGTGGGACGCGCGTATGCTGATCGGACACCATCACGAGAGGATGCACGTAGGTGTGAACACGTCCGTGGATTTATGCAGGATGCGAGCGAGTCAGCCTCGCCCACTGCAACGCCGCCACTTGTAAACAGGCTCGGCACGAGTCAAAATGAGCAGCACTGCCCATAGATCGGCCGGGCGGGCTGTGTACGCCGCACGCACGCACGCTGTACATGTGCGGAGGTTGTGCGCAATCGAGGACGCCGGTACGAAACGGCACACGATCAGCCGATAGCCTCGTGTGGGTAGAGTCTTGGCAAGCTCCCGCTCGCTGTTTGTATTGTGCCCGAACCACGAATGGTACGCCAGTGTTACCACGTCCAGACAGATAACAGAGAATAGGTGTCCACCTATTACATACCTTAATTACTGAGAAAATCAATGGAGCAAACGAAAGATCCTCTCCCTTCTCAAACAAGCAATAGGATGGCGCTCATCTATAATGCCTGCCCTGACCCTATGGTGGAAATTCCACATTCTCACGGCCAGAGCGAGTGTTCCATAGAACTAGAAAGGATGGTAAATATCGTACTCCATATCCTGTGCGGTTGTATCACATCAAATACATTGTATTGTATCTAGTCTTGTTTTGGTGATCCTTCAAAACTGGGATTTAGATTGTCGATATCTTTAATATGAAGTTCTGTAATTAAAATTTCATCTCTTGTCTCTCTATGAGTTTTTATAGATATTGTGAGAATCATGAACGTATTTTATTATAATTATTAGACGTATTTAATTCTTAATATTATACTTACTCTTTTCAAATGTAATTATTGACAAAAATAAAACAGTCTGTTATTTTTTTAGATGTTTTAATTTCCTTTTATTTTAAGGTGATTATTAATATTAATCATTTTATATTATTGACAGTTAATCGCTTAACCAGAGCAGGTTATAATAACTACATCTTAAAATTCACAATCCGGTTCCTGAGATTTGTGCTGTTCACACATGCGCTGTTAGAGATATGATCCCTCACCGTATAAGAGCTTTGGAAAAAGTTTGACTTATTTGCAATGAAGAAGGACAATTGCCCGAAACGTCTAATATATGTTTTAAAACCCCACTGCCATTAACGAACGCGGTGCGATTTGTTTTGCTCTGTGTGCCTCCGCACCATTTGTAACGCAGCAAAAGCAACTTATGAGTTTAATTTAGAGTGATGATGACGCTCGCTTTGGTCGAGACTAAAAGTGGAGTAGCAGTCAGATCATGGAATCCACTTTGCTGGACGCCCGGAATGGAGATGGTGCAGTTAAATCGTGTGAAGACGATACTAGGTGGTTAAGTCTCGTCGCGAAACCGCGAGCGATTGCAGCGGCTTACGGAGTCGAAGCTTCATCCAGCAGTGGCTCGGGACCATTTAGAGATTAATCACAATTGCACGAACGTTTCATGCGGAAGACAAGTTACGCGGACTACGTGCCCTGCACAGGGTTTCCATAGTAGTGTAAAGCTGGTCGTTTGGATGAGACTTTACAATTAACTCGCAGAGTACCCGCCCTACGGGTGACCTTGTTCCAAATGTGTAACACGTTCTTCTGACGTCGTTTTCTGCTGATGTGACTGCTTTGACCTGGATTTCTTCCTCATCTCACTTTGAGGAATATTGGTGCTGCTTTTCTGAAGTTCCGGAAGGTGTGTTCCGTACTTGGCAAGTAAGGCTGAAATCAGACCCAACAGCCTTTGTTGTTGTGCAGATAACATTGCGCTTATAAAGAGTTTGTGTCCCGAACCCTTCATCAGTATAAGATTGAGATATGTTGCACTCAGCAGCACAGTAACGCCACCGCAGCGCAATTGTGGCAGTCCTGTTGAAAGTGAGTTTAGATTCTCTGGTTTTCACCAAGTGAGCTTCCACACTCGTGCGAGACACAGTGGAACACACAGCCTAAGGCCGAGAGCTCATCATCATCATCATCAGCAACCGCTTAATCCTGTGCCTGCTCACGGGTATCTCGAGCCTATCTTGACTGACACGTGGCATAGGGCAGCGCTACGCGCGGAAAGGAACGCCGGTCCATCGCAGGGCACTGGGGGGCAATTTAGTTAGCAGGGCAACT
Source organism: Mordacia mordax (assembly GCA_036362905.1). Classification (NCBI taxonomy): domain Eukaryota; kingdom Metazoa; phylum Chordata; class Hyperoartia; order Petromyzontiformes; family Petromyzontidae; genus Mordacia; species Mordacia mordax. Next base: position 6,890,534 of record JAZEWT010000002.1, read on the forward strand.
TAAGCAGCATCCTGTCTTTGGACGGTGGAATCTGGCAAAAATGCATGCAGATGCAGGGAGGACATTCAAACTCTACACAGAAAAGCACACGAGCTGGGGATCAAACTGGGTGCTTCTTGCTGTGAGGCAGCAGCGCTACCCGCTGTGCCACCGTGCTACCCAGGTCAACAGCCATGAAGATGACATCCTTTGGGATGAATTTTCTTCCAAGTATGAAATTGATTGCAATCCCCTACCCACAACGTATCTGGTCTCTCGGTCCGTAAAGCGTTTAGTGTAGACATGGAGACTCTGCAGCGGTTAACATCTACGCTTCACAGAGAGACGGTTCTGGCCCATTGAGGTTCGATCTCCGCCCCGGGGGCAGATTGGTGCAGAGTTTGTGTACGCTTCCCCCATGCTGCGTGGGGTTTCCTCTTGATTCTCCGCCCCCCCCCACGCACACAATCACAACTCAAACAACGCTAACTAATGAATTGGCCAAAACCGTCATAATGTATGGAAGACAGTTTCTGGTCGGTAGGCGCCGGCTCACCCCGTGGCTACCTCCTCCTCGCTTTTCTGCAGCGCCTTGGAACGTCTCAGCGCAAAGCGGTATATAAATATAAATATATCATAATTATTAGACAGTTTATTTGGAACTCACCGTTTTAGATCTGCAACGATCGAAGGCCACTGTAAGAGCGGCCTTCAATCTCCAGGCGCGGGATCTGAAACCATGGCTGGGTTTCTTAAACCCACGCTCCCCCCGCTGCCTCGGTGCGCCCATCAGTGCGAAGCACCGCGGCAGGTCTCGAGTAAAGAGTGCACCGGGCCTTCGACCTCGTGTTTCGAGGCATCTGGCCCTTCTGGAGCTCCCTCTAATGGAGACCTTTCTCACTGCCCTCCTCAATGCTCGGAGCGGGAGATTGCAACGTTGCACCTGCGTCCCTTCTCCTCTTGCATGCTGCAGCAGTGTGATTGGTACACCTGGGGCTCTCAACCTTTTTGCACCTCAAGGCCCACTTGGCCCACGTGGATCTAGTCTCCACGGGCCGCTAGGTGGCGCTCGTCAGCCAGCGGCTGAGGATAGCGGTCACAGATGGCCGTGTATAGGTGCGTTGCGTTAACTATCCCAGCCACAGAGGCTTCGTAATGACCCGGTCAATTCCATCCGTGTTCATCAACGCTTAGCACAGGGATCTGAATGTGGCTTGGATATACAAATCCACTCAAGTTCAATCCAGCCGAACGTGGAAAATCGCGATACAGTGATTGTAATTTTGCTTAAAAGATGCTCGCTACTGCCATGACCTGGTGCCCCATCTCGGGCATTGCCCTGCCTTGCATTATCTGTATTAAGCGTGTACTGGTAATGATGATGTGCTACTTACATGGACAGAAAGGGGCTCATATGCTATAGCGTACATATGAAAACAAAGGCAAAATATCTCTCTATTTGAGCGAGCGCTGTTAGCGAGCATTTATCATCAAGGACAGCACAGGGCACGGGTGTTTTGTGGTCAAAACCTTGCTGTCTGCTCAGTTCTCTTTGTACACCGCACTGGGTCAAGTATTATTTAAGGCTGAGTACACCTAGGGAAGGCCCAGGAACGCGTTCAGAGTCACCGCCAATGTAAGCTGTAGCCAGGAATCCCAACTGTCTAAACATTATCAATTCAACGTGGACAAAAACCTAATTCCCCGGTATAGCCTTAATAAGCTGTTGGGGCAAGTGTTGTTAGCGAGCAACTATAAAGGCTGGCACAGCACGCAGGGGGTGAACGACCAGCACCACGCCAGGCCGCCTTTGTCTCCCCAATGGCTATGTTGAGATAGCACACCATGCTCCCGCACATGACTACAGTATATATGCAGTGTTCCGCTAAGCAAAGCTGTAATTTAGTGTATGCACATTCCTTCATTGTTAGATCAGCAGTTAAATCAATATTTCTAATCTTCGTGCAGAGGAAACGTTAGACTAGGCCCTTATAGACACAATAGACTAATTCAACTTTAATAAAATTGATGGTCCCTTGGGATGTTGGGAAATTTACATTTGTCAGATGAATCAAATTATCTTAGCACATTTAAAGATTTCGCCGTGTTCGAAACCTGACTAATGTTTCCGATATGTAATGCCCAAGTGTATTTGACAGTAAAACACAGCTTGAGCCGCATATAAATCATGCACTTATCTTCTTTCAGGACCCTTAGCACATCGGAAACCGATACATTTTCACAAAACTTGCGCATGCCCTATCTCACACACAGATAAAAGTTGGACAGAGCAGAGCCAATATGTTTATGTTACAAAAGGCCTGCGCGTTATAAAGGTTCACTAATAGCTTTTTGTGCAATCTTGCAAATACATAAACTTCGTCCCAGACAATCGGCATTACAGTCTAAATAAAATGAATAACGCGACCAACTCTGTGAGAGAGATTGGTCCTTGACAGAGGAGGAGTGGATTTTCTAACACACGCACAGGGCTGCCAATGCAAGCGAGTGCTGCCCAACAGTGGTTTGCGCAAAGAAATGGTTTTAAGACAATCATAAATATAAATGTGGAGACAGAGCAGGAAGTTTACCTGTTGGCTTTTCAGAAAATGGCCCCACAATGAGGCATGACTTGCAATACAGCACCGCATTGCTAGACAGACTGGAGTTGGCACCTCAGAGGCGCAACATATCTGGACATATCGTGGGAGTAAGCAGAGCAAGGCACTGAGAGGACCACGTGTAACTGGCAAAAACCCAGACTTTGAATGACTTGTTCCGTGAAAACGTCCAGATTTCCCAGAACAGCTGTCTCCTAAAAAAAAGGAGGACGGTCCCGCGAAAAAAACAGAACAGGTGGCAACCCTGGCACAGACAGCCCATTCTCCACCTCTGTCACGTCTATGCTCTGACGAAGGGTCATTGCCCAAAACGTTGCCTATCACACGCTTATTTTTCAGGCAGTGTTAGTAACGACTTTGTTGGGCTTGTATCGCAAAAGTATAGATCGACGCCATTCGTTAGTTGACCATCGAGGGAAAAGAGAAATAGACGCGTATCAGGAGTTAACCAATCAGAAAAAAAAACCCCACAACAATGCCCTTTGTTCTCACGGGCATGGCAATTTATTCCACATTAACGAAATGGTTTCCATTACAGCCGATTTTCCCCATTCAGGAACGAGGTTTGTGTTACAACATATGACATTGTTGCTTCTTCAGATATATATGTTCATATATATATTTTTTTAAATAAATAACATTTGCAGATAAGAAAAAAATGTTGATTATTTAAGAAGTCACCTTTCACTTCATTTCACAAAAGTGATTTGATTAAAGCAGAAATTACATTTAATTGTGGGTGGTATGGTAACGGTGCAACGAGGAGCGCTGTCGCTTCAAAGTAAGAAGCACCTGAGTTTGATTTCTGGCTCGGGTGCATATCCGTGTGGGATTTACATTTAATCCTCGTGTCTGTGTGGGTTTTTGCTGAAGACGCACTACTCCCCAGGGTTAATTGGCCTGCTGGCGAAATTGCCCCCTGCGCCCTGCGATGGACTGGCGACCTGTTATGGGTGTAGCCCTGCCTTGCACCCTTTGTTTGCTCTGCACTGCTCTGGCACTCCGCGTCTCTCTCTCTGGGATTAGGCGGCTATTGATACTGAAAACCACCTTCGCGTGTGTGTGCTGCACGGTAACTGATAGTAATTATTGCAGCAGAGACTACCCACTGAGCTGACAAGCTCTGGATGCGAGATTCCTGCGATTCAACAAACGTTTGAACTAACCACCGGCAAACGTATAAAATCACAAGGTAATGCAACGCATTTACATTTACATTAAATCGTGCGAGGATGAAACCCAACTCGAAGTCACTGATGTAACAGGAACCTGCGGTGGAAGGACCACATTCCCACGGTGGGAGTCACTCTCCCTCCAGATTGACCACGGTTGCCTCCCGACGAGATGGTTCTAATTGTATCCGTGCGGGGATGATGACAGTAGAGAAAAGGTAAAGATGCAGACGTGAAATTTCTTGCGTACGCTGCTGCCAACCAGTGGGCGTTGTAGAGAGCTCTCTAGAAGGTATTTGGCCTACTCTTCCACGCTGTTCAGGTATCTAGGAAGAGTTGGCCGTGCTCAGTTGACCACACCACACGTGGCCTGCCGATTCGTAACATTTGTTGGAGCCCCCCAACCCCCCACGTTATGATTACCCAGTGATAAAGCTGGGTGATGGGGGAAGGGGGTGAACAGGTCTGGAGACCAGCGCTCCTGCTAGGGTCTCCCATTGTGAACAGGTCTGGTGTCCAGCGCTCCTGCTAGGGTCTCCCTTGGTGAACAGCTCTGGAGTTCAGCGTTCCTGCAAGGATCTCCCGTGGTGAACAGGTCTGGAGTCCAGCATTGCTGCTGGGGTCTCCCGTGGTGAACAGGTCTGGAGTCCAGCGCTCCTGCTAGGGTCTCCCGTGGTGAACAGGTCTGGAGTCCAGCACTCCTGCTCGGGTCTCCCGTGGTGAACAGGTCTGGAGTCCAGCGCTCCTGCTCGGGTCTCCCTTGGTGAACAGGTCTTTGGCAATAACGATGCAAAGGACCTTCCGACAAAAGGAGGTTGGCGTCAGGAAGGTCAACCAGCCGTCAGATTGTGCTGCAATACCCCCACCACTGGGTGGGACAAACGACCAACTCGGGTGAACCTGGACAGCGGCCGTTTGGACCAACTGTGCGAGGTGGCATCCAGTACAGTGCCACCCAGATGAACGAACCGCAGATTAATTTCAAATGACACGGATTAATTTATAGCAAGAGACAAAACAATTATTGTGATTGCACTTTTTATTTCAAAGTCTGGTCTCCGTAGAGGAACGTTTTTTTAAAAATACTTTTTTTTTATGTATATGCATGTACATGTTTTAAAAATCAGCACCAAAATCCAACAATATCGGGCACTTTCTCTTGGTATAATGAATTGTAAACGTCTGATTTAGTTATATATTTTTTTTACTTAATTGTAATAATCGTGGAACACACTTCAAGTTCGCCAAGTCAGTTTTTGTTTTGATTTTAAACAGAAATATACCACGGGCGTGTCACACGTGTTCATCATAACAATGACCACGCAGCGGTACCATCATCACCGCACAGACAAGCAATACAAAGATGTTTCGCAAATGATACGTGAGTCGAGACAACTTCTCTTGTTCAACAGTCACGCCAAAGCACCAACTTCTATAATAATGCTGCTTGATGTTCAAATAAAAATATTCCCCCATATAATCTCATCAGACTCATTAGCGAGCACCTACGAAGGCCGGCACGGCACTCGAGGGGGTGGGTGCCCAACACCACGCCTGGTCACCTTGATCTCCCCAGTGCCGTTCTTTGCACACGAGACCAGGTACTCAACTGAGGCTTAGTAGACCTAGGGGATGCTCAGGACCGCTTCAGATGGTGCTGGTCGTGAGTGGGACTCGAACTTTGATCGCTGGGCTTCTAGCGCATCCTCTGATACTCACGAATGCTCATGGGCGTACAAACATGATGGGCTCAGTGCCACACAAACACGGAGCAGTCTTCACATATAATGAAGTATTCAGTCGGAAGTTTCAACGTAACATACGTCCACGAATCTCTTCTCCTCTGGAGGAATACATTTTAAATCTTTATTCTATGTACACATTATCATACTTAGCAAATACCTATTCACCAATATTGTGATGAACCAAATACACACTATTGATCGATGGACATTGATCTAAGCAGATAAACTGGTAAAATGTAATTTAGAGTTCCGCATGGAAATGATATTAACGTCACCACCAAAACAACACGTACGATTTTGTGGAATATATTAAACTCTGACATTATATACTGTCTTCGTAATAAAAAAAAGGTCCACCTGTCAACAACTTTACATGCTGTAATACTTTGAACTTCATATTTTGACCTCAGGTGGATTAAGTACATAGCTTTCGAAATGTCATTTATTAATTTTGCAACAGCTTAGTCGTAAAAATTATGAAGCCGGCACACACATACGATGCATTTCTACATGATATGCTAAATGATTATATATACACATACTGTATATATGTACACATGCACATATGTGCTACCTATGTTCGTATGTACGCACACGCATATAAGTACAGCACATATAAAGTATAGCAGGCGGCAGGCGGTATATATATATATGAACACATTGTTCAGTTCAGAATCAGTAGCCGCTTAATCCTGTATAGGATCGCGGGAGATTGGAGCCTATCCCGACAGCAAAGGGCACAAGGAGGGGTTATACCCACCATGTGACGCCAATACACCGCAGGGCACTTTGGATAAATTCACTCAGCAGGACAATTAAACGCAGGCAGCAACGTGTCTTTGGACGGTGGGAGGAAACCGGAATATCCGGACAAAAAAACCCACATTGACACGGCGAGAGAGAGAACACGCAAACTCCACACAGAAAGGCACCCAAGCCGGGAACCCAACCCAGGTCTTCTTGCTGTGAGGCAGCAGCGCCGCTCACTGTGCTACCGCACCCCCATGAACGCATACATATATATACAAGACAAAGATCCCCCATATAGCCTTAACGACTGTAGGGTCAAGTGCCGTTAGCGAGCGCCTATGAAGGTCGACACGGCACGCGAGGGGTGGATGACCAACACCATGCCCGGCCGCCTTTGTCTCCCTAGTGGCAATATTTTCACATTGCACTAGGTACTCATTTAAGGCTGAGTCGACCTAGGGGAGGCCCACGACCGGTCCATAAAATCGTCACCGGTGTTGGCCGTGAGCGGGCTTCGAATTCGGGTCGCCGGGTTTGTAGCGCAGCGCGCTAACCGCTGCGCCACCGCTCCCCATATATAAACCACATACACACACACAGAGACACGGGCACACGTCAACTGACTCGCTCGTACCTTAACAATTCACAATCATGCGTACGAAATCGCACAGTAGTTGAGTGAATGCCTTCATGATGCAAACCTGTAGGCAGTGCTGAATGCGCAACGTGTAAAAAAAAACACAGCAAGTCTGGCTTGAAACCGTAAAATGTAAACCATGCACAGGCAACGCCACAACAACGAAACCGACCGGATTATCTTACAAACCGTGTGCGATTGTGTTTGCTGTAAGGTCCACAAATGAGGCTGCATGAATAAGTCATCAGTCCACGAAGAAAATATATAACACAGGCCAGACAATTACTTGTGTGTGCTTCGTGTTATGTGCCGGGGCAACAATGCCGTCTGTAAAACACACACTAATGTTCCCGAGGGGCACAGGAGTGGGGAACATTTTAAACTTTCGAGGGCCGCGCTTATTGTCAATGCCAAGCGAGAAACACTAACAATGATCAATCACGCCCAGGAGGGAGCACCAATGAACCCTGCGTGCCGACAAACAGTCTGCCGCCGCCGTAATAGACGAGCGTTAGTTACCTATCACGTATCAACCTGACAACGCGGTGCCGTCACACCGAGTGTGTTAACGCATCTCTGCACTCTGGATGTCTGGAGTCCCTACGTGGCTGCGTGTTTGTCAGCGGTAGAGTGAGCAGAGCACAAAGGGAAAGTCACCAAACGTGGTTTTGGGTTGACTCGGCCCATCATCCCTCCGGGGTCGATACAATCAGGTCCCATTTCACAGGGAAGTCAAAAGTTGCCGTCCTATGGAAATACTCGTCCCCGTCATAGGAATGTGTAATTTCCACCACTATCTCAGCGCTGTAAATAGGATATGATTAACACCACTTCAATCAGCATTTGAGCACGAAATCACTTTGAATTTTTTTTTACTGTGGGCAGTGGTGGAATAGTGGTTAGTACAATTTCCTGTGACCCAAGTGCCATCAATGTAATATATGGCCTTGAACAGCATTAGTGGCAAGCGGTATCTGAACCAACCTTCCTTTGGTCAAATCAAGACTTAGTGAGTTGTAAGAGTGGTATGTAAACAGCTGGCAAAGCGAGACAGGCTGGATGCTCCGTTTACTACTTTCGCCGCTATAGGCTTACTAGCCGAGACATGTATCTACTCATGCAGTCTACGAGGCGAAAGAGTGGATCTGCGTTGCTTTAGTTGTGCGAATTGCCACAAATAAATTGTGCCAAACACTTTTTTTTTAACAGCGTAACGCCCGATCTACGCATTGCTTTGTTGCAAAACCACACATTACTTCTTACACAAAACGTATGTCACTTTTAAAGAAACAATTGATCCCACAAAATAGCATTATTCCACAGGCTCTTTCTTGAAAGGGATCTTAAAGTTGGTCAGCTTCCGACCAAACAACTGGCTTAAAATGCTGTCTTGGGCCTCGGCTGTCTGGCGCTGCTGTTTAGCCACGCACGGAGCTTGCGATTTGCTCTTAACTGGGACCCAATTCTTAGACAAACTATGCCTAATTGGAGGCAGCGGTGGTAATTTCTTGACAGGCTTAGACTTTGCGGGCCTCGCTTGAATGACGCTCATCTCGGGCTTGTGGCTGGAAGAGCCTTGTCGTTTCATCCGAAACCCGTTGGAAAGTCCGTGTCGTGCGACACCTTTGCTTGTTTGCGTTGCAGAGAGCAAACTTTCCGGCGCTGCTACTTTCCCCGGGTGGCTGACCTCATGGCTTCCTTTGTCAGCGGCTGATGAGCTGGAGGCATATTTACTCCCTTTGTCAACAGCATGGAGGATGTCTGCCCGTTTCCCTTTCGTCGCCTGCTGGCTGGATTCCACCTTCTCTAATACCTCGGCTGGGTGCTCCACAGATTTAGCCGTGGATTTTCTGGAGTCCTCTTGATTGTGAATAGATGGAGGCTCTTGGCAAACTCCGACATCTTTAGGGCCCTCGCCAGCTGCCAAACTCACGTCAGCACTTCCTTTGGAGCACGTTGTTTTGGCACGGATCGGTTCATCCGCAGACGGCGCTTTACCTTGCGATTTATCGCTCCGTACGACAGCGGCATCGCCGTCGCCCCCTCCGCTTCTCGCGGCAGGAGGGCACCTCTCCGGTCGCTCCCCGTCACTCGGCTGTCCTGCACCCTTGTGTTTCTTGACGGACGCCTCTCGCTCGCCGCTTTCCTTATGCTTCCTCTTCTCTTTGCCGTCACCCTTGCCGGCGGCGTTGGCGGCGTGCGCGGCGGCTGACCTCTTCCTCGGCCGCTCCTCGCCCGAGAGCAGGGGCGGCCTCTTGGCGCCCTGGTACTTGACCGAGTTGGAGTCCCCCTTCAGGTGCTTGTCGACGTGCCGGTCGTACTGCTCCTTCTTGCAGAACACGTAGTTGCACGCGCTGCACACGAACGACTTCTTGATGATGTTCATGACGTTGGCGCACTGCTCGCAGTCGTAGATCGTCACGTGCTTGGCGTCGGGCTCCTCCGTCAGGTCGTGCGCGGCGGCCAGGTGGGACTTCAGCTGCGACGGGTCGTGAAACGCGTTCGGGCAGCAGTGGCAGAGGTACATCTTCTGCACGCTGTGCACAACCAAATGCCTCTGCAGCTTAAAGGGCTTGGGAAATTGCTTTCCGCAGTGATGGCAATCCCTCGAGGGGTCATTGCACTCCGGGTGTGTTCTCGCCGACTGCTCGTCATCGACGGGGAAATCAAACGTCGACAAGTCGGAGGCGAAAAATTCACTCCGCTTGCGGCCACTTTGATCGCTCTCCCTTTCGGCGGCCGCGCTCGCGGCGGAGATTCTCTTGCGCTTGGCGCGCCGGCGCTCCTCCTCGGCCTTGGCCGACGGCTTGAAGTTCTCGGCGTCGGTGGGCCGTGGCTTCTGCCGTGCCGGCTTGTGCCTCTTGGTGGAGACGCGCGCGTTCTCCCTGGGTCTGTCGGGGCGGGCGGCGGCGGCCGGCGACCTCTTGTGCGCGGGGCCGGTGTTCTTGGAGAAGTGCGCGGCGTGCTCGCGCAGGTGCTCGTTGTAGAGCCACACGTCGGTGAAGGCGCGCAGGCACATGCCGCACGTCCAGCTTGCCGGCTTGTTCTTCGTGTGCTTCGACCACAGGTGCTCCTTGAGCTGCTCCAGGGAGCTGAACTTCCTCTGCACGCACATGTAGCACGTGGGAGCGGGCAGCGCGGGGCCATGGCTGGCCACGTGCTTGCTCAGCTCGTCGTCGCCAGGGAAGCTCAGGGAGCACGCTTTGCACCAACGTGGCGGCGTCGCGCCCCGCGACTCCGCGCCATCCCCGGGCCACGGGATGGTCTCCCTTTGCAGGACGGCAGCGCCGTCGTCGCTTTCACCGGCGTCTCCGATTCCGCTTTCGGCGGACGCGGCGACTCCGCTCGGGCTGCGGTGTCCGGCTTGGAGCGCGCCCGTATCCGCCGTCGCCCCCGCCTCTGCATCTTCGGCAGCCGCGCTCGCTCCCCGCGGCGGTTCGTCGTCGCCGCCGCTTGCCGGTGCCGGACCTCGGTTGCTTTCGGGGCCCGTGGCCGCTTCTCGCCGCTCACGCACTGGCGCCGCTCCGCCCGCCGGCCCGCCGTTGACGATCTCCTCGCGGGTTCGGACGCCCGCGCCACAGAGCGCGTCGCTGCCTGCGGCGGGCACGACGGCACTGCTCCGCCGCTCGGTCGCGATGCTGCCCGGCGACACGCCACCGCCACCGCCGCCGCCGCGAGTCACGCCGGACACGTGCGCGTTTTCGATGCCGGTCGCCGTTTCTTCGCGTGAGCTAGTGCTGCTGCCCGCGCCGATTTGGCTGTCGCGCGGATGTTCTGGTGAATTCTCAGCCTTCCCCGAAGCTGACAAAACCGCCGGTGCGTCGGCACAATCGGCAAGAGCTTCGCCTTCGATTCCTCGCACCTCTTCAAAATCTGCCGATGCAATTGTGTGTTCGGAACGGTGAGCGTCGAGTTTAAGGAGGCTTGTCTCCTCACCCAGTGCTGAAATAGGAAGAGGCCTCCCCGTGCCAGCTGAGGTGATGTCGCCAATACTACGCATCTCGGAGTCTCGGGCCTCCGTCACGCTGTGCAGAATGCCAGATTCAATTTGATCGCATTTCTCGCCGTTGGTCAATGAAGGGCACCGACAAACACTGGCTGTGGATTTAATAGCCGACGCTGTGTTCCTGCATTCCCTTGATTTTTTACTCGAAGGCATATCGGACAATGCTCTTGGCTTCTTGGCAGCAGATTGTCCGCGCTCAGACTCACACGTTAACGTTTTGTTTTCCTCTCGTTTGGGGACACATTTTGAAATGCGCCTCTTGAACGCGTGCCTCTTTGTAAGCTTGCTCACTTTCTCACCCCGATTTTGTTTGGAGAATCCATCAAAGTGTCGCACCGACCTGAATTTCGTATCTTTCCGCGAGATTTTGTTGCCCGGTTTTTGGGCGAAATCTGAGAAATGGTTAAAGTGGCTTAAATTCGTGTCACAGCGTTCGGCTTCACGGACAGACACGGATCTTCCAATCAGTGCATAACCGGACAATGAGTTCTCTTCACTGTCTGAATCGACCTCTGAAATGCTCTGCTGCTTCACTGTAGCTGATCCCGGATGGCGACAAAGAAGCATAGAAATAGCTGATGTTATCACACCCTTCATTTCATCTTCCCGAGCCCCCTCATCTTTTCTTTCTGTGGTCTGCTTAATTAATACGGAAGGATTTTCCGAGTGATTAATTAACACTGTTGGATTTTCTAAAGCCAAACTTTCCATTCTGACGCCCGAATCAATTCCAGCCGCCACGTTATCACCCAGCGCGGGGCGAGGGACGCCTTTGATGTGATGTTTTATCACGGTGTGTCTGCTCCGGCTGATGGCGGTGGCAAAAGTAGCCCCACAGAACTCGCACGAAATGGCAGGTACGGCGAGCGGAATCTTCCCCGAGCGAGCGACGAGCAGTGGACGTTCGCCTGCCGTGGTTTTATTTTCCAAAGCCGTTGAGCCAGCAGGGGACGCGGCAGCCGTCGTCACGCCACCCGCTCTCTGCTCGGCGTCTATCGCTGCCGCATCCACCAGCGGCACTAATGCGCTTGACGAGTGGTGCTGCTGATTGGCATCGGCGACACTCGAAGGGCCGCCGCCGCCGCCCGGTGAATCCCTTTCCTCCATGGCAGGATCATTTGCGAGAGTCGGGGAGCCACGCTCCGGGTGTCGCTTCGCTTCCTCAGTGACCGTCTGGATTCTGTCTCCACTGCCACAGGCCTCGCCCAACTCGGCTGCTTGCTCTTTCACCGTGGTTTCTCCACCGCCGTCTTTGATGCCGGCTGTGTCGCCTGCTGACTCTGTTTTGTTCGACTGCCACTGGAGAGTATTACTTTCATCATCAGATAAGCCCCGTGGCTTCCTCCGAGATATTTTACACTCATCAAACTGTTGAATGTTTTCCTGCAGAGTTGCTCCTGTTGCAGCCTCTATCCGTGGCATCGGCAGGACACAGGTGCTTTCATTCCCGTCTCTTGCAGTAACAGCAGCAGCAGCTGCCGCTGAATTCACAGGTCTGTCATCCCTTGCAGGAAGCACAGGACTCGCATCACCTGTGTGGTCTTTCAACTCGTGGGCCTCATTTTGTGACTCAAGACAATGCTCATCCTCTGTAAAAAGCAGCCTCTGCTGTATATTTTGATTGCAATCAGTACAGCTGCTTCTTTCCGCTGCGCCTTTATCTTCCGTAATAAAACAGACGTCAGTGGATTTTGCTACAATCGACAGAATGCAACCGGAATTGCTTTTTACGCCATCTAGTTTACTCTTATCAAATCCGTCTAGTTTGGGGTTATTCTCTGAGATGTGAGACTCTATGAGATTGTGGCTCTGGCTGATTCGAATTCCAGGATTAATTCCACAGTAGTGAAGGAACTCATTTTGAGATTTGCTACCAGATTCAATTGTGTGCAATTTTAGCTTTTTTCGAGCATACACCCTTTTGCCAGTGTTTGTTTCCCTCAAGATCGAAGCGTCGATATTGGAGCTGTCATTTTCAAATGTTTTCCTCGCGTTGCTGTAATCTGCTGTCGCAGCTTCGCCGTTTACAAAATCGTCGCGAATAATTGTGACCGTTTCCGCACTCTCGGGAGAAGGCTGGGCGCTCACTTGGTAGAAATCCTGACTGATAATGAGATATGTTTTTGACACTGCTTCAATGATCGTCTCCTTATCATTGCCATCAACAGCTTTGAAATCATCTTTGCCATCCGCAATTGAAGTGCTAACCTGAAAGCAATTTTCGCGATCCAGGCTGGGATTTTCTTTGCTCCCGTCACTTGTTTCAAAAACGTCCTGCACGCCACACCCCGCGTGCTGTCGTTGACGTTCAGTCGATACATCAGCAGCCTCGGAAGTGGGGGAATATGATGCGGATGCATGTGGTTTATCGTAGATTTCAAACACTTTCCCACACGCTCCAGACTCACCCGACTGAATTTCATACGCGTCAACTGTGCTTTTTTCACCCTCGCTCTCCGATGCGCACAACGTGAGTTTCGGCAAAATCATCCCGGCGAAATCGTCACCTTCGTCATCGCGGCCATCGCACACATTCTCCCGTGCGTCGACTCCCCCCTTCCGGTTGCACTCCCCTCGACGCATTTCACTGATCATCTCGCAGTCTCCACAGTCGGACACAGCCCCGCACGCAGCTGCCGGTAGCAAGCATTTGAGGAAATCATTATCCGCCACATTAGCCAGGGATTCCTGGGGCTTCTCGGCAGATGTCTGGCATGCGCCACGTTCCCCACGTCCGCGCTCAGCACCCAACGACGCTTCAGCGCCTGCCGTCGAGCGCCGACTCGCGCGCTCGCCGCAAGACTCCCCGTCAGGGCTGCCGCGCCCTCGCGCATCAGGTGGTTCCGGCGGATTGTCCGTCTCACGGCGGCTCGTGCTCGTTCCATCGCGACACGTTCCTCCCGATGAGCCGTCCGTCTTCTCCTCTTCCTCGGGCATCGCGGCAGAGCCGCGGAGCGCAGACTCTTCCGTTGTCCCGTCCACTCCATCTGCCACGCGTTGCTGTCCGTCGGCTCTGGTCACATGGTCGCGAGACAAGCAGTCGGCGGCGGCGACGGCGGCGGCGGCGCGGCTCGCCGACGTGTCACTCGACTGCCATGGCACGCGGTCCTCGCCGCGCGGCTTTGCCGCCGGCAAATCAGATTTGCGCAACGAGGTGACCGCCTCGCTGCAGGCGCCACGCACGTTCACACCTACAGGATGGCTTCCGCTCGTACTTGCTCCAGCTTCATCGGCTGCCTCCAAGAGCCCTGAAAGGGCACTTTCATTCTCCTGTCTTTCCTCGGCGAGATTCAAGCCTGGCCGTTCAGAGGTCAAGTGGTCTGCAGAGTGAAGGGATTTAGAATGCCAGCCTCCCTCCGATGTCACTCTCTTCTCAAGCTGCCGTGCTGGCCGCGTCTCCATAATCTGCTGGCGAGCGCGCGCTTGTTTGTCGTGCTCCAAAGTGACCTCGCTTTGTGACGGGATTTCGGAGCGCACATCCCGCACCGCTGGCGCGGGGCTCGATGCGCCGTCGCCTTTGCGGGATATTCCCGCTGAAGTTTCATCCACTTCTGCTGAAAACATTCGACGCTGTTGCTGGTGTTGCGTTTCACACCCGAGCGATCGCCCTTCGACATAAGCGCTCACACAGTGGTCGGTATCGCCACTCACGCCCTGTGATTTTGTCACCCGCACGACGCTGGAATCCCCCGCGTTGACGAACTCAAGTTCACCTTCGCTCGCATCCCGGTCCAAAGCGGCCGACGGCGGAAAATTGTCCTCCCTTGGATTATTTTCAGGAGCGTTGTCGACCACAATAATGACTGGCAGCTCATTCAGGAAATCTTTGGGGAAATGTTGGTTAGGGCTCGGTACCGTTCGGTTTTCATCTTCGTGCAATCCTTTGGCGCTATCCAATTCTGCGTCACCACCCTCACACCCCATGACTGACAGCGAAGAGATTTCGCCAAAGATGGAAAAACAGGCGGCGTCGTTTCCGCCTAAAAAATACTCGTTTCGACTGGGGCGGGAGTCGTTTGCGTCGGCAAGGTTTTCGAACGTGTTCATTAAAGCGCCCGTGCACCCGTCGCGCACCGTGCCTTCGATTTCCGTCGTCTTGTCACCATCGGCTCCGGCGACGTCTGCATTCAGGGGTGGCTCACCAAGCGTCTCGGCCACACTGAGCATACCGGCTGCATTGCTTACATCTGCTTGTGTTGCCGAGTCTTGGAATCTCTCCGACGTTTGCGTTACGCACAGAGGGGCTGGCATGGCCTCTGTTGTCACGGTGACGTCAAAATCGCAGCGGGGGGTATCGCTGCGTTCCGAACGCATGGGTGGCGAGTCCGAATCGTTCGTGCTGGCCGATGTACTCGTGTCGGGACTCTGGCAGGTCGTTCTGCCGTCGGCGCACAATTTGGCGAATGATATTGGTCCGTTCTCATTGTGTTGGTCGTCTGTCAAGGTCGCCTGGTCAATTTTTTCGGACAAGCTCATGCACGTCTTGTCAGTGACAAATGACACAAAGTTCTCGAACTCTCTTTGATCGTCAAGGTCTCGGTCAGCCACGTGATCCTCTGGTAAGAGGAGCGATTTTTCGTTCGCGATCTCTGGAAAGAGTGTACAATCGAATTCGGGGAGTTGCAAATCCGAGAGGATGTTTTCCGTATCGAGATCCCATCTGTCATCGTGAGGTACCCCAGAATTCTCTTTGGTGTGTAGCTCATGGAGATTCATGGTTGGCTGTTGGTGACTCAGCTCTTTATTTTGATCGCCCGTGGCACCTCCGTTGCCACGTGTGTGTTGTGAAAAAACCTGCATCTGAGACATATAAGGGGGAGACTTTGATGCACCCACTTCAGATGTGATCCTATCCAAATGTTCCAAATGCACTGGGTCACTCGCTTGTAATTGATTGTCCTGCTCAACAACGTCAGTGAAGAATTTCTCTATCTGGATGAATGGAGCATCATTACTCAACGCCTCCAAACCCTCCTTCACATTTGGTTCCGTCTTATCATGAGCGGCATGTTTTGCCACTGCCCAAACAGAAGGATTGTCGTTCACCGATTTGTTTAACCACACTGAGGTGTCGGGGCAAGAATTAACCTGAGACCCATCTTTAGTTCTCTCGCAATTAACATCTTTGGCACCGTGCTCCTGGCTTGAAGCTGGCATGTCGGTCTTTTCACCGGTGTGCGCGTTGCTAGCCCCGTAACATTCCGCTTCAGATTCATCACGCTCCGCATCATTAATTTGCATCACTCCTCCTTGCCCAAGCATAAAGGCTTTACGTTGCGGCAACAATCCACGCACGTCCGCCTCAATTCCAAAGCGTCTTCTCAGATGTCTCAAATGCTCATCATCCTTGGCAGCAGTCAATGCTGACATGGAATCGACTTCAACGGAGCTGAGAAGAGACTTTTGCCTCCGACTGCCCAGTTCATCTCTGTCGTAACACTGTCGACTGTCTTTAACACTTTCATTACTGGCATCAGAATCCGTTGCGCATTTGCCAACCCGCTCAGCAGACGTTTTGTGCGCCTTTTGGAGACTGCGAAGGACACTTTCTGAATCGGCCACATTGTGGCGAACATTGCTCTTGCTTTCACGGCCGCTCTTGGAAACGCCGTACGTTCTTGTCACCCGATTGACAGCTTTGACCGATGTCTGGCCATCCTTCAGCCCTAACGTCCCCTTGGTTTTGATCCTATGGAGTGCATTCTTTTCAGCGAACAGCTCTTCGTCCGAATCCGACACGAAGTCGTACTCGCTCTCTCGGGTTTTCTTCGTGCCATGCTGCGAAGTTGCCACGTCTTTCGGGATGGCCTCGCTGAGCTTGAACGCTGCCGGCGCTCTCGGCACTGGCTCGGGCTTGTGCAACAATCCATTCATGGGAACCCCAACAGGAGGAGACCTTTTACTCTTGTTGCCGTGTGTGTTCCTACTCAAATGTTTTTTTGAATGCCTAACTGGAGTCGGTTGCACTTTGTCGTTTTTCAAAGCGGCCACTGAAGGAGTGGCGCATCTGCGTGCCGTCGGATCATTCGTGCAGTCCGCATCACGATCCTTCTGAGAATTCTGACCGTCGTGCCACGCTCCATGCAGCGACGAGACCCTGTAAACCTTGTGCTTGTTTTGAGAATACCATTTGCAGGACACCTTGTTGGAAGGCTCCATGCGCGTTCCCACATCACCGTTTACATCACCTTGCTCAGCTGTTCTTGACGGGTGGTCGATCGTTTGCTGCTGGTGTTTGGTGCCACTTTTTTTTGGTTTTCTTTTCTGCTTCAGGGTTTCAATTTTGAGCTTGTTCATATCTTTTCCCTTCGCGGTGCTTGCTCGGATTTTGGGACTGTTTGGCGCCTGCGTATCGGCACTGTCGCATTCGACTACAGGAGGCAGGGACATTTGCGAAAGACTGTCCGCAACCAACTGCTTCTCCGCCTGTTGCTTGCCTGGCATAATCTCATCGACGAATGCCTCCACGAAGCTGTTGTCAATGTCGCTGCCATCGAGCTGGTAGCTCAGGCAATTCAAGGTCTCCAGGATCAAGCTGTCGAGTTTTGCGTCTTCGATTTCAATATCGCTTGGGACCAGAGAGCAGAAACTCCCACCGTCCGTGGCCATGCCATTGAGCCTGCCAGCACGAGCATCTTTATCACCCTCGTGGCTCGATGACCGATTTGCGATCGGGCCAAACTTATTTGTCCTATGTGGCGTCTGCGATCCTTCGTTCGACCTGCTGTGTGGCGCTCCCATCATGCCCTGTTCCGTCTCCTCGCCCCGCGCTTGAGACGTCCTGTGTGTGCTCGCCGCCGCCGCCGCCGCCACCGCCGCCATGCTGGTGGAGGTAAAGCAAAACTGCCGATGGTGGAGGCACGCACCCACTGTGCTGAACTGCTTGTCGCACTGCTTGCACTTGAGCAGCACGTTCAGCTGGTCCAGGTTGGCGCTGCTCAGCGAGCTCAGCAGCTTCTGCTGCGCCGAGTCCTCCGTGTCCTCCACCGAGACGCCCTGCACCTGCAGCGGCGGGTGCTCCGAAGCGGGCCACTCGCTCGCGTCGCTCGCCTCCGGCGCCTGCCCGCCGCCGTACGGCTGCAGGTCGAGCATCCGCGCGATGTCCGCTCCCGTGGCGCAGCTGTCGGGGAAGTTGGACGACACGCCGTTGCACTCGAACGTGGGCACGCGCCACTCGTACCCCGACTGCGGCTGCTTCGCGTTGAACTCCACGGGCGGCGGCAGGCAGCCGTCGTCCGCGCTCGGGTTGGGAGAGGAGAACCAGGGCACCGCGGGAGCGCTCGCCGAGAGGTCCAGAGAGCCCGGGTAGGCGGGCAGCTCGGCGAGACTGTAGGGGACGCCGGACTTGGGCGAGGGAAGCGGGTGGTGCGCGTCGTCGAACAGCGTCCACGGCAGCTGGTGGTTGGCCACGGATGCAGGGTCGACGGCGGCGGAGCAATGTTTGAACACATCCGCTATCTTGTGGTTACTCTGCAGCTTTGGAAGTCCATAGCTTGTCGAGTGTGCCCACTGCTTGTTGTCCTTCCTGGAGCTGGACGAAGGCGGCACAAACACCTGCTGCTTGCACAGTTCGCTCACCAAGTCCGAACGGACCGGCAGACCCGTCACGCCGTTGGCATGGAGCGCGTTCGCCCGCGTGTAGGGGGGCAGCGCGTCGAACTTGGACATGTGCTGATGGTGCACAATCTCGGCTGCGTCGTTGCTATGGGAATCCATGGCCAGCAATGACATTTCCTGGTAAGACGTGAATTCCTGTGAGGCACCATTCACGTTCACTCTGGAAGTAGTGGTCTTAATCGCCTGAGATCCATTTACCATTGTCATCTGCGGGCTCTTGAGATCGTTCATCGATTGTCTTTGAGGAAGGAGGGGCTGGGAGGAAGAGCCACCGGTGCCGCTCTTCCACAGAGGGGGTCCTACGTACACCTTGGCCATGTGAACGCCGGGCGTCTGTGACCTTTGAACGTGCCACAGGTTGTGCTCCGCAGATCCACTCTCGAGCGCCGCGCCGCTAGGACAAGTTACAGGACTGGTCGCTAAGGAGATTTCCGAGTCGCAAGCGCTAACCGGTGCTTGCTGCTGCTGCTGCGAGTGCAAGCGGTGGCCGTGCGTGAGGGCGTGCGGCTGGTAGTTGTTGTTCGGCTGCATCAGCGTCGCACCACCGAAGCCTTTCTGCGTGCGGATCGCGGCGTTCGGTTTGTAGCCGCAGATCGCGCCGTCGGCGAGGAGGAACGCCGAGTCGGACGCCAGAACTTGCTGGAGGCTCGATGCGCATGCATTTTGGACGCTGTTCAAATACTTGCCCTGGCCGTGTGTGTGAAGGACTTCGCTTTTGTTGGTTCGCAGTTTCATTGCGAAATGCTTGTCGGCTGCGTGGTTCAGTGGCGTCTGTCCACAAGCCTGCACCCCAAAGTTCTGGGCTGCTGACGGCCGATAGGGGTGATGCGCTTGCTGCAGTTGTGCCATTGGCAACTGCAATTGTGGCTGCTGCAGTACAGCATCGGCTGCAACGCCATAGCAAGTGTCATTCTCCTGCTGAAAGTGCTGGGCCTGTTTCGTGAACGCCGGCGACGAGGGGAGGAGACCCTTCCCGTTGTCCTCGTGCGACTGCGTGGCGCCCTCGCCCGCATCGCGAATCCTCTGCGGCTGCGACGCGGACTTCTGCTGCGGGTAGGCGATGCCGATGGTGAGACTGCCCTTGCTGCCATACGAGCTCGGCTGACTCCCCTTGCCAAAGCGCTTGAACTTCTCCCGTCCTCGGTGCTTGCCGCTAGGCGAGCGCGCCGGCGAGCGACTCACTCCCCATCCCTTCATCTCCGGGCAGCCGGACGAGAGCCTCGGACCTGCGCCGCCTCCGCCGCCGCCGCCGCCTCCGTTGCCGCCGCCGCCGCCGCCACCCGGCACGAGGCCGAATTTCCTCGCCTGCTGTGGCCGGATGATGGCTTCCCGCTGGTGCGTGTATCCCGCCGATGCCGCCGCCGCCGCCGGCGGCGCCGTCGACGCCGACGTCGCCGACGGGTCCCTGGCGAAGGCGCCGTCGTCCGAGGTGGCGCCGTGGTTCGACGGGGAGCGGGCGCGGTGCCCGCGTCCCATCTCGTGCTGGTATGACGCGCTGTCGTCCCCCTTGTAAACACTGCACACATGGTGACCCGGATCCGTCATGGTACGCGGGGTGTGCACGCCGCTGCGACGGCCTAATTAGGAGTCATGTCCAAATAGTCCTGCGAGGTCGAGCCTTGCTCTAAAGAGCCATCACCAGAGGTAATTAAAGTGGAGGTGGCTGCAGGCTGCAGGTGCATTTGAGAGGGACGTGCCAATCACCGTCAGCGATGCATCTGCAAACGACAACGACACACGTGTATAATTAGTTTTACTTACGTAGGGAGAGTAACCCATTAGCATCCATTATTCGGAACGAAGCAATGAAGTGTTGGTCAGGCATTGGGAGAGGACATTCTTGCAAGGGTTCCTTCACTCACTCTGCGGCAAAGGAGTGCAGCGAGAAAGTCCTGCCCGATACAAATAAAATCTTGCCTCGGATGCCTTTCTGTGCGAGAATTTGGTATGTTCTCCCCCTGTTCTGCATGGTTTTCCTCGCCAGTTTACTCCCACAAATAAAAGACACTTATTTTCATTAATTGACCGATAACATCACAATATATATGTCGCAGTGTCTAGCAAATGTTTGCGCTGGCTAACCGCGTCGCAGGGCTTGCAACCAGCCCGCCCCTCTGCGGTTTTGTCATGCCTCTAAATTAGTCTCGCTTCCAATGAATCTTTTCTAAATTGAATGAATGTGTGCGCGTTATAAATCGTGCTTATTGTTATCATCGTTTAGAATTGGGAATTTCTCGCCACAGCCGTTCTTTCAGGACAGCAGTGTCGAGCGTTTCTCCTCTCCGTGTATGATTGTCCCAACTAAAGTCATTTGGAATTAGATCCATCTACCTTACGACCACCAATGGCAATAGCAGGGCCCGTGATTGTCAAGCAGGGAGACACTTTGACTTACGTGTAAAGATTATTTTCATAAAACCAAATTAAAAAGTAAACATGGATCCTGCTCAAGCTAGCATTAAATGGTTCTCATTTCTGTACATAGCCACGAGTTAGTGCTGAAATTCCACTTTCCTATGGCAGAATAAAGTCACTCTGTTGGACAATTACTGCTGCAGGTATGGATTGGACACATATTTCACTATTGGTTGAAACATTTAGACAGACATTTGCAAAACATTGCGGATGACAAATGAATCCAATAAAATAATTTGTTACTACTCACGGGCATTTGAAGTAAAATAACGTTACGTTTGAGATTATGAATTGCTAAACAACATTTTGTCCGATGAATGCATACATCTTTCCACATATTAAAATAAATAACAAAACAGGGTAATGGAGATGAGTGGGTGTGGGTGGCGAATGAAGCATCATTGCCCTTTGAAAAATGCAGAAATCAATTTCATTCCATGGATTTCATGACTAAAGACTAAAACAAAGGGAATGTAGCGCGCATTTTAAAGTGGCTCTGACTCTCAGCGTCCCCCCTCCCCTCTCGTCCGCGGTGCACCGCACACATTCCGCTAATGTGTGCGGTGCGCGGTACAATACAGCGGGTCCCTGAGCAGCGCGGTATTAACCTGCAATAACCGCGTTAACGCGAGAACAAATCGGTGAATGGCGGCAGTGTCCTCATCTTCAAAGTAGCCATCTGCCGCTCGGCGCTCCGACAAAACTTGGAGCGCGCGAGCCAGC
This sequence comes from Mordacia mordax, assembly GCA_036362905.1. Taxonomy (NCBI): domain Eukaryota; kingdom Metazoa; phylum Chordata; class Hyperoartia; order Petromyzontiformes; family Petromyzontidae; genus Mordacia; species Mordacia mordax. The sequence goes on from JAZEWT010000002.1 coordinate 6,912,199, forward strand.
CGCTCGCGAGGGAGAGCTCGATTTTAAATCGGGCGTTGCGCGCAATCAACGCTCCGAGCCTCTAATTGCCGGGCCCCGTCGCCGCGACACGCGGCCAGGAGGCGCGCGGCTTGACCCGGTATCGAACCTGCCCGGCGGGGGTGGCGTCGGAGGCCTCGCTGCCAGCGTCCGCGCGAAATTGCGATTAATCAAGGTACATTGATTTTACCAACGGCGTGGGGTTTTCCGGGCGCTATTTAACTGCGGCGTTGCGCGCGAATGCAACGTCTGAATTTGCTACGATTTCTGAACCAGCAAAAAGTGCCAGTTACGTCTCAGGTTTGCCTAATGGAACATAATAAACATGCTATGAGCAGCATGATTCATTACCACTAATTAGAGGCTTTGCCATCTGCAGTGTCACACCTGGGAGAGATTTGGCTTCAAATTGCAATGCTTTGAATCACATTTTCTAACAATAAATAAATAAATATATCGTGCGGGAGCCTCTGAATATGTGCATCATCTCTGCAGCTGAAAAAAAATAAAGGGGAGAAACAACAAAACAGCAGTCCCTCAAATACATTTTGCATTTAAACTGTAGAAAATATGACCGTCAAATTCCAGTGAAGAGCATGTTTTATTTTATATTCATACAGTATGGCCTGTTTACCTGTCACAAGCATCTGTGCCTGGTCAGATTACATGAAATCAAATCCTTGAATTATAGATGATTCTAAAGCCAGATGTTGGCTAAAATCTAGAACCAGTGGCTCTCACATTAACTATTCAAATTCAACGGAGAAAAATCCCAGCAGCGGCAAGAGATACAACATACCTTGTTCGTTGTGTATATAAAATAATAAACTATGTTGATGATGATGAAAAAAATGCAATTTTAAGAACATATTCCCTTCATGCCACGCACGTGACTTGCAGCACCAAAAAAGTTTCCTCTTTTGCCTCCCTCCCTCGTAACCCTGCAAATGTTAAAGAACGCATGGCTTGCATTGCCAAACAAGGAACTGGAGATTAAAATATATATATTACCTATGTAGAACCTTTTTCGCTCTCTCTCGTTCTCTCAGTCTCTCCTCTTTGGACAGCTTTGTATGCAGAAATGGCCATTGTGGTTGAGGGTTGCACGAGAATTTTTTTCAATCAGACAAGTGTCAAGCTGCTTCTATGAGATTAACCGGGCTTGCTGGGCGATTCGAAGGAAAGGCGTTCGCGTGATTAGAAACGTGAGCAGAAAACGGCGACGATACGCATCTAAATGCGAGGCTGTGTTTACCACTCGAGCCAGTGTGCGCCATTTAAACCGGTCGACCGCACAGGGATCGTGACGATGCCACCGCACCGCTCGCGTCCATCCCCCACAGGCAAGGGTGTCCGCGTGGCGAGGCGACGGATGGAGAGGAGATGGCACGACTGCTTCTGGTCGTGGTGACGGTGGGGGAGAGCAGAGGATGGAGGAGGCGCGGTGATGTTTGGCGTAAAGAGGGAGAGAAAGCCGATTTTTTTTTTTAAACAAAAGCCACACATGCCTCATTTGCATTTTTAATTCCAGAAAATTAATTAAAAAGTGTTTCAGCATTTCGTGGTTATCACACTTCTCCACTGCCCACTCAGCGGTATGTCTAAACCGGGCATGTCTTTGAACTTCAGCTAATTGTTAAGGTCGCTGGGATGGTGTCAGTACGGCTGGCTTGATGTTTTTTTTTCTCGAGCAAACAATGGGGCAGCTGTGAAGGCGGTTCTGATTACCGCCGGCTAATGAGGGGTATTTATTTCCAAGGCCACCCCTATCGGCTCTGGCAGATTCAGCCTCCAAGTCCCTTTGCAGGGGCGCACACGCTTGCGCGCGTGAAGACCCCAGCAATTCCGTCCGTCCCTCGACCGCACACATTTCGCAGTCCTGCATTTCGTGTCGGTGTTTTTTTTCTCTCTCTCTCGTCTTCGCTTCAGCTCTTCATCTCTTTCAAATGAAAGCCCGCTTAATCCACATTCAGTCTTACTCGTGTTAAAATACTGGATTAGATTAGTGGCTGCCAGCTCCTGTGATGAGCTGCGATAAAAGACGTGCAATCTGAATAAGCGCAGACCAGAGTTATATAATTGCGCGGTGACAAAAACGCGTTCCTGCGATAGCTTGCGAGGCTTGTAAACGGTGCCGAATTCACCACACCGCCAATGTTTACCGACGCTTCGGTGATAAAAGTGTCAATTTCACAACGCGAGAAAGGTAATTATCTTTAAAAATAAAAATTAGAATGTCCTTTTCCGTCATCCGTGCCGGATGACGAGATAAGCTGAACACCTTCGATTGATCGAAACTCATCGCGAAACAAACACCGGCGGCACCGCGACGCGAACGATGAGCGGCGAAACGAGTTGGGCATTCGATAACGGCACACTTTTCCCCCGGAATCACTGCGTCTTATGCCAAGGGTGATGAAAACGAGGATGGATAAATGGATGAGTGGTGGGGCTGTGCGAGAGGGGGGGGGAGTGAAACAAGGGAGCTGGACAGGGAGGAGGGCCTTAGTGAGCGGTGGTGAGAGAGCGAGAGAGGAGGGGAGGGGGGGGAAAGAAGGGGGGTTGGAAGAAAAAAAAAGAAAAATAACATTATTGCCGCCATGGATGCTTATACGGCAAGCCTAGATTAGAGGCGTGTGGCAGCGCAGAGATAAAATATAATATGTAATTAACAGTGCGGGGTTTTGGGCCGAGCCCATTGAAATGCAAGTTTTGAAATGCACTGCCACGCCAGCCTGTGTTTACGGCGAGATAACTGGAGTCTATTTGTTTGTCCCGTTTGCGTAAACAAGAGTTTGTCTTGCCGCTCCAACCGTACCAAATGACGCCCCGACAGGACCTGCTTCCCACCATCCGTCCCACCGCCCCCCCCCGCAACCCCTTTCGCCGATTTTTATTCGTGAATAAATACGTCGATAAGTCACGGGCAAATAAGGCAAAAATTTGTTTTAATAAACCAAGCGGCGTGTTTTTAAATGTGCGTGTGTGTGTGTATATGTAATCGCGCGCCTTAGCAGCCGCGTTAGCGCTCACAAAATCTACTGGGTAAATAGAATTTGATTTTAAAAGTTGTCGCGACAACAGCGGGAACGCGAAATTTACGCTCGCTCACAAAGTATGTCCCCCCCCCCCCGCATTAATAACCATCGGTGTTTACGAGCGCGCGTGTCTCCGTCACGCGCGGCGCGGCCGTGCAGTGAGTGGAGCTGTCATTTGAAGCGGTTTGACATTACCGCAAGTTTTACTCATGAGCTCACGCAAAGAGTACCCGGACTTAGTGAGAGCTCGAGAACCGTGTGCTGTTAGCGAGCACCTCTTGTTGATGGTAGTGCACGCCGTGGTGCGGTAAAGTACGGTAAGTACAACGCTTTTGTCTCTTGTCCTTTGCTTAATCCTATATAGGGTCACGGTGAGCCGGAGCCTATCCCCGCAGACACAGGGCGCAAGGCAGGGGATATACCCACAATAGGACGCCAGTCCATCACCGGGCACAGCGGGCAATTTAGTCTGCAAGCCAATTAACCTGTGCATCAGCATGTTTTTTGGACTGTGGGAGGAAACCGGAGTGCCCGGTGAAAACCCACGTGGACACGGGGAGAGAACACGCAAACTCCACACAGAAAGGCACCCGAGCCGAGATTTGAACCCGGGACCTTCTTGCTGTGCGGCGAAAGTGCCACCCACTGAGCCACCGTGCGCAAATATTATTATTAATAACCGCCTTAGCGACCACCGACCAAACTGGATAAGCTTCTTGGTTATAGACTGACTTGATTTAGGAGAGGCTCGGCACAGGTTAAGACTTACATTTCATGCTAAATTGTGATGTGTCCGAACATTGAACTTGGGTCACGGGGATTGTAGTGTCGTGTGAACCTCAACTCTGACGACAGACAACACTTGTTACGTACCAGTGGTCTGGCGACTCAATGGAACAGGTCCTGGCGGGCATGTCAGCAGGAAACGTCATCAGCAAGACATGTCAGAAGAGCGCTCTGCCACGCTCGCAGGGCGGGTAACTCTGCTACTGGCACCAGTTGTATTGACTGCAAATGAATGGTGCGCTGAGTTTGTGTTCGTGGTTGTGAGTGAGACGCGTGCGCTGACCAGTGCCGCCGCTCTGCCAGACGCGCCTTTACACCACGTGCACGCGAGGGACGCGATCCCAGTTTCAGGATTGATCTGAGTAATCCGACAATTGGGTCAAGATACGAGAATTCGTACAATTAACACCAATTAACAAAATTAGTTCTAGTGCTTAAACAATGAAAGGCACCGTTTTACAACATCGCAATCTGAAAATACTAAATAAGCATTGGAAATTAGGCGTAAAATAAAACTAAAAAATCTGATATCCCCAAAAAAATGTAACCTCCCCAACTCATCCCTCGTACAGTAAATGCAAAATACATAATTACGGCTCAGCGAGTGCGTACCATAGCATGCCTGCACGTCATTTTTTGTTTCTTTACAGCCCATGATTTAAATGCCACAATTGCTTGAATGTGCGCTGTGCCAAACCAGCCAACATTAAACAGGTGGCACGCTCACGAAAATCAGTTCAATTATATTTCTAACAGTTGGAATCCTTTTCGACTGCTATGTTTAGACACCACTGTGCATCCACGGTAGAAGCATTTTCACGTCCAAACGCCACTGCTGCTCGTGTGCAGCTGAAATGAGGGAGAATACGTTTATTGTGGCAGCTCCGTTTATTTGAGGCCTTACGATGAAGGCACAGGAAAGAGAGAGAGAGACAATAAGGGCTTTTTTTTTGTAATGGGCAGACAGATGAACTGACGGACGAAGAAGGCAAAGAGACAGAGGGAAAGAGACAGCGAGGATAATAGACAAATGGACAGACAGGAAAGAGAAATCGAGACACACAGATGGACGGCGATAAAATATAGACAGAGAGCGAACGGCGAGACACTGTGATAAGAGTAAGGGGTTTATATTGGCAGATGAAGACAGAGATAATGAGGCACAGACACACTGATGGATGGCCTGAGACAGACAGAAGACAGACACAAGAAACAGAAGTGCAGATGCATAACTATAGACAAAGCGAGAGAAACATGCAAAATGGATAAACATAAGACAGAGCAGAGGGAAACCCAGTGACACTGACAAAAACTGTCAAGAGACAAAGAGAGCAACCTTATGAGACAGTGACGGAGAGGACAGATATGAGACAGGGACAGAAGACGGACACAGACAATGAGACAGTTACAAATAAAGGCACGGAAACTGAACGAAGGAGTCCTTAGTCGACTACATTGTCCCTTCAATTATTCTGGTGTAATACGGAGTCGTACGAAATATACGGTTCAAGTGACTCACCTGCGAGTCTATGCTTTTCTGTTACAAGGTCCCTCGGGAAACTTTATAATTCGCTTCTGTCATATCTGTGCCCACGTGTAATCGTGGGGCCCTGCAATGACTGCGCGCACGCTAAAAGGCAGGACTCCGTAGCACACTTACTCTTGCGGATTACCATCGACACTGGTAAAGTGTGCTCATTTCCTCCGTAGACGATGATCGTGATAAAATCATTAGAAATCCTCGGAGAGACCTGCCGTACATAAATCCTCCACTTAACCGTGTGACTACCGCGAATGCATTGTCCTAATCGGCAGAGAGCCGCACGGAGTTCGACGGAATGCATCCGTAGGAGCGCTTTGAACACGAGAAGGATAACGAGTCCTTTGATTGACTGCAAGCGCTGGGGTGTGCGGGGGGAGTTACAGCTTGACTCGCGATCAAGAAAGCGCCGGTTCGATTCCAACTGCCGGTGTTGAAACGATGGCCGAATTGGTGGCCCCCTATGACAAGCCTACGTTCCGAGTTTGCTTGTTTTATTGACTCGATTATGCCCGTGGACTGCATCAATTTTCCAATCTATACATAAAACGTATCCTTTTGAAACTTCAGAGGCAGAAATATTCCAACGAGGACTTCAAAAGAAAGCCAGGTCAAAGCAGTCATCTCGGCAGGAAACGTCATCAACAAGTGATATTACAAGAACGTGTTACACGCTTGGGAGAGGATTGCCCATTGGGCGGGTACTCTGCTAGCATCTGCAATAACTCCATTAGTCTCGCGTTGGGATTCGCAAGCCTTCTCTTGGCAGAGCAGCGCCGAACAGGCTGCATTGACGATGATGACGAATACGATCGCGATGATGATGATGATACGACGTCACACCCGTGGTAACGCGTGCAGGCTGATGGCGCTCTGGCCAAGACACGCGGCGACGCTCCTGCACGCGGGCGTCACGGGTCCTTAAATCCGCGAGAGTCATTGTTAGAGAGCCCTGTTCGTTGATACTGTGCCCGCAACACACTGCCGTGGCAGCCGAGATGGGGTCACGAGTAGGTTAACCTTCAACTGTAGAGGCGATGTCTCCTCGCGGATTAAGTCGGCGTGCTTATGAATGGCCGCAGTGGTTACATCTGCACCTCAAATAAGATAAGATATAGATGTTGGCGCCGGGTAACTGCACG
>JAZEWT010000002.1:6992434-7028865 GCA_036362905.1 Mordacia mordax
TGACCGATGACATCTTAATATATAGGAAACAGTGTGTTGCAATATGGTGCCAGGCAAATCGCCTGGCTGCCTCCTCCGCCTCTCGGTGCTCTCCTCGTGCCTCTGACTCGTTCTCTGTCGAATGAATACCTTCGATAGTGAATGAATATGTGCGCGTTATAAATATAAAATTATCATTATTATTATTTAGTGTGGTCCCCCCCCAATTGGTTAAGCTTCCTACCGGTGGCTTCTCCCTGATGTGGAAATCCCTACGTAGTTATTTAACTTCCCAGTAAAAACCACTTACACTAAATGTTTTTTTTCCTCCCCATTTATTCTTATTCCCCTGACGTGTGTTGCACCTAAATGTTTCATTACTATAGTTCTCTTTTCATTCACGGCACTTTGGGATGTTGTTTTGAAAAGCACCTTTATATGTGTACATTCACGGTCGTTATTACTACACAGCCGATGTTAAGTAATGTAACATTGTGGCATTTGTTGAGCAAAACATTTGCACATTACACTGCTATTAAAAAAGGCAATCTTAGCCCATGCATTCCCTTTTGGTTTTTTTCCCCAATGTTACTATGCTGCAAGCATGCCAATTAATAATAATAATAATTACATTTCTCGAGCGCTTTTCACCCGAGGGTCACAAAGCGCTACACAGAGCTGTGGAGAGAATGGCATGTCAGCAACAACGACAACGATGTCTGACTGGCAAATCAACAACGATAACATTTTGGGCGTGTTTTTGTATAACAAATTATTTAGAGCGGATTACAACAAATTATATAGAGTGGATTATAAGAGATTACATTGAGTGGATTTATAACATATTCTATAGTGGATTATAACAGATTCTATAAAGCAGATTCTACCATTCTCTAGAGTGGATTATAAGAGATTATATAGAGTATGCCCTATCATATAATAAAATGGCCAACAATGTAGCAATTGCTAAACCAATATTCGTTTTCAATTCTCATAGCTGTAATGATGTTGGTTTTCACGGCTCGATGTATGACGATTGTTTTGAAAAGCTGCTCTCTCGGGACAGCCGCGTCGATCGCTCCCTCTCCCTCCATCGCAACCTTTCGCTCTCACACGTTAAGGCATTCTGAGGCGCTTCTAACGTGTGAGGGCGAAACGTCGCGATGGAGGGAGAGGGAGCGATCGACGCGGCTGTCCTGAGCAGCTTTTCGAAGCAATCATCAATTCTCACAGCTGACATTCTGTCTGATGAAATATTTCTGAATGCCGTAGTATTTTTCTCAGTCAGCGGTTACCAGGCTGAGATCATCCACTCTCTACACAAGCGAAGCCAGTAACATGTGCGTGACATACAAAGATCCGCCGTAGTTTTTACAGACTGTAGCGTCAAGTGCTGCTAGCAAATACCTACAGTATACGGACAGCACAGAACACGATGGGGTGGGTGGCCAGCACCACGGTCCAGTAATGATATTATACACACCACACAGGGAACTTATTTGAGACAAAGTCTACCTAAGGGAGGCCAGGGACCGGCTCAGAATCTCGTCTCTGCTGCTAGCCGTGAGCAGGACTCGAACTTTGGTCGGCAGAGAGCCGTAACGCAGCACGCAAACTGCAACACCACCGCTCCTCTGTGCGTGCTTTACACCAACAACTAAACGCACAAAACAAAGCCAAACGCCTGAAAATAAAATATCACCAAGACAATAACTCAAGCGCCGAGCGAAATACGTACAAAATAAAACGACATTAGAAAAAAACACACGTTAAAAAAAGACACGTAACAAAACAAAGAATAAATAATTCTCTTGGTGACAATCCAGGCGATTGTTCTGAAGTTTTGAGGAAGGGCAGGCAAGCGGTCATTCTGCATTTCTTATTCTTTTCGTGAGTAAACACTGGCGCTGGCTTGCGCGCCGTGAAGGCGGAGGGATCGTGGACCAGGGGTTTTGGCGACGGAAGCCTTCGTATTCCAGGAAGCGTTAAACCCCCGCACAATGACCACCCCCCCCCCTCGGAGCCGCTGTTCTAACGGGGCTTTGTAACACGCGCGCCTAACGCGATGGGAGCTAACGTTCGGGGGAGCGGGGGGGGGGCTCCTCTTTGGCTCCGACCGTTAGAAATCACTTTGCGCAAAGCGTGCCAAAATAAACACTTGTACAGGTGATCCGGTTGCTATGTTTGTGTTACACAGACCGTCTGGCAATCCAACAGTATTTGTTCAACAAACATGACCGAACCTGCAGATGAGACCCAGAATGCTGCAACTCTTATGAGAATTTGCTGGCTTAAATATTTGTTTGCTTGATAATACTGGTCTACAATGGGCACAATAGCCTGATGCGTTAAAACACATTTTATTTATAAGTGGGACACACAGGGGCGCGCATGGTGGCCTAGTGGGTAGCGCTGTCGCCTCACAGCAAGAAGGTCCCAGGTTCGAATCTCGGCTCGAGTGCCTTTCTGTGTGGAGTTTGCATGTTCTCCCCGTGTCCGCCTGGGTTTCCTCCAACAGTCCAACAAACGAGCTGCTGCATAGGTTAATTGGTATGCAGACTAAACTGCCCTCAGTGCCCGGTGATGGACTGGCGTCCCATAGTGGGTATATCCCTGCCTTGCGCCCTGTGTCTGCCGGCATAGGCTCCGGCTCACCGCGACCCTGTACAGGACTAAGCGGTTTCTGACAATGACATGAGAGATGAGTGGTACACAGAAAACAATAGGACTAGAAATAGTTAAGTCCAGTCAATTACATAACAACATTTTATAAATAATTAACAAACCGGTAGGCAGATTGCTGCCGTCAAACGCATACCTTTCAAGCACTGGCTGCATTTAATGCGATTTCAGTAAACTGCGACAACCGCTGCGCCACCACTCCCACCATGTTATTGACCGAATGTCTGATGCACGGCGCTGTGTTTGCCACGCACCTGTGGGCAACGACGTGTTCGACTCTTTGCTGACCAGAATCTCTTCGAAGAGTTCCTCCTTCACGTTCCATTCCACCTCTCCCTCTGCGAGCAGGAGCAGCGCACGGCACACAGGACAAGAAACACACACACACACACAAACAAATCGTAAGGCACCACAATTACTCTATGCACCAGTCAACGCAAATTCCCCCGAATCGTTGCAGCGACCGAGATGTCACGGAACACATGCCAGCGCAACAACATGACACTCGCGCTCCTCTCTAACAGGCCTCAGCGGGAATCTCCAGTGCGATACCCACAGGTGGCTGTCGCATGCCCGCAGCGCCTGGGCTCCATGGTGTAACACGAGTACACTTTGCCCAACGCGCGCGTTGGAGCCAGCTGTGCTGTAGCGGTCAGCGCGCCGTGAGGCTAAGAACCTGCTGCTCCGAGTTCAATTACGGCTCACGATCATGCGTGTATAAACCCTGGGCCTCAGGAGGACTTAGCCCACAATGAGTACCCTGTGCGATGTTTAAACATCACCACCGGGGAGACAAAGATGGGCGGGCGAGATGTTGGTAAACCAACCTCCTTATATATGGTCATGGCTTTCATTCGGCAATGGCTTTGGAATGCACTGGCGAAGTCTCATATGCATCCCACTGAGGATCTCTGTGTATGTGTGTTCACAGTTGACAGTTAATGTCCTCACTGGAATAATATTTAACTTGTATTTTCATATCTTTATAGAGGGGCAGCACGATGGCACGGTGGCCCAGTGGGTAGCACTGCGGGCAGTTTAGTCTGCAAGCCAATTAACCTATGCAGCAGCATGTTTTTGGACTGTGGGAGGAAACCGGAGGGCCCGGCGAAAACCCACGCGGACACGGGGAGAGCATGCAAACTCCACACAGAAAGGCACTCGAGCCGAGAGATTCGAACCCGGGCCCTACTTGCTGTGAAGCGACAGCGCTACCCACTGGGCCACCGTGCCGCCCATGTACATAAATGAGTAGGGGGGAAAAAAAACACCCCTCAATTTATTTGTCTATTTATATACACTTTTATTCAATTAATTCATCGAGCCGTAATCTGCCTCCTCTTACGTGGCGAGTTACATCATGCAGTCTTAATTGATGAACAAATTCTCATCCCATGATGAGTTGGCATTTTTCAAAACAAATGCCTCATCACAAAATTTAATCTCTCGACCGAGCCCTCGAAAAGCAATTCGAGCCCGGCAACAAGAGCGACCAATCCAATTCCTCCATTTGCCCAGCGACAAGGCACCGAGGGTGTACTCGTTAACCTGTAGATAAGATCACCATTGTCCCACGGGTCTAAAACATCATGTAATAGAGCCCCAGTATTAATTCCCTGGACGATTATTGCTTCGAAAAAGCTGCTCTCTCGGGACAGCCGCGTCGATCGCTCCCTCTCTCCACCTCGCGACGTTTCGCCTCACGCGTTAGAGGCATCCTCGGGCGCTTTGTCCGCGTGTCGTGTGTGACTCCTATTTATGTGTAGATACTATGTATATGCGTCAAGTGTTAAGTTTCTTCTACAGAGTTGCTCCATTTTGCAGTTGCATAACCATGGGTTTTGATTTTCATATCTGCCAATGCGTTTGTGACAGGACGCCTGAGGAAATTATCCTATTTTTACTAGCTTGGGGCGTCTAAGATCCAAATCCAACCCTGTGTGTGTATTGGGGGGGTCAATATTTCATTGTGTTTCATTTTTCTGTCGGATAATTTTTGCGCCGTTGAACCTTGGCGCTCAAGCCAGTGATCTATGGCGCTGGCTCTGTGGCGCTGGCTCTGTGGCGCTGGCTCTGTGGCGCTGGCTCTGTGGCGCTGGCTCTGTGGCGCTGGCTCTGTGGTTCTCCCCTACAGCCTGACTACCCGAGTTTGACTCGCCCTCACGGCGAACACCACTTACGATTTTATGAACTGACCCTGGGCTTTCCCTAGGTCGACTCAGCCTCAAATGAGTAGCTCGTGTAGTGTGTAAACATTGCCATGAGAAAAGCAAAGGCAGCCGGATGTGGTGCTGGTTATCCACCCCCTCGTGTGCAGTGTCGACCTTCATAGGTGCTCGCAAACCGCACTTAAAACTTATAATCTATTAAGGCTATTGGGAGAGTTTTGTGTTTTTAAAAATAGATTGCCTTTAAAATGTCATCTCATTGTCAGAAACCGCTAAGTCCTGTACAGGGTCGCGGTGAGCCAGAGCCTATCCCGGCAGACACAGGGCGCAAGGCAGGGATATACCCACGATGGGACGCCAGTCCATCACCGGGCACTGCGGACAATTTAGCCTGCAAACCAATTAACCTATGTAGCAGCATGTTTTTTTTTGGACTGTGAGAGGAAACCCGAGTGCCCGGCGAAAACTCACGTGGACACGGGGAGAGCATGCAAACTCCACACAGAAAGGCACCCGAGCCGAGATTCGAACCCAAGCCCTTCTTATTGTGAGGCGACTACACTACCCACTGAGCCACGGTGCCGCCCGATATTGATAATGATAATAATATTTCCACTGGTGCTCTGAGATGGACGGGTGTTCCTTCCTAGGTATAGCCCAAGACAACTACTAACTTGCTTACACCTCCCTGCAGAACGGTTCATCCCAGCTTAAAAAAACTGACTGACTGTTCTATGCGGAAAATAAACTTTATTTTTGATTCAATACCCACAGTGCCAAGAGTGGTGAGTACTCGAGCTCTGGAATGGTGCTGAACATATGCCCACTAAGATGAATTGCCTATGCAGTCTAACCAAGCCTAAAGGTAGCATTATTGTGTATGCATGTTTGCTTGTGGTTGTGGAGGCAGTTCGTGAAGGACGCTACGGGACAGTTGAAGGCAGTCGCCCTCCAACAAACAACAGAGGGCAGAGGAGCAAAGCTCACAACAGCGAGCAGAGCGCTTGACAGCTAAAAGTCAGCGAGTTGGCACAGTAGGAAGCACAGGTGCTTCGGCCAGCTAGTCATCTCAGCCCCTGGCACCTGGGTCTGTCCCGTGACCTCCTATCAATGAGCCTTCGACACTTAGCGTGGCCTCAAATGCACCTGACCTGGCACGGGGGCCGTGGGGACTGCCTGCCACTTCGTGACGAACGGCGGTTGTTGTTGCTGCTGTCGTACAGGCAAGTCAACGCATGCGTGTTCACACGAATGGCTTGGCGAGCATGTGTGAAGGGCATGCTGCACGACTTTGATGCTGAGCAATTGCGCAACATGTGCAGCAGGGGTGATTTTAAACACTTGTAACCAATCACGATTATTCCAACCACCGCGAATGTGTTGCGGCTTCAGAGACTGGCAGCGTAAAGAAATGTCAAAAGAGATTGCATTGGAGAGTGGACCGGGAGTGTTAAGAGCTCTGAGCACTGTTGATAACAGAGGTTTAAATATGTGGTTGAGGCGATGGTCCCAGGCTGGTCACCAATTAATTAACTTAAAAAAAACTATCATTATGCTGAATTTGATCTTTCATTAAATTCAGCTGAATTACAGCCTTGGAAATTCAAACATCGGTTTGTCAGACAGTGAAACTTTCCCTCAAAGTAGGACGTTTTCTAAATCTTGGTCCCCTAGTGTATGGAGCAATGTAACTTGCAGGCAGCTCAACAGCAATCGTGATATTTTCCTTCTGTACGAATGTCCTCTAACAGACAAATGACACCACTTTTCAAAAGTTCCAAACGGATTATTCAGCTCATGATTATGAAAACAAAAGCAAATCTGGGTTAAAATTTTGTAAGATTTTTTTCTTTTTATGCTGAAGGAAATACCTATTGCTAGCCATCCTTCACAATCGCTAAGCTACAACAGGCATATTGTGTTTATGGTTAAAACCGCATCACACTTGGTCAGTCAGGTGGATCTAATAGGAAGCTATAATTTGCTTATGGTCGGTCAGGTGGATCTAATAGGAAGCTATAATTTGCTTATAAATAAAACTAATTTATTATTACGTGTATTAGGAGTGTGTAAATCATCAACTGATCACACAATCGGCCAATCTAGGATTTCACGGCTCCATGTATGAGAATTGCTTTCCAAAGCTGCTCTTTCAGGACAGCCCCACTCTCTCCCTCACGGTGTTCCACCTTCTACGTTGGAGGCATGCTCAGGCATTCTGTATCTCACAACGTGGGAAGCGAAACGTCGCGAAGGAGAAGGGGAAGTGTTCAGCACGGCTGTCCATAATAGCTTGAAAAAGCTATTCAAACAGGCCAGAGTTTTAAGTAATCCACCAGAACTTTGAGCTCTGACAGTGAGGTCACTATCAAACCAAAGCTCACATTGCCTAGGATTATAAGAGACTGCACGGCTTGCAAACACCGCGGTGCTATCAAGTTGTGCAATGATGTGCCATTGCGCAATATCCCACACAGCCAGTGGATATAAGCGAATTGGCACAAATTCCGAAATATAAAGCACCCAGCACACACACATACTGTCGTAAAACATAAAGCCCCTTCCGTAAAAGTACAGATGTCAGATAGTACATGCGGGATATTAAAACATATCCTTATACGCTATGGGTACTTTTTTGCCAGTATACATATGTAAGATTACAACAGGTTTTACCGTATATGGTGATTATGCAGGTGTTAAGATCTTTACACCTGCATAATTGCCAGGCAATTATGCAGGTGTTAAGATCCCAAACACCAAAATAGACACATTTTACAATGTGTCCCGTTTGCAAAAGCCACACATACTAGTGGCAAAGTATGCAAACAGGTAGCTTTGATAACCTATGCATTGTCCTTCAACTGACCGACCTTCACCTGGCAGTGGCTTCCATTTGAGCCTATCTGCCGGTGTCAGTCGTTGCCAAAAGGCAGTCAGCTCAGGACAATGCAGTATCAATGCTTTATAGCTTAGGTGGGGCTGTTAACGCTATGGGTACTTTTTTGCCAGTATACATATATAAGATTACAACAGGTTTTACGTATCTGGCGATTATGCAGGTGTTAAGATCTTAACACCTGCATTACATGCAAACTCCACACAGAAAGGCACCCGAGCCGAGATTCGTCCCTTTGTGCTGTGAGGCGACAGCGCTACCAATTGGGCCACCGTGCCGCCCTCGGTTGAAACAGTGTTAAATAATATGAACCAGCAATCGCATGCCTATACTCTTACTCTCTCCCTTCGGCGAAATATAGGTTAAACATAACCACAAAGCTTATTAATCAACAGTAAGACGCAAAGGCATTGTGTGCCTTAATACATGCTTAGGAACATTTCCACTCAATGTTTGCCTAAGCATGCAGCTTCTGCACAAAAAAATCCTGGCAAGCGAGCGGCATTCTTGCTTTTGTGTCAATAAAAAATTTACTGTTCTAAAACTAGCCACTGTTGTATTTCACATCAAATTAACAGACACCCCCAACCACTCTGAGGACACTGATTGATTTGAAAATCTCTTTTTTGCTCGGTTCTGTTTTTTTAACTCTGCTAAGGCTTGTCAGCATCAATCAGTGGAAAGAATTATAATTTGAATGGTTGTGGCACATTAACGGAGCCAACGTTTACTTAAAGTCATTGCAACACAAAGATTAAACATATTTCGCAATTTAGTTGCGCACTCCCAGCTAGATTTTACTAAACCTATTCTAGACAAGTGTTATCATATGTGTAACTCGAATGCGTTATTTATTTGGCCGCGGTGCGCATCCTCCAGACGGGTTACCATGAGACTCACATGACACTCACATGACCCTTGTCAGGAACTCACCTGGCACTCGCAAGTCATCATCTACACTCACTGCAGACTGGCACTCATCAAACACTCACTTCTCACCGCTCACTAAGTACCAGCCTCTCAACGATGGGGCCTCGAGAAGAGTAATCCCATCGAGAGTTTGGCCACAAAGGAATGCCAAACTTTCACCAAGGGCTCAGGTCTATGGGAGGAGGTGAGCACTGCACTGCACCCATTAGTGTAAATACCTCAATTTTTTTATTTACTAAATTACACGGGCTTAAAGTTGTCAACTTGTATACATAGTCTACTTTGGGTGTCACTAAATTGAGATTGCCCCTTGTCTTGGCTGGTACTGCAATATAACAAAGTAAAGTGATTCCATTTATGTGCTTGGAAGACTCGACGGTACACTAGTAAACCAACCTAGAAAACCAACCGCACTAAATACTTAGCTGCTAAATAAAACTAAGAACCTTTCAACCGTGAGATCCAGCTCATCTCAGCCACCGGGGTCAAGAGGAATGGCACTATTCTGACACGTCGAGGCACTTGAGACAAAGGGCAGTCAGCGCTAACCACTGCGCGGTGGCGCAGTGGTTAGCGCTGACGCCTCACAGCAAGAAGGTCCCGGGTTCGAGTCTCTCGGCTCCGGTGCCTTTCTGTGTGGAGTTTGCATGCTCTCCCCGTGTCCGCGTGGGTTTTCGCCGGGTACTCCGGTTTCCTCCCACAGTCCAAAAGCATGCTCCTGGATAGGTTGATTGACTCGGAGACTAAAATTGTCCCGCAATGCCCGGCGATGGACCGGCGTCCCGTCGTCGGGTGTATTCCTGCCTTACGCCCTGTGTTTCCGGGATAGGCTCTGGCTTCACCGTGACCCTATATAGGATTAAGCGGTTTCATATAATGAGATGAGATGATTCGGTTCAACCAGATTTTTACAAACTGTGGCATTAATGTAAAATAAATATCTCATCTCATTGTCTGAAACCGCTTAGTCCTATACAGGGTCACGGTGAAGCCGGAGCCTATCCCGGCAGACACAGGGCGCAAGGCAAGGATATACCGACGATGGGACGCCAGTCCATCGCCGGGCACTGCGGGGCAATTTAGCCTGCGAGCCAATTAACCTATGCGGCAGCATGCTTTTTGGACTGTGGGAGGAAACCGGAGTGCCCGGCGAAAACCCACGCGGACACGGGGAGAGCATGCAAACTCCACACAGAAAGGCACCCGAGCCGAGAGATTCGAACCCGGGACCTTCTTGCTGTGAGGCGACAGCGCTAACCACTGGGCCACCGTGCCGCCCAAAATAAATATACTACATGAAAAAAAAACGAATGGTTTTCAAGGATGTAAAGGCTATACTGATGAGACTTCGTGATCATAAATCAAAAAAGATAAGAGTAAAGCAAGGAGATACAGTCTCCTCTCACAACGGGTTTTCATCCTAGCAACTCAAATATTTTTTCTGAAAATTGTATTGGAGAAATTAAGCCAAGAAAACCGTTAGAGATGGTATTAAGAAGCTTATGTTTGCTGATAACATTCATTATAGCAAAGAATATATATAAACTACAGCAAATTACTCAATAAGTGAATAGCTAATTACGACTGAAAAGTGGGGGGTTAGAAAAATTAACAAAATACAACACAATTCACTGACCAACTGTTGGAGAGATATAAGCAGAAAAAAAACTGCTTGTGTATACCTTGGCCAATTGTTGAAATGCAAAACAATGAAATAAACGGTAGAGTGAGAGCAAAAGGAAGTGAATGTCAATGTAAGTCGACATAGATGTTCCCTGGCGGGGGCATTTTTCGGTCAGTGCATGCCAATCGCCTGCAATGACAAGTGGATCACAAAGAGGGGCCCTAACACTGGATCTGAATCAAGCGGTGATTCAAAGACAAAACCTGCAGAGATCCATGCAGGAAAGTACGGCGAGGCACAAAAAGATGAAGACCTCGATCAGAGGACGAACACAAATCAGGGACGCAATAGTGACTGGGCAGGACATGTGGCTCAAAGGGATGATGTCCAATTCACGAGGCTTGTGACGGAGTAAAAAACCAGTGGAGGGATCTTGCCCAAGACGATTAGATGGAGCGATGGTGAGGAAAACGGACTGTTGTGGCGCAGGGCCATGGGGGAGTGGCGACGACTTGGGGAGGCCCATCATCAAGCGGTGGGTAGAACACGAACGTTCTTCGATCAACTTCAATGCACGTACTGCAGAATGAATGCTGGCATTGCAATCCTGACCATATTTGGACATTTGGGCTACATCCTGAGGACAACGACACCGACGCACAGAGAGACAGCCCAAGGCGTCCTGTCCACCGGCTGGAGAGAAAAAAAAATCCATCCGCTGTTTTTACGGGAAATACCGTTCAGGTGTGTCAGTAATAGCGAGGCCACGTGACTTGTGAATCCATGCAGAAATCTGTAATAAGGATACGCCCTGGTGTACACTGCATCGTGGAAAACTCCCTCCCGCGCAACGACTGCAACCGGGGTGAGGCTTTTATGAGCAGAGGAAACTTACACAAAGGGTCGCAGCTGCAACTGTCGCCTGCACCAGCGCTGTGCGCAGGGGAAGCACTGGGCAGGCTGGCTGCAAGCCTAAAGCCGAGACAATCCCACCTGCTTGCTAAGAACAGTGCGTTTAACGTGGGACTGTGTCAACGAGCTATGCAATGTGCTCTCTCTCACCAACCCAACAACACACCCAAGAGGCTGCATGTTGATTTGTAACTACTTTGGCGCACACCGACGATAAAAGGGCAGGGTCTAAAGTCAAAAGCCCATTGACACGTTTAATTCTGGCCAAAGGGCAAGCACTGTAAACCCTTGGGAGGGGTGATTATAGCCATTGATATATACAGCTCTTTAAACATCCATTAATCGCTGCATGCACGTAGACCGATGCAGTTTGCTACATCTATGGAACACTTTTATATCGATAAACGTTAGATAAACAATAATCGATTATTGCAATGCACTACTCCCTGGCATCCATGCCTACCTGATCCATCGTCTCCAACATGTGCAGAATGTGGCTGCTAAAGTCCTCACCCACACACCTATCCACGACCACATATCCCCAGTACTGGTGTCTCTCCACTGGTTAATGGTTAATTACAGGCTTGAATTCAAGATCCTCCTCACCTACAAAGCTACAGGCACCCTCCTCAACACGACAACTTTGATCCTCCAATACGGGCTTGCTACGTGTGCCCATATCTCACATCCGTTCGATGGGTGACAGGAGTCTTCTCGTGCACTGCTCCCAGACTCTGAAATGCTCTTCCGTTGAAAATTCGGTCAGCTGAGTCCCTGGGAATCTTCAAATCCCATCTCAAGACTCACTTGTTACGTAAGGCATTGAAGTCCTCTGGCTCGGACTTTTAATGCGGCTCACTGTTGTGCTTGGATGATGGCTCGTTGTTGATCTGCGCCTGCTCAGGAACACGAATTCCTTTCTTCACTTGTTGAACAATTATTGTATCTCTTATTTTATGTCCGTCACTGATTTATAGCCATTATTTTACTTTTTACTGATTTACTCTGTTGTTGTTGTTGACATTCCGTTCTCTCCACAGCTCAGACGTGTAAAAAAATGTTACTGTTGATATGCCGTTCATATGTTATTGTTGCTGACATCCCGTTGTCTCCATAGCTCTGTGCAGCGCTTTGTGACCCTCGGGTGAAAATCGCTCTAGAAGTGCAAACATTATTATTACTGTCAACCCATCCATATACAATTGCAGTATACAGAGGAACGAAATTACGTTTCACATGGTTAACAACGAAGGTGCCGATGACTAGTGCAAATAGCATAGGAGTACAGAACAATTAAAATTGTTGTGTAATCCGCCTTCTGCTGCCAACCATACATACATCCAAGCAACATAACCAGGCCACAAGTAAATCATCTCCCTGCTCAAGTAGCCCGCAGCGAATAGTAAAAATTCCACATTCCCATGTCAGGGGCTTGTATTGCATATCATGGTATGACCAGGTGTAGCGATCACATTTCTGTATTATTAATGCACGCGCGAGCCATCACGAGTCTCCGCAAGCGGCAAGAAAAACGCACCGCGAATTGAATGACAGAAAAGGAGAAATTTAAACGGCATCGCCGCCGCCTTCGTAACGGAGCTCATCTCGGTGTTCCATTCGCGACATCACCGAAGATCTGACCATGAATAGTTCCGCGTCGTCCCGCTTTCCCATCTCGTTACTTAAGTGACGGAACGTTTCGGTGCTTGCGCCTTGCTTGCGGAATGAAATGCCCTCAAATGTTCGCGACGCGTCGACTGTTTGAAATTTAAAACAACCCTGAAAACTCACCTTTCAAACTTGCATTTGCAAGTTATTTTCACTATGGTCAACGCGTTGAGCTGATATTGGTGTACTTGTTGTATATTAATGTATTAATATTGATTGTTTATACTTTAGTTTCCCTGCAAGGCGCCTTGCGTTTGAGAAAATGCGTCGTCTTAAATTGAGTAAATGATTATCTCATGTGGGCGGCGCGGTGGCCCAGTGGGCAGCGCTGTCGCCTCACAGCAAGAAGGTCCCGGGTTCGAATTTCTCGGCTCGGGTGCCTTTCTGTGTGGAGTTTGCATGCTCTCCCCGTGTCCGCGTGAGTTTTCGCCGGGCATTCCGGTTTCCTCCCACAGACTAAAAAACATGCTGCTGTATAGGTTAATTGGCTTGCAGACTAAATTGCCCGCAGTGCCAAGTGATGGACTGGCGCCCTATCGTAGGTATATCCCTACCTTGCGCCCTGTGTCTGCCGGGATAGGCTCCAGCTCACTGCGACCCTGTACAGGATCAAGCGGTTTCTGACAATGAGATGAGATGTCCAAGCTTGCAAGTCAGCGTCATTGCTCATATTAATCATAATAAACATTTATACTCCCGGCGATGGACTGGCGTCCCGTCGTCGGGTGTGTTCCTGCCTTGCGCCCTGTGTTTCCGGGATAGGCTCCGGCTCACCGTGACCCTATATAGGATTAAGCGGTTTCAGACAATGAGAGATGAGAACATTTATATCGCGCGCATAGTCAATGTGGAACGTATTCGTTCGAAGCGAAAACGACTCAGAGGTGTGCGATAATCACACAGAGGTGGGGAGGGGGAAGACAGCGATGTGGTTAGCCGGTGCCAATATTTGCGAGCACTGGACTGTCCAATATTATCAAATAAGCCAACAGATGACCTCTACATCAAGCTTGACAGAACCAATGCCGATGACCACTAAGAAATTGTGAAACTAATTTATGGTGAAACTCAGCACCAGACTGTCGCTAATCAGTTAGTTAGTTTTTTTTAAGCTGGAAGTAACCGTTGAGCTATGTAGCTCTTTTTAACAATTGTCCAGCATAAGCAAGTTACAACATCGCGGGGCACTAAAGGCAATTTTGTCAGTACAATGAACCCAGATAGCATGCATGTCTTTGGACTGTCTGTAGTAAACCGGATTTCCCTGCAGAAACCCACGAGGATTAAAGGAGAAACGCGCAATATCCACACAGAAAGGCACCCGAGCTGGGAATCAAGCCCGGGACCTTCTTGCTGTGAGGCGACAGCGCTACTCGCCGCCCCATCATGTCGACCAGTATACAACAACAACAACAACGTTTGCACTTCTAGAGCGCTTTTCACCCGATGGGTCACAAAGAGCTGCACGGAGCTGTGGTTGAGAGCCTTTGAAGGTCGGCACGGCACACGGGAGGCGCGGGGGTGGGTGAGCAACACCACGCCCTGCCGCATTTGTCTCCTTAATAGCCGTTCAATGATATTCATAAGATTATCGAAGAACTGTGAATATTTGGCGTGCCAGTCATCTCAGGCTGAAAGCAGCGGAAAAAGAGAGACATTACCTCTGGGTAACTGCACAAGCTCCACCTTTGAACCGTAAAGAGTGCGCAAGGCTGTTGATAGGGAACATTGAGTGTGTGAGGTCAATACTATCTCGAAATCTGAGTTTCTGTTACAAACAGAACATTGGGTTTCGTTACTTCAAGCGGATGATGAACTAAGTGATGCCACTGTAAATACCCTAGATGTTACTAATATGACCATTTAGAAATCACTATTATTTGAAAGCGAGAGCCGCACTATTAGCCGCAGGAAAGAAAATAACATTATTTGTCGGTAAATGAGTTTTCTAATTTATTTCCAATAAAGAAGAGCGAAGCATTTTTCACAGGTACACCTAGCACAGCTCCAAACAAAGGGCACTTTATTTCCAGGCCACCTCAGGGCCCTTAAAAACTCAGTAACTGCGTTATCCCTCCAGTCATGAACTGACACAAGATGTTACTAAATTATGCATCGGATAAAAAGCAGTCCCCTCCCAAAGCGGCACCAATCTCTCTTGGCCCGCCGCGCTGTCAGACGGCCCACTGAGCGGTTGCACAGTTGCCAATGGGGGTGCGCTCACAACACAACCGCCCCACCCGTTTGGTCAGTTCGAGAACGTTAGTTGTGGCAGCAATCCCGCATGCAGAGCTTGCGAGCTCACTGGCTGCTCCCTGCTGTGATAATAAACATCTGTGCGAGGGACACACCAATCACAGCTAGAGCATAAAAAAAATACTACATCAAATACTGAGTGGTAACGTCAATCTGGGTATGAGTACAGGGTGGAGACCCCCCAGAATACCGTTAGTACGGGGCCGTGGAACATCCCCCCCCCTGGCCTGTGTTAAGGCACGGGTGTTTAGGCACGGGTGTTAAGGCACGGGTGTTAAGGATACCAGTGTTTAAGACACGGTGGAGCGAGAGAGCGGGGTGGAGCGGGTGCGGTAAGTGAGTCAGGGTGGAGCGGGTGGAGCTCACCAGCCGGTATCTCGCTTGGTATCAAAGGCCTCGAAGGCCTCCGACGTTCTGTTGCATCCTGACAATCACAGGGTGCAGCGGTGACGAATCGGCTCTTGGACTACACTCTTGTGAGCCCGGCAACATGAGTTCGAGTCGGCGACATGGCTCTCATCTGAACCATTTTTGGGTCCCTCGATCTGTCCGCTGCTCCATTCTCCCGAGAAAATCACCAACGTACGGTCAAGCAAACCCCCCTTGACCCACACGTCGTGACGAGGCCCTCATGCAGCCATGGAAAGATCACGGCCTATAGATTACAGATTATTCATACAGCGTCCATTGTTTATGCTTTGCAGTTTATGTTTTTGCTTTACGAATGATTTTTCTTCGTTTACGTTCCTATTTGTCACGCTTACTTTCTGTTTTAATCCAAGTGTTTTGCAAAAAAAATAGATTGTTTCATCTCGACAGCCTTTTATCTCATCTCAGGGTCAGAACGGCTTAATCCTGTACAGGGTCGCGGTGAGCCGGAGCCTATCCCGGCAGACACAGGGCGCAAGGTAGGTATATACCCACGATAGGACGCCAGTCCATCACTTGGCGCTGCGGGCAATTTAGTCTGCAAGCCAATTAACCTCTCATCTCATCTCATTGTCTGAAACCGCTTAGTCCTATACAGGGTCACGGTGAGCCGGAGCCTATCCCGGCAGACACAGGGCGCAAGGCAAGGATATACCGACGATGGGACGCCAGTCCATCGCCGGGCACTGCGGGGCAATTTAGCCTGCGAGCCAATTAACCTATGCAGCGGAATGTTTTTTGGACTGTGGGAGGAAACCGGAGTGCCCGGCGAAAACCCACGCGGACACGGGGAGAGAACATGCAAACTCCACACAGAAAGGCACCCGAGCCGAGATTGGAACCCGGGACCTTCTTGCTGTGAGGCAACAGCGCTACCCACTGGGCCACCGTGCAAACGTGAATTCAATGAAACTCTACCACGACACTAAATTCGCGTCCTCTGCGATGCGTGGTGTTATTAGGTGAACCTTGGATAATAACAGCGGCGCGGTGGCCCAGTGGTTAGCGCTGTCGCCTCACAGCAAGAAGGTCCCGGGTTCGAATCTCTCGGCTCGGGTGCCTTTCTGTGTGGAGTTTGCATGCTCTCCCCGTGTCCGCGTGGGTTTTCGCCGGGTACTCCGGTTTCCTCCCACAGTCCAAAAGCATGCTCCTGGATAGGTTGATTGGCCCGCAGACTAAAATTGTCCCGCAATGCCCGGCGATGGACTGGCGTCCCGTCGTCGGGTCTATTCCTGCCTTACGCCCTGTGTTTCCGGGATAGGCTCCGGCTCACCGTGACCCTATATAGGCTTAAGCGGTTTCAGATAATGAGATTAGATGAGATAATAACAAAGACGAAGATCCCCCGCAGAGTCGTACCAGACTGTACGGTCAAGTGCTGTTAGCGAGCTCCTATGAAGGCCGAAGCGGCACTTATTTATGTTTGTAGCAGAATTTTTTTTTAATCGCTTATTTTTTGTCCTATACTTTATTGCTACTTTTTCACTTTCAGTTGGGCTCTCCTGATTTTGTTGACATACCGTTCTCTCCACAGCTCGGATTTGTAAACAAAAATACTCCAAAAAACGTTATTGCTTGGGTGAAAAGCGCAGTAAAAATGCAATTATTATTACTTCCCGCAATGCCACTTGAAAGCAGAATTGGCCAAACACTGAAAAGTAGACCTTACCTCAAAGATAATTAACTTGATGAGTCATAACTTAGATACAGTATTTATATGGCATTACTAACGAGCGTCACTATTTATTATTTTACGAGAGCAGTTTAAACTGTGCTTCGCGTAGACACAACATGACAAAGCCAAAGAGTTTTATAGAGCCTTAACAGACTGTAGGGTCAAGTGCTGTTAGCGAGAACCTATGAAGGCGAGCACGGTATACGAGATGGGTGGCCAGCCCCACGCACGCCCCCCTTTGTCTCTCTTACACACCGCCCCAGGTACCAATTTGAGGCTGAGTTGACCTAGGAGAGACCCAGGACCAGATTTTTTTTTTAAATCGTCGCTGTTGTTGACCGTGATCGGAACTCGAACTCGAGTCCGCCAGGCTCGTAGTGCACGACAGCTGACTGCGCAACACACGCCAAGTCCTTACCGGGACTCAAGAGCGGCGGCTTCACGCGGTCCCGCGCCCCCTTGCCAACGTCCACACAGAGCCCCAGCAAGGCGTCCCACTGGGCAGGCGGCAGGCACAGCAGCGGGGCCGCGTCCCAGCCAGAGCCCTCCCCGGAGCCCGAGCCGTCCTCGTCCGCCCTCACGGGACCTGCCTGCCCGAATAGCAGCAGTGCCAGCAGCGCCAGCGGCATCAGCAGTGCAGACATTTTCGGCACTAAATCTCCCTCCTCCACCTCTCTCGATTATCGGCTTCGGGCTCTGATGAGCGTAAACGAGTTCCTCGAGAGGCAAGGGGCAGTCTCGCCGATTTGTTGCTGCCGCAGTTCGTCGTTGTTAGTGTTGTTGTCTCGAGACCGCGTCTCTCGCCTTGCACGAGTTGGTACTTGGCGGAGTCGAGACCAAAACTGCCGTGGCTCCGGGACGCGAGCGGCGTGAAGCGTAAAAGGGATGTGCGCACCAAGGGGCTGCTCTGCGCTGCTTGATAAGGGGGGGGGGCGGCGGATTTCACGGGGAGTGGAAAGGAGGCCGAGGGGGAGGGACGTGACTGCGCGGAGCCTGCTCCGTCTCCCACGTCTGCGCCGGAGGGGGGAGGTGGAATTGGTTGATGTCTATCACATACAGCGCGCGGCGCGGTGGCCCCAGTGGGTAGAGATGTCGCCCCACGGCAAGAAGGTCCCGGGTTCGAATCTCGGCTCGGGTGCCTTTCTGTGTGGAGTTTGCATGCTCTCCCCGTGTCCGCGTGGGTTTTCGCCGGGCACTCCGGTTGCCTCCCACAGTCCAAAAACACTCTGCTGCATAGCTTAATTGACTTGCAGACTAAATTGCCCGCAATGCCCGGTGATGGACTGGCGTCCCATCGTGGGTATATCCCTGCCTTACGCCCTGTGTCTGCCGGGATAGCCTCCGGCTCACCGCGACCCTGTACAGAACTAAGCGGTATCTGACAATGAGATGAGATGACATACGGCCCCACGCACCTCGGCTCGCACCTTACACTCACTCCCATCCACGAACCCGGTTTCGGGCTCGCCCACCGTTGTCACTCACCAACCCCCGATGGATAATATACAGGGAGCAATGGCGCCAGCTATGAAGTGTGCGGGCGGTGACATCCGTGGGCAGCAAGCAGAGGTGAAAAGTACGCCAGTACGGTACGGCGCACCGATATTAAAGTGGTTTGAGCGTTCAGTGCAGTCCAGGTAAAAACGGGGACGTTTTCGTGGCATCAAAATGTGCACCTAGCATGGCACATGCGCCGTGGGGACGTGACAACCACTTAATGATGAAGTGGGGAATGTTGTTGTTGATGCGACCGTCGCGGTAAGACGTTTAAGTTGCTTTCGCCCCTGGCAGTAAGGGGGGTCAGACACCGACCTGTGAAGGGAAGGGCCCAGACGTGGTGGGGGGGGGGTTAAATTCCTTGCGACCCAAGCCAACCACGTAAGGAATCTCCTTGCACCTTCATTAAAACATCGGCTAAGAGAATTCAGTCTACACAACCCACACCTACGTCACCTCCCGTAGCAGCAACTGCTTAGCATGAAAAAAAAACGGCAGGAATTAATATGACGTTACCATAACTGCCCCCATTACTTGTACAGATCCCATGCCTCCTTTCTGTCGCTCTGACACATTCATATTCCTGCTCATCCTGTTAATGAAACGCATTAGCTTGAAGATGTTAATGATGACTAGGGAATGTGGGTCATTGTACTGACGTAGGCTCTCACCGCTTTGTGCATGAGTGCTTACCAAAGCTGTCTGTCTTATGTCGGGAGAGCCATTTGCGACGTATCGCCTATCACGTTAATAGTAATTATAATTGCACTTCTCGAGCGTTTTTCACCCGAGGGTCACAAAGCGCTACACCGAGCTGTGGAGAGAACAGCATGTCAACAACATCAGCGCAATCCTATTGATAGTTAAATAATGGCTATAATTTAGAGAAGGACATAACATACACGATAGAAATAATAATTGTTAAACAAACGACCGAAGAAATAAGTGTTCCTCAGCAGACGCAGGTCGACGGCAAGCCATCATCCTAGCACGACAACAGTGAGCCGCATCAACAGACCTAGCCAGATGACTTCAAAAACTTACGGAACAAGTGAGTCTTGAGACGAGATTTGAAGGTACCGGGGACTCAGCTGACCGAATCTCCAATGGAAGGGCATTCGAGAGTCTCTGGCAGCCGCATTCTGCACACGTTGGAGACGAATGATCAGGTAGGCAGAGATGCCATGGAGTACGTTGGAGGCATATTCAGGCATGCTGTGACTAAGTGAACTATAAGTTTGCCGTCTTATACGATCTGACGCCAGCGCCGATTCGCTGCTCTGCCCGCATGTTTATAGCGCTTTGTCAAGATTCGTCCCCTCCCGGGTAAACGAGGCTCACTCTGTGTGTTTTAAAACTTGTACATGTTGTGTTTTGGCACGGACGGCAGAGTTGCGGAGTGAAAGCAGCCTCCTCACCTTAACAGAATGTCCTGCCCGAGGCGTTCCTATTCCCACCTTGGCCGCCTTTCTGTGTCGAGTTTGCATGCTCTCGCTGCGCCCGCATCGATTTTCTCCTTGCTCTGCGTGGGGGGGGGGTTCTCCGGTTTCCTTCCACAACAACAACAAGAACGGCTCTCATTCATTAATTGGCCGACACCATCATAATATATAGGACACAGTGCCGGTTGACCTGGATGACCCCCCTCGCCGCCACGCAGTTGTTATGTTTTGATGCCTCCGAGTCAAACTCACTTCCAACGAATGTCTTCGAAGTGGAAGGAAAACGTTCGCGTAATAAATTGTATTTGTAAATTCACTTTGGGGCACCGGTCAAACATTCACTCACTGTTTACCGTACACACTTATTACAAAGCACTGAATTCTCCCAGTCAGATGAAACGGCCGGCTATTGGTTTTAAGTGTGGGTGGCCCTGCATTTGCCTGCGTTGCCGCATGTTCGAGACCGCCAGTGTGTGTATTGGGGCCTCTGCATCGCATTTACCTATTATTTAGTGACCCTCCGGTGTATAGTACAGGACGGTGCAGCCAATACTCCTTGCCAGTCACATTTGATAGGCCGTTCTTTTGTCGGGTGACAGCACCGCTTAAATGTTTAATCGTTAGAAGCCACGTGCGTTAAGTATTCATAAGCGATGCCGGGCGCAGAGCAGCTGTTTTGCGACTGGGTTTCTGGAACGATCATCAAACGTTGCCGCGCTGACGCATTTAACTGACGAACGCTATGCCCCTCGTTTACATTTGAAAGAACTCGAGCACGAAACCTACATTGGCCAGGGAGTTGTAAGAAACAACTGTACCAAATGACTGCAGTCTGCTGTGACGTGATGTTGTCGCAACGCAAGGCTGGTGGGTTTGTTGTTTGCGACAATCCACAAAATTGGCTGAGTTTGTCCATTGCTAATCTGCACCGCGTCCAAATCGTGTTACCACGCAAGTCCAACCGCTGTGCTATGTAGTCAAATTCCAAATCCATAAATGGCAACTTGTTTTCAGCTTATTTTATCAATTCTATCGCAAAGGCTCACAATTATGCTGCTGAGTAAAATGCCCCAAAAAGTGTGCCCTGCGATATACTAGCATCGCACCATAGGCATTCCCCCGCCTTGTGCCCTCTGTCAGCCGAGATAGGCTTCGGATCCCCCGCGACCCTGTACAGTATTAAGCGGGTACCGATAATGAATGAGGTTCGCAGTTTAAAAACCTCTTGATATCAGGGTAATTACATATTTTCATGGCATACATCACAAGCAGGGCGGCACGGTTGCCCAGTAGGAAGCGCTGTCGCCTCACAGCCAGAAGGTCCCGAATTCGAATCTCGGCTCGGGTGCCTTTCTGTGTGGAGTTTGCATGTTCTCTCCACGTGGGTTGTCGCCGGGCACTCCGGATTCCTCCCACAGTCCAAAAAGCATGCTGCTACATAGGTTGATTGGCTCGCAGGCTAAATTGCCCCGCAGTGCCCGTCGATGGACTGTCGTCCCATCGTCGGTATATCCTTGCCTTGCGCCCTGTGTCTGCCGGGATAGGCTCCGGCTTCTCCGTGACCCTGTATAGGACTCAGCGGTTTCAGACAATGAGATGAGATGAGGTTAATTGGCTTGCAGACTAAATTGCCCGCACTGCCCGGTGATGGA
This sequence comes from Mordacia mordax, assembly GCA_036362905.1. NCBI lineage: Eukaryota > Metazoa > Chordata > Hyperoartia > Petromyzontiformes > Petromyzontidae > Mordacia > Mordacia mordax. The sequence continues at coordinate 7,014,245 of JAZEWT010000002.1, forward strand.
CTGGCGTCCTATCGTGGGTATATCTCTGCCTTGCGCTGTGTCTGCCGGGATAGGTTCGGGCTCACTATGACCCTGTGGAGGACTAAGCGGTTTCTGACAATGAGATGAGATGAGACATTACAAGCACGAGTCTCCACCTGCTGGTCATTGTCAGGGCCGTCAGGCACTGGGCAATACTGAAAAGCAGTCTCATCTCATTGTCAGAAACCTCTCATCTCATCTCATTGTCAGAAACCTCTCATCTCATCTCATTGTCAGAAACCTCTCATCTCATCTCATTGTCAGAAACCTCTCATCTCATCTCATTGCCAGAAACCGCTTAATCCTATACAGGGTCGCGGTGAGCCGGAGCCTATCCCGGCAGACACAGAGCGCAAGGCAGCATGTTTTTTTTTATTGTGGGAGGAAACCGGAGTGCCCGGTGAAAACCCACGCGGGCACGGGGAGAGAACATGCAAACTCCACACAGAAAGGCGCCCGAGCAGAAACTCGAACCCGGGACCTTCTTGCTTTGAGGCGACAGCGCCACTAACTGGGCCACCGCGCCGCCCACTGCAAAGTAGTGAGGGAGCGAAATCGGACGGTTGTGGAGTGCGTTCCAGACATGTCCACAATCGTGTGGTGTGGTCGTCACAGTTGAAATGTGGGTTCCAATCACCCGCGATTAATCCAGTTGCGAGTTGATGTGTTACGTCTCTGACCATGTGCAGAATTTCCATGCGTTATAAACTGTGTCTTTATTAACTTGGTTGCTCCCTTGATTTATATAAAATCCAGCTCTGACACTTATAATGTGTCCCTTGTGCGGATCACCAGGCCTATTGAAGCGGCAGGGTGGTGCAGTGCTGACAACTGCGGTTTGATTCCCGTCTCGGGCATGGTTCTATATGGAGTGGGCGCGTTAACCCCGTGCGTGATTTTCCCCCGTATTATCCAGCTTCCTCCCACAAGTAAAACAAACATCCAATAATATGTAGGAGTGTCTGGCGGGTTGGCGCCGGCTAACTTAACTCCCCCCCCTCCCCCCCCCCCCCCCGTAAAGGTTACCTCGCGCCTCTGTGTCATTGTCTCCTCGAATGAATACTTTCGAAATGGAATATGTTCCGTACGTTATAAACCGCGTTATTATTGGGTAGAGGTGGCACTGACGTCACCCCATTTTAATTCTCTCAAACTTGATATTTATGTGTACCCATCGGTGTGTCACGCGCTGTAAGATATACAAATATGACATATACCAACTTTATTAATTTGAAATAATAATACTATTGTTCAGTTTGTGACACGCCTAGTCATGGACAAAACACAGTCCAAAAACATGTTTAGAAGAGTAATAAATCAGCAAAAGAGATATGTTCGAGGTCAATTAAATTAGAGTCACAAGACATGTGGACCACCCTGTATGGTGGTTCTGAGAGGTTATCGTTTGGAGCCATTCGCTAATACAGGGTAACTACTCGCTGTAGACGTCTCATCTCTCATCTCATCTCATTATCTGAAACCGCTTAATCCTATATAGGGTCACGGTGAGCCGGAGCCTATCCCGGAAACACAGGGCGTAAGGCAGGAATACACCCGACGACGGGACGCCAGTCCATCGCCGGGCATTGCGGGACAATTTTTAGTCTGCGAGCTAATCAATCTATCCAGCAGTATGCTTTTGGACTGTGGGAGGAAACCGGAGTACCCGACGAAAACCCACGCGGACACGGGGAGAGCATGCAAACTCCACACAGAAAGGCACCCGAGCCGAGTTTCGAACCCGGGACCTTCTTGCTGTGAGGCGTCAGCGCTAACCACTGGGCCACCGTGCCGCCCTCGCTGTAGACGTGATAATAATAATTGCACTTCTAGAGCGCTTTTCACCCGAGGGCCACAAAGTGCTGCACAGAGCTGCGGAGAGAACGGCATGTCAGCAACAACGACATAAGAACAGAAAATCAGCAACAATAACGGGTTTTTTTGGAGGGGGAAGGGAGGTTAGAGGTCGAAACATTTTAAAAGGATGTTTGAGAACACATTTTTTTAAAATGTTAGTTCACAATATAATGCTTGTCAATGTGATGTTTGTTGGTCTCACATGAACATGGGGAGGAACTTAAAACGTCATCTATGGATGTGGTTTAAGCCGTTTTTGGGCTTTTGCTCATGTTTTCCAAAAACAATCCCCATCCACAGCGAACCACTGCTCCCGCCGAATGCCCTCGGATGGGCGGCTAAAACACAACAGCTTGGCACAGTGGGAGCACAGGTGGTGCATCTGCCAGCGTCTCAGTCAATCCACGGCACCTGAATGTCACCGTGTCATTCTAACAGCAGAGGACCGTCGACATTTTACCTCTAGGTGCAGTTAGCCCGGTGCAAGCACCTTTGTAACGCCATCACCACGTGGTGACTTTTGGACAGTGGTTTTGATGATGATTGCTTCGAAAAGCTGCTCTCTCGGGACAGCCGCGTCGATCGCTCCCTCTCTCCCCATCGCGACGTTTCGCCTCACACGCTAGAGGCATCCTCAAGCGCTTTGTGCGTGTGTCGTGTGTGACTCCTGTTTATATGTAGGTATGTTGTATGTGTTAAGTCTATTCTATAGAGTTGCTCCATTCCAGGATCACCGGACGAAGTTCGGAGTCCACTTGAAATGGTTCCATTGTCTTGCTCGCACACCGGAATCACATTAACCCAATCCTGTTCCGCCTGTGGCTCATCTCCTTGTTTGCATCTCATAAAAGAATGCCTAGTTTTTCAAACACTTGGTGATTCCCCTCTGATGTCCGCATTTCAGAGCTCTATATCTGTGCAATGCTGACTTCAATGACTGGCCTCCAGGTTTGGCTGAGCTTTAGTCTCATTTCTTGTTTGCAGTTCATAGTCTTTTTTTGTCTTGTGAATCTCTATTGCTTCACGAAGTAATCTATTTGACAAAGTTTTGATCGTTGTCAAATACTCATCTCATCTCATTATCTGAAACCGCTTAATCCTATATAGCGTCACGGTGAGCCGGAGCCTATCCCAGAAACACAGGGCGTAAGGCAGGAATACACCCGACGACGAGACGCCAGTCCATCGCCGGGCATTGCGGGACAATTTTAGTCTGCGAGCCAATCAACCTATCCAGGAGCATGCTTTTGGACTGTGGGAGGAAACCGGAGTACCCGGCGAAAACCCACGCGGACACGGGGAGAGTATGCAAACTCCACACAGAAAGGCACCCGAGCCGAGAGACTCGAACCCGGGACCTTCTTGCTGTGAGGCGTCAGCGCTAACCACTGGGCCACCGTGCCGCCCGTTGTCAAATACTAAGATGCCCCCTATAGCCTGAAACATACCGTTAGGGTTAGTGCCGGTTGGGGAGTGGCTAAGACCGGACTGGGGAACTTTAATCTGCACAGTGCTGATGTATTTACGCTGCCCAAGATACTGCTCATCTAAGGCTGTGTTGACCTAAGGGAGGTTAAAAACTATTTCTTCGTCGTGAATGGAATTAAACTCGGGTCGATGTGTTCATTTACTTTGTGATTATCAGCTTGTATACACTAATCAACAATAAATGCAAACGAGGGTGTAAGCACACAGGCATTTGTTACGTAGCAACACGTGTAACGCTTCCTCACTTAATCCGGTTATATCTCCCGAACTACACACATGAAAACTCAATAATTTACGGACTGCTTTGTATTTTTATATTGCTGGTGCGGACACGGCGGGGTGTGTGGGAGAGTGGGTAATGGACAGGAGTGAGGTGGCGATCTCAGAGAACGCTGAAGAGCTTCCTCATCTCTCCAGAGATGTTACATCCTTGCAGCTTCATGTCCAGGAGGTAGAAGTCAGCCTCCTCAAGCGCATCTCTCTTCCCACGCCCAGTGTGGTCATCCTCTTCTTTCCTGTGGGCACAGTGAGAACAATCACGTGACCTTGCCATCCAGATTTGGGGGAAAGGCATTTGGGGTCGCTGCCCCTCGCTTTAGGGACACGATTACCACGAGCGTGAGGCTACAGTCACCACCTTCGATTAGACACCTTAGAACCCTATTAGAATACAAACAAATTTTGCTCGCTGCAATAGCAAAACATGATAGGTAGTATCGAGGGCTGAATATCTAATCTCAATGTCAGAAACCGCTTAGTCCTGTACAAGGTTGCGGTGAGCCAGAGCCTATCCCGGCCAATACAGGGCACAAGGCAGGGATATGCCCACGATGGGACGCCAGACCATCACCGGGCACTGCGGGCAATTTAGTCTGCAAGCCAATTAACCTATGCAGCAGCATGTTTTATGGACTGTGGGAGGAAACCGGAGTGCCAGGCGAAAACTCACGCAGACACGGGCAGAACATACAAACTCCACACAGAAAGGCACCCGAGCCGAGATTCAAACCCGGGACCTTCTTGCTGTGAGGCAAAAGCGCTACCCACTGGGCCACCGTGCCGCCCGACATATAATATAAACTGGCACATTGCGTAACAAAGGCATATACATCCCCACACTGGCAGATCATCCCCGTTAATTATAAACTCTGAGCACCTGGTGAAATAGTTACATCTGTTAAAATGAACTCCATTGATAATATTGTTAATTATTAATGTGATATATCTATACATTAAGGACAAAATGAGTCAATTAAGTGACTCGATGGTGTGGTTAATCATTAAGGTATAACTAAAGACGTCAAATTGGCTGAACACTGCTTAAATAAAGCACTCTTACTTGAATAGTCTCACCTCATTTCATTGTCAGAAACCGCTTAATCCTGTACAGGGTCGCGGTGAGCTAGAGCCTATCCCGGCAGACACAGGGCGCAAGGCAGGGATATACCCACGATGGGACGCAAGTCCATCACCGGGTACTGAGGGCAATTTAGTCTGCAAGCCAATTAACCTATCAGCAGCATGTTTTTTTGGACTGTGAGAGGAAACCGGAGTGCCCGGCGAAAACCCACGCGGACACTTGGAGAACATGCAAACTCCGCACAGAAAGGCACCCGAGCCGAGATTCGAACTCAGGAACTTCACTTGAGTTGTTTTTTTTTACAAACAAACAGCTTAGCAATGGGTTCTCGCCTGTTTCTAGTTAATTCTGACCCGACATGAAAACTTTTGTTAGCGAACATCCAGATGTCTCATCTCATTATCTGAAACCGCTTAATCCTATGTAGGGTCACGGTGAAGCCGGAGCCTATCCCGGAAACATAGGGCGTAAGGCAGGAACACACCCGACGACGGGACGCCGGTCCATCGCCGGGCATTGCGGGACAATTTTAGTCTGCGAGCCAATCAACCTATCCAGCAGCATGCTTTTTGGACTGTGGGAGGAAACCGGAGTGCCCGGCGAAAACCCACGCGGACACGGGGACAGCATGCAAACTCCACACAGAAAGGCACCGGAGCCGAGAGACTCGAACCCGGGACCTTCTTGCTGTGAGGCGTCAGCGCTAACCACTGCGCCACCGCGCCGCCCCTAACATCCAGATGTTTATAGGCAAATATCCAAAAACGCGTCTTTTAATTGTTTATGTATACAGATCGGGCGGCACGGTGGCTCAGTGGGTAGCGCTGTCGCCTCACAGCAAGAAGTTCTCGGGCTCGAATCTCGGCTCGGGTGCCTTTCTGTGTGGAGTTTGCATGTTCTCCCCGTGTCTGCGTGGGTTTTCGCCGGGCACTCCAGTTTCCTCTCACAGTCCAAAAAAACATGCTGCTGATAGGTTAATTGGCTTGCAGACTAAAATGCCCGCAGTGCCCGGTGATGGACTGGCGTCCCATCGTAGGTATATCCCTGCCTTGCACCCTGTGTCTGCCGCGATAATCTCCGGCTCACCGCGACCCTGTACAGGGCTAAGCAGGTTTCTGGTAATGAGATGAGATGAGATATCATCAAGCGCCTATGAGACACCTGCTGTGGAACGGGAGTGAAATTTGCTCATGTTTATCTCCAGCGCGAGCGCATGGGCGACGCGGTCCTCACACAAACACGTGGTAGAGCATCCGCTCGGAGAGGGCGCAGATGGCAGTGAAGAGGTGAAAGTCAAACTTGGTGTTGTTGTCGTCAGCGCCCGCGACGTCAAGGATGGCGCTGATCTGAGCGGCGCCCACCGCGTTGCCATGCACCTTGCTGAGCGCCTGCTGGCAATCCTGCGCACGTCACCACGACCACCGCCCGCAACAAACGCCCTGACCTTTCTGCGCAGGGTCACGGTGACAGCCCATTCGTTTGATGCTCTCATCTCATCTTATTGTCGGAAATCGCTTAGTCCTGTACAGGGTCGCCGTGAAGCCGGAGCCTATCCCGGCAGACACCGGGCGCAAGGCAGGGACACACCCACGATGGGACGCCAGTCAATCACCGGGCACTGCGGGCAATTTAGTCTGCAAGCCAATTAACCCTATGCAGCAGCATGTTTTTGGGACTGTGGGAGGAAAACGGAGTGCCCGGCGAAAACCCACGCTGACACGGGGAGAACATGCAAACTCCACACAGAAAGGCACCCGAGCTGAGATTCGAACCCGAGACCGTCTTGCTGTGAGGCGACAGCGCTACCCACTGGGCCACCGTGCCGCCCTCGTTTGATGATTGCTCTCAATAATAATAATAATAATTGCATTTGTACGGCGTTTTTTCACCCGAGGGTCACAAAGCGCTGCACATAACAACGACACCAGAAGGGAAAATTAGACAAAATAACTTTTATTTGTGTGGAACGGGAATGAAATCTGCTCATTTTTCTCTCCGCTACAGTGCAAGATTTACTCCTCCTCTCTCCTTTGAGCAGGAGTAGAGATACTCGACGTGGCCATGCCGAAAGAAGCGGGAGAACGCACGACACGGATATCCCGATAGAGCAGCTCTTGAGAGCAGTTCTCATCGTCAATGCAGCCCACTGATTGGATGTATCCAACCCCATCTCGACTCAAATGTCTCATTCGTCATTTTGAATAGTTCAGGAATGCAGACGTTTATCGCACCTTTGTTCTTATCAGTTCTCCTTTCTTTTTTTTCATTCAAATGACATTTGAAAAAAAAAGAGGCCACAAGTGTATGTTTGATGTTTTACCTATGCCTTGCAATCCAAGACACAATCATTGTCTTTCATATACAAAAGATTTATGAAATGATCGTGCTCAGTGCTCTGAAGCCGAGTGGAGGCTGCGAGTCATTGGGTCACATATTTAAATATATCAATATTTTAAGTTCGCGACACGGTGGCCCAGTGGGTAGCGCTGTCGCCTCACAGCAAGAAGTTCCCGGGTTCGAATCTCGGCTCCGGTGCCTTTCTGTGTGGAGTTTGCATGCTCTCCCCGTGTCCGCGTGGGTTTTCGCCGAGCACTCCGGTTTCCTTCCACAGTTCAAAAAACATGCTTCTGCATAAGTTAATTGGCTTGCAGACTAAATTGACCGCAGTGCCCCGCGTCCCATCGTGGGCATATCGCTGCCTTGTGCCCTGTGTCTGCCGGGATAAGCTTCGGCTCACAGCGACCCTGTACAGGACTAAGCGGTTTCTGACAATGAGATGAGATATTTTAAGTCGGTCAGTTCAAACGTATGTTGCATTGCAGGAATCCCACGTCCATAGCTTGCAAGCTCGCTAGGTATTTTATGCTGTAGTTATAACCATCTATCTATCTATTACAGTGTAATATTTACACTAACAAACAGGTACGTAATCTAGACTTAACATTATTCAGGAAATGTATTTGAAAACTGTGAAAATAAATGAAAGAACAGTGATGTGCCACGATTGTTTGCCCTTAAATCAATTCCTATTCTCGGGTGTGATTATAAAAAGACAACGTGATTGGACATTTCCCTCCCGAACTACGTTCTGTCCAAATTGAATGAGCGGTAATTTATCAGAGACGCCGAACGATCGTGATGTCACGTGTACACAAATCGTTGTGACCTTATAGGAGAGGAATCCATCTTTATCCACGTGCATTTGGACAAAAATGTCATGGTAGTGCTGGCGTCTTCTTCGGTCTACGGTGCAGTAATGCCGTAGGTACTGCTGTGGCGTTACGCCTGTCGGGATGGAATGGAGAGGACATCACGCAGTTACCTGGCCTGCACGACATGCATCTCAACAGGTGAGCACGCGGTCCACTAACGAAGCAGTCAATGCCACTGCATGTTAATCGGAGGTCATCATCATCATGAGCAACTATGACCACGGTCTATCCACTGATGGATGAAGTCATTCCCAATCCACGGTCATATCTCATAATCATACAAAGAGGATTTGTGCACAAACGGATGTCATCACTCCACCTGCTTGGTGGACATCATCTCAGAACACTGACATTCCTTGGTTTCGAGCGATGTGTCTTTCTCAAGCCCATTTACTTTTCAGCTTGGATTATGTCAAAGACCTGTGTATATCCTCAAATGCATGTGTACCTCTTTATGTCTCTCAATGTCATCAAAACATAAAGTACATCTCTCCATTCTTTTGGAACTTTTAGCCTCAATTGCATGTGTACCTCTTTATGTCTCTCAATGTCATCAAAACATAAAGTACATCTCTCCATTCTTTTGGAACTTTTAGTTTGTATGCAATTGTTGTGCTAAATGACCACGAAAATGAACCATGACATAACTAGTAGTGATATTGATTTTTTTTTTTAAACGGTAGTCCGTAAAATCATTCCGCACACTAAAAATGAATCATCGAACATTGCCTATCCACACCTGGATGAAGGCCTTCCCATGATATGGCAAATTCCGAATCTGTCTCACCTCTGTACATGTACCGATGACATCACTCCTTCACCACAACAGCAATCGTTTTGGGTATGCTTGCGACTCTGCCATTTCATTGAAAGTCTCATCTCGTGTTACTGATTAATATTTCCGCGTCTCGATATATGAGAATTTCTTTCCAACGTCTCATCTATTGATCGTAATTTCCTCTTGTGACGTGTCTTGCCCAAGCGGACTTTATTCTCTCCACAACAATTGACAGTGTCTCCAATCTGTATGATTCCTGCTTTATAGCTACCCCTTTATATCTCTAAGTGTACTTCCAAAAGTACACTTCTCCAGATTTATTAGTGCGCGTTTCAGCCATTGTCCCATTCTCCTTGTCAGTCATCATGTTTCTGACCCATGCACCATCGTTGGAAACACACACCAAGTTAAAATCTTCTTCTGCAGGCATATCGGTACATTGCCATTTAACATCAAATCAAAGTTTACAAAAAGCACTCCATCCTGCTCTAATTCGCTTCTTGACCGCATTATTTTGAACCCAATCCTGTTAAACAAACTGTCTTATACGTTTATAAGATAACAACAGGTTTTGCCGTATCTGGCGATTATGCAGGTGTTAAGATCCCAAACATCAAAATAGACACATTTTACAATGCGTCCAGTTTGCAAAAGCCACACATACTAGTGGCAAAGTATGCAAACAGGTAGCTTTGATAACCTATGCATTGTCCTTCAACTGACCGACCTTCACCTGGCAGTGGCTTTCTTTTGAGCTTATTTGCCGGTGTCAGTCGTTGCTAAAAGGCAGTCAACTCAGGACAATGCAGTATCAATGCTTTATAGCTTAGGTGGGGCTGTTAACGCTATGGGTACTTTTTTGCCAGTATACAAATATAAGATTACAACAGGTTTTACCGTATCTGGCGATTATGCAGGTGTTAAGATCTTAACCTGTTGTAATCTTATATATGTATACTGGCAAAAGAGTACCCATAGTGTCTTATACGTTGATGATTGCTTCGAAAAGCTGCTCTCTCGGGACAGCCGCGCCGATCCCGAGAGAGCAGCTTTTCGAAGCAATTATCATGCATCGAGCCGTGAAAACCTACATTAAGTGTCATATACTTTATATATTTTTTTCCATTTGTGTCCCTCCATTAATAATGTTTTTCTTCTTAACCAATGCAGCAACCATTAGAGGGAACGTTGCAAATAAACGAGTGGCATAACTAAATCACGAATGTATATCCACAACACATTGGCTGTGTTTGAACAATATCACTATAACGTGACAGACAATTAAAAGGAAAAAGACTCTCATCTCATCTCATTGTCTGAAACCGCTTAGTCCTATACAGGGTCACGGTGAAGCCGGAGCCGATCCCGGCAGACACAGGGCGCAAGGCAAGGATATACCGACGATGGGACGCCAGTCCATCGCCGGGCACTGCGGGGCAATTTAGCCTGCGAGCCAATTAACCTATGTAGTAGCATGCTTTTTGGACTGTGGGAGGAAACCGGAGTGCCCGGCGAAAACCCACGCGGACACGGGGAGAGCATGCAAACTCCACACAGAAAGGCACCCGAGCCGAGAGATTCGAACCCGGGACCTTCTTGCTGTGAGGCGACAGCGCTAACCACTGGGCCACCGCGCCGCCCAGGAAAAAGACTCATGGTCTCTAAAATAGTCCAGTCCTCCGGGTGCGCTCCAAACAATAACGACTGTGGTATGAGTTATGGAAGATAGCGTTTGCAAATCAAGGACTGTTCACAAGGAAAGGATGCAACACTGACGGACTGTCCACGTGTGAATTATTTCTGATTTACCTTCCAGAGCTCGAATGTCCACTGGCAGGCGGAAGTGACAGATGAGTTTGGAGGCAGCCAGACGAGTCTGACTGTAATTCGTCTCCTGTGCCAATGAAAGTTGTACGATCAGAATTGCCATCCATTCAATGCAGTCAATAAATTAACAAATAATCTGCTCAACAAATGACCATGAGCAATATCAGATCATCAGCCATACACAGCAACTGTTAAATTACCGATAATTTACGAGTAAGTAAGCAGAACAGGTTTTTTACCATTTCTGTCAATTATACACGTGTTAAGATCTTAAAACACCAAAATAGACACATTTCACAATGTGTCTAGTTTGCAAAAGCAAAACATGCAAACAATCAAAACTTCTAGTTTGCATATTTTGCCACAAGTATGTGTGGCTTTTTAAAACTAGACACATTGTGAAATGTGTCTATTTAAGTGTTTTAAGATCTTAACACGTATATAATTGCCAGAAATGGTAAAAACCTGTTCTACTTATTACATATGTACACTGGCAAAAAATACCCATAGCTACGAGTAAGTAGTTTAGACTTCTAATGTTACATAGAGAATATATTCCAATTCAGCAAGCTTACTTGATGGAGCGTACATACATCTACTGCTTCAGTAACAACATTGTAGGAGGTAGCGATGTCGGTGTTCACGGCTCGACGTGTGATGATTGCATACTAGAGCTGTTGTTTCGGGATAGCCAAACGAGGAGGAGCGCTCGACACGGCTATCCCAAAAGAACAACTTTGGTGAAGAGTCATCAAAATTGAGGTACGTATTTATAGGTAGAGCATATGTCTGCACTATCTCACCTCATCTCATTGTCAGAAACCGCTTAGTCCTGGTAAAGGGTCGCGGTGAGCCGGAGCCTGTCCCGGCAGACACAGGGCGCAAGGCAGGGATATACCCATGTTGGGACGCCAGTCAATCACCGGTCACCGTGGGCAATGTAGTCCGCAAGCCAATAAACTTATGTAGCAGCGTGTTTTTGGACTGTGGGAGGAAATCGGAGTACCCGGCGAAAACCCACGCCGACATGGGGAGAGAACACGCAAACTCCACACAAAAAGGCACCCGAGCCGAGATTCGATCCCGGGACCTTCTTGCTGTGAGGCGACAGCGCTACCCACTGGGCCACCGTGCCGCTCGCAAATATTATATTATTATTATATATTTGCATCAACCCAACATGTGATTAAAAGCTATTGTATGCATCCATATACGTGTATATGGTGCTTAAGAGTTATTTATGTCATGACCCTGTTTGCAATGTGTGGTGGCACAGTGGCTGTGCAGCAGAAACATCAGTGCCTCACAGAAAGTCCTGTCCTCGGCGGTTCAATTCCTGTCTCGGGCGCCTAGCTATGTGGAGTTTTAGTGTTCTCCCCCTGTTCTGCCAAAAATACCATAGTATATAGGATTCAATGTTTGGCGAGTTCGTGCCGGCTGACCCCCTAGCTGACTCTTCCCCCCCGCCGCCCCTTCCGCCCCCCGCCCGCGATTAACTTGCGCTTCTGTATTCGTGTCTCATCCGTGAGCAGGCGTGGAAGATGCCCATGTTGTAAATTATTTTATTATTAATGAAGATACGGGTGGCACGGTGGCCCAGTGGGTAGTGCTGTCACCTCACAGCAAGAAGGTCCCTGGTTCGAATCTCGGCTCGGGTGCCTTTCTGTGCGGAGTTTGCGTGTTCTCTCCCCGTGTCCGCGTGGGTTTTCGCCGGGCACTCCGTTTTCCTCCCACAGTCCAAAAAACATGCTGCTGCATAGGTTAATTGGCTTGCAGACTAAATTGCCGGCAGTGCCCGGTGATGAACCGGCACCCCATCGTGGGTGTATCCCTGCCTTGCGCCCTGTGTCTGCTGAGACAGGCTGTGGCTCACCACGACCCTGTATAGGACTAAGCGGTTTCTGGCAATGAGATGAGATGAATGAAGATGCACAAGACGCACAGCATATGCCAATATCTTACCTTGTTTTTGTAACGCCCCAAAGTCATCATGTCCTGGGTGTCATCAGTCGCATGCTGACTCTGGAAAGCAGCCATTCTCTCCTCCAGATCAGCCTGTACACAACGTGGTAACATTTACCGGCTTTGCTTATCAAGATCTAATAATAACAACAATTGCTTTTATAAAGCGCTTTTCACCCGAGGATCACAAAGCGCTACACAGAGCTACAGAGAGAACGGCATGTCAACAACAACGTAAGAACAGTTTAACAAAAAGTCAAATATTATCAATAAATTATAGGACATAAAATAAGCAGTATTAAAAAACAAAATAATTCTTTAACAAACAAGGAAGGTATGAATGTTCCTGAGCAGGCGCAGGTCCGCAAAGAGCCATCATCCCAGCACAACGACATTGAGCTGCATCAACAGTCCTAGCCAGAGGACTTGAAAGCCTTACGGAACAAGCGAGTTTTGAGACGAGACTTGAAGATGCCCAGGGACTCAGCTGATTGAATCTCCAAAGGAAGGGCATTCCAGAGTCTGGGAGCAGCGTGCGAGAAGACTCTGTCACCCATCGAATGGAGGTGCAATCTGGGCATATTAAGCAAGCCTGTATTGGAGGATTGGAGTGGTCAGGTTGAGGAGCATGCCTGAAGTAGGTCACGGATATATGTCGGAGCAGTGCCAGTGAATGCATTGTAGGTGAGGAGGAGGATCTTAAATTCAATCCTGTACTTCACCGGTAACCAGTGGAGAGACATCAGTATTGGGGAAATGTTATCGTGGATGGGTGTGCGGGTGAGGACTCTAGTAGCCACATTCATCACACTTTGAGACGACTGATCCGGTTAGCAGGGGTGCCAGCGAGCAGTGCATTGCAATAATCGATTCGTGAGGAGATGAAGATGTGTATTAGCTTCTCAGCATCAGAGGGTGACGGGATGTTGCACAGTCTGGCTATATTTCTGAGCTGGAAAGAGGCTACCTTCGTCATCTTGTTGATGTGTGTCTCGAAGCTGAGTGAATAATCAAGAGTCACACCAAGACTCCGAACTGCTTTAGCATCTGCAATGATCTGGTCATTAAGCAGCAATTGGATAGGTTCAGCCTTGGGTAATTGGTGCGGGGTTCCCACAAGCAAAACTTCTGTTTTGTCACCATTTAGTTTAAGGAAATTTGAATTGAGCCAAGCCTTCATAGTTGGCAGTGAGGACGACATGCAAAGACCAGACACATCCATCGATGATTTTGCGTGGATATAGATTTGGATGTCATCGGCATAGCAATGGTAGCTGAGATTGAGGTAGTGCAGGATACGGCCAAGTGGTTGTATGTAGATGTTAAAGAGGAGTGGGCCGAGAACTGAACCCGGAGGAACTCCAGACAAAACAGGATGGATATCTGAGTTTTGTCCTCGAAAGCTGACAAACTGCTTCTGGTGGGACAGGTATGAGCTCAGCCAGTGCAGGGCTAAGCCAGAGACCCCAATACGCTCCAGTCCCTCAAGTAAAATATGGCACCATTTAAGATATACACACAACAGACCATTTGTTTTCTCAAGTATTAAATTGGGACACAAAATGGAGAGGCATGTAGAAATCCTAAGTAAACAAACTAAGTCAATCATCGCAAGTTGCCATAACAGGTGCTTTCCATATTATATCATTCAGTGCTGGGCCGTCAGGGCCAGCAAGGCCTTCTCTGCTGGCCTAACATAAATCATGATCATAATTTGATAAAAGTTAATGTAATTTTGAATTTACTTTCCATAAATATATAAAAATATTCTTCATATTCTCTTCATGTTCGTGTTGTTTTTTGGTTAGAGTTTTTATCCAATCAGAATTCAGCTCGCTTGCGTTGCCAGGCTGTATGAAATCTGCCTGAGGCCTTCAGAGTCAACAATGCGGGCGTCTGTGCAATGTAAGTGAACGGGCACGTAGAGTTGATAGACAGATGTTATAGCCAATGAGATCACGAGTTGTTGACAGTAGGCCTTCTAGCTGGCCTCACGTTGAACGTGACATGTACGCATCCTGTGATTGATTGGATGCTCACTCGCCGCCGTTAAAGCGGATTAAAACATATGCAAGACACACGACTGCACGGACGCGTCTTTCAGCATTGGCCTCCG